>CM053766.1:84591260-84634325 GCA_028658305.1 Pachyuromys duprasi
TCAGTGAGCATGACCTCAAGCCCTGATCTTTCTGCCTCTGCCTCCCAAGGCATGACTGGGAACTCAGGGCAGGAACTGGAAGCAGCCACCAAGGGCAGAGCACTGCTTACCTGGCTGGCTGGCTTTCCCCAGGAAGGCCTGCATAGGGGCAGCACCTCTCACAGTGGCCTGGACCCTCCTACATCAATTAACACTCAGGCCCACAATATCCCCTTCCCAGACTGCTTGAAGGGTCCATGTGATTGGCTAACTTAAGGCACCCTTTGAGGATGCCTTTTAGATGAAAATAACCAAGACCTAGAGTCTTCTGGAAAGATTAAGCTGAGAACACTGTTGATACAATGTTACCTCTTCCTGCTTCTTTTCTTCCTCTTCTTCCTGTCTGAAAATATGAATGCCACACTTGGAGCTTCAGTAGCCCTCATGTGGCTGTACGCTACAAGCCAGAAGAGAACAAGTCACATGAACTCTAAAGAAAACTAGAGAGTTAGAAAGAGCTGGAGTTCCTGTGTGGGAGCTGAGCTCTGTACCACCCTGGGGTACCTGCATATGGACTTCTCCCTAGGTGAGCAAATCCCATCCTGGACAACGTCTGGATCCAAACCAGAGTGTGAGTAGAATAAGGTGTGGGTCAGAGTACTGGTGCTTTCAAAGATGGTTTGCCCATGGCACTCGGTGGCTGAGATCCTGTGGAGACATTTGTCACCGGAACTGAGGAAGTCAAGACATCGGAGACATTCAAATGGAGAACCATTAAGCTACAGGAAGGTTGAGTGTGGTTGAGCCTGAGGGATAAATTTCAGAGGAACTTTGATTTGTCAGTGGTTTTCTTCATATTTTATTATTATTTTAAAATATTTGTTATTCCTTTATTTGCAATGCCTGGGGTTTAACCTAGGGTCTAGCCTTATCTTGTGGTGACCCCAATCATAAAATTATTTCATTACTACTTCATAACTGTAATTTTGCTGTTAGAAATTGAAATGTAAATATCTGTGCTTTCCAGTAGTTTTAGGTGACCCCTATAAACGGGTGGTTGGATTTCCAGAAGGGTCACACTCGCTAGGCTGAGAACCACTGGTCTGGGAGTGTACTACTCTACCTTGGAGCTACAATCCCTACCCTCCTTTCAAATTTTTACTTTGAGACAGGCTCATGCCATTGCCTGGGCTGACATTAGTCAAGTAGCTGGCACGGCAGGCTTGCACTGGCTTCAAAATCACTTTCAAACATCAGGGAGGAAGGGCAGGCTCCTGACCTCGGAACCCTGGAGCCTGGGGGATGAAGAGGCAAAAGATTCTTTGGGGCAGGTGGCATCCTCAGGCAGCAGCCAGGTCTACAGTGAGGAAGGAGATGGGAAAGATTTAGAGAGAAGACACTGTGAGGGTGTAGAAGTCTGCTAGGGACAAAGTTCCAGAACCCCATCAAGAGACTCAGGAGGTTGAGATCAGCCTCATAGACAGTGTGGGAAGAAGTTCACATGGGTGAGGTAGCCAGGCCTGACTTCTAGTGGTTCTGGGGGTAGGTAGCACAGGACATCCATCTTTGGAGCTGGCAGGTAGAAGGGAAGCTCTGGATAAAGCAACTGTTCTCAGCTGGAATGTATTGAGAGCGAGCAGCCCTTCCCTGGGCTCACTGTCTTGGGCTCTTCATAGGGGAGAGGTCATCTCAGAGGACAAGCTTCATGGAACATCAATGGGCTTTTGTTGGCTAATTCTTTTCTTCTTTTTTAGATTTTTAAACATTTATTTATTTTTATTGTATGTACATTGTGTTTTGCCTGCGTGTGTGAGGGAGTTGGATTCCCTGAAACAGAAATTACAGACAATTGTGAGCTGCCATATGGGTGCTGGGAATTAAACCCAGGTCCTCTGGAAGAGCAGCCAGTGCTCTTAACCACTGGCTGTCTCTGCAGTCCCTGGCTTATTTTTCCTTAAGGCAAGTTACCTGGATTTAAGGGGTGATTTCACTGTTTCTTGCTGTGCTAACTTAGGCATGTTACATATCCTTTCTGTGCCTCTGTGTCTCGTGTGTAAGGCTAGCATAAATGTGGTACCTATCTCTCAGGATTATTCTGACAATGAAATATAATTTATTTATACATTTAGAAGCATGGCTCCTTCACAGTGGTGTCCAGTGAACCTTAGACTGTCATCACTATTCTTCTTCTTTTCTTTAATAAGGCAGAATAATATACCAACAGTTACTCCTGTCTTCCCCTTTCTATGATTTCAGAGCTTATAACAGCAAATCTTCAGGCTCACAGGTCTGAAGATTTGGGAAATCATGCACAACTTTAGGCTGCCTGGTAGGTTCCAGCCGGCTACATGTATTTTACTGAGAGATGAGGAACTAGCTTGGGGCTACTTGCAAGGTGAGTCAGGAGTCCAAGAGTCCAGTACTAGATGGGAGTGTTGGTGAGGCAGGCCTCTGGCTGCCTGGGACCTGAGCTGTACATACCCAGAGTCAGTCTGGTAGGAAGCCAGGGTGTAGAAGTGGAGGGAAGTTAGAAACTGTGTGTGAATCACGCCTCCTCATTCCCTTCCCCCCTGGCCATGACCTCATACCTCTAACGATGAGGACAGAGCAAAGTTGGCAAGTGCAGGGCTGTGGGGACCAGAGCATGGGACCAGAGCCCACCAGAACCAGAGGACCACACATGTCTCTACTTTTATGCTGCACCATATAGACAGAGGCTGTAGTGGTCACCAACATTACACAGAACCTGCCAACTCTGTCTTCTTGGGCCTGCCAGTCTGGGGGACTAACAAGTTTTCTGGGTACTTCACAATACCTCCTCTTTGCTCCTCTCACCACCCCATACCTCTCCTTGGCTCACCTCGGTTAGTAGGGCAGGGGGCTCCCCATGAGGAGGTGCTCCTCCCTGTTCACTTCTGGCTTCAGTTAACCAGCATTGAAGCTGGAGAAATGCTCCTGTTCCTCCTCAGGGTCTCCTGAGCCACGCTCCAACTGCTGTGTGCCATCTTTTAGCCATACCACCACCCCCTCCAGCAACCAGCCCCTCTCTTCCTGCCACCACAGATTGGTCACTGTCATCCGAAAATGCTCAAAATTCTACGGGATCCATAGCCTCCAAAAGAAAGCATCTTCCATTACCCCTTCCTGGGTTCCGTAGACACCAGACAGGTCCCGTTGGCTTTTGCCTGTATCCCAGGCCTGGTTAACTCAGCTTGGTCCTCATTTCCTCCAGCCTTGTCATATTCTCCCTCCCCAGTCCCTCAGCGTCTACACTGTCCTCCTGTTTTATGTGTTCCAGAGGATGGGGATGGATGTGATCACGGCTGCTCTGGCTGCCCGGGCTGGGCATTCTGACTTCTGCTTGTCTTCTCTTTAGGGACAACAGCGTGTGCCCATTGTGTAGTGTGGGTTAAATGGCATAGCTAGTACCACTGAGGTCTGTGGCTGTGGCAGCTATTAGTATTCAACTAAACCTTTTTATTGAAGGAGACAGCAGACTTTCAGGAAACAGTGCAAGTTGCCACACAAACACACCGTTACGGTTCCGGTCAGCCCTGGGGAGCACTGTTCTGAAGTTTTTATCTGACTGGCAGCGGGACACGGCGCCATTTTTAAGCTCGCGTGTCAGCTCCTGAGTGACAGACTGTCGTTGACGCCCGTCCCCCTCATCATATAACAGGCATGCTACAAAACCAGTGGGTGTCCTGCTGTCTCCTTCCCCTCACTCCATGTATGCTCAGAGAGAACCTCTCCCCTCTTGGGCTAAGCAGGGCGGGGCGGGGGGGGGGGGAGAAGGGCCCTGCTGCCAGCCCGAGCTGTGCTTGTCCAGCACCAGCTTGGCCAGCTCCTCCACCTCCCGGTCCTTTTCTGTCACTCCTGCCTAGTGGGGGCAAGCCGTCCTAGCGCCCCCGAGCCCCCGTGGCATAAGGAGTGTAATGCTAGCAATAGCCGTGTAGCAATCTCACCGCCTTCTACACATCACCTCTGCCCCGCGGGTTCCGTGGTCAAGGACTCCCCAGAGGTCCCTAAGCGCCCCCCGCCCTGTCACCTGAAGCACCCTGAGGAGCTCCGCGTTGACCAGACACCCTGACATTCAGTTCCTGGGCCAGTGAGGCTTCGAGAGATAGACCCGGCCCTGATCTCTGCCTTCCAACCCATGAGGGTATGAAGAGACAGTATCCATCCCTTCGGCAGCCAAAGCTCTTCTTTCAGCACCAGAGAAGGAAACGGTGTGCCTGGCGGTGGCGGTGGCGGTGGCGGAGGGCTTCTGGACACGAGGCAGCGGGGTGTGAGGTTGTGAGTAGCCTAGACACAACCCGGTTTAGGACTCAGTAGCAGCCTGAGCAAGAAGGAGCGATTGCACAGAGAGGTCAGGCAGGGCCGGGGGAGAGCGACGGGAAGGAAGGAGCGTCGTCACCCCATTTCACAGACGAGGCAGCTGAGGCCACAAAGACGAAGGAAGTTGCGGAGCCGGGATCTGAACCCGGCTCAGCCCGCAGCCCAGCGCTCGGCCGCTGCCCCTTCCCCGCGTCCTGTGACCTTAACGCGGCACGTGCTGGTCCCTCGCCCCCTCCCACCATTGTCCCAGTCGCGGCCGCCCGGGGGCTTCTCGGGGGCCCGCGGCGAGCAGGCCGTGGTGGCGGGGTCCCGGCGGGCGGGAGGAGCCGGAGCGGCCCGCCCCCGCGCCCGCTGCCTCTGTCCATGGTCAAAGCGGCGGGGCGACCCGCCCTTCCCTTCCGCCCGCCGAGCGCATTCGTATTCTGCTCACAGCGCGGCCGCTCTCGGGGCCGCGGAGCCCCCGCCGCCCGCCCGCCCTCCTCCGCACTTGAGCCGCGCCGGGGAGCGCTCCCTGGGAACGCCCGTCCCCAGCCGGCGCCGGGGCTCCTCGCCGACCCGCTGCCGCCCGTGGGGGACGAGAGGGCGGCGAGGGGTGCCGGGGACCCGGGCGCGGGCGGCCTGACGTACGGCGTGGTGGGGAGAGGCGCGGGGGCGGGGCGGGGGTCCCCGAGACCCGAAGGGACGCGGCCCCAGGGAGAGACAAAGAGACACGCAGCAGAGAGGCGAAGACCGAGGCTCGGAGCCCCGGAGAGACCCGCGGGGCGAGATCCGGGCTAAAAAGTTGTGCCGGGGGCGAGCCAGCCCCTCACCCGCTCGCTGCCCAGCGTCCCTGTCCTCGGGGCTGCCGAGGGCACCCGAGGCTTCAGTCCCCCTTCCCCGCCCTCTCGCTCCCACGCACGTCCGCGGCTCTGCGTGGAAGACTCTCAGAGCACACTGCCCCTGCCCCGCTCCAGGGCCCCTCCTCAACAGTAACTCAAGACCAAACCGGACTGTCTCACGGAGAGAGAAAAGAGAGCGGGGCCCACTCGGGCCGCCAGGGCAGCCCCGGCTCGCGCCTGCGGCGACCTCCCCCCCCCACGGCTGCGCGGCCCGGGCGCGGGAGCGCGGAGAGGGGGCAGATCTAAGCCAATTTTGATTTCGTCCATAATGAGGGCCGGGCTGAGGCTGGAGAAGGCCTCTGGAACTTTAAATAAGAAAAACGTTGCTAATGCTATAATAGAAGGGGGAAGTCGGAGGGCTGGGATTGCGTCGCTCTGAGCCCCCCTTTTCGGAGGCGGCTTTTCTTATTCAAAACAGGCCCACAATGGGCTTCCCAGTGCGCCTCGCCACGGCCCCATCTGACGAGCGGCCATTCATCAGGCCCGCCGGCCTATCAATGACACCGCTCCCATCGGGGCTCCTATAAAATGATGTTTTTTCCCATGAAACATCCGCAAACATTTTGACGGGTTTGGCTTTGCCCGACTGGATTACTGAGTGTCCCCTCGCTCGCTCGCTCGCTCGCTCTCTCCCTCGGCTCTAGCCCGCTTCCTTCCCTCGCTTCTTTGCCTCTTTTCTTTGGTCTGGCTCTTTCTTTTCCCCCTTTATTCTTTTGCCCTCTCACCCATCCTCTCTCTCTCTCTTTCTTTCTCTCTCTCTCTCCCTTCCTTTCTCCCTCCTTCCCTCCCTTCCTCCCTGGGCATCTCTAGCACAGGGATCCCCAAATATCAGGACTTTTGGGGGCGTCTGTGCTGTCCATGGGAAGAGCATGCATTGTGGGTTACTGGAGGAACCCGACATGGATTCCACAGGTTAGTCCTGGTGGGACTTGGAGGGGAGACATTGGGCTGGGGCAAGGAGAAGGGACCGGGCGGGCGGTGCTTCAGAAAGAGCTGCACAAAAGTTCAGGCGGGTCAACTTGACAGTGGGCTCCCAGGAGGAGAGGAGAGAGTGCAGAAGTTTTCGGGCCAGTGCTAAGTATGTAAGTGGATGCATGGAAGTGTGAGTGTAAATGCGTGTGTGCGCGTGCGCGCCCGCTGAGGAGCGCGCTTTCACTTGGACCTAAAGTTGCATAAAGATGCTCTCTGGCTCGCGGCGAGCTCGAGGCGCTGCTGCTTGCAGGAACTTTGCGAGCCATCCGCGCCCTTCTGGGCCCCGCGGCTGCCCCGGCTTTGAGCGGGGGAGGCGGGGGAGGCCTTAAGATCTGGGGTGAGGGCCCCGGACGCTCCGAAGGCTGGGAGGGCGGCCGCGGCCGCGGCTCGATGCGCACGGGAGCCTCTTGCTGCGGGAGCCGCGCCGCTGGAGGGAGTGGCGGCAGCGAGCCCGGTGGTCCTGGGGCAGTCGCAGCTTTGGGTTGGGAGAGGTGGGGGCCCAGGACTGTCGCCTCCCGGCCGCGAAAGAGGCAACCCGCTCGCCGCTCCCCCCGGGGCCTGCACCCTTGCTGGGGAAAAAGCGGGATGTAAAGCGTCCGCAGAGGCCTGGCGTAGCGTTCTTTGAAACCAGCCTGCAGTTTGAGGGCTGCGCGCTGGACAGCAGGCAGTAGGGTCCACGGCTCACAGCAGAGAAATAAGGACACGGGATCTCTTACAACGAAAAGACCCATCATCTTCTCCTGTCCACTTCTACGTCTAGCATCTTTGGGGACCCGCCACACTTCAAATTCTTAGTTACTTTTCCTGTGCCCTTGCCATGTAGAAGTTCTCAAAAAGTTTCCTCCCTCCCCTGAGGCCCCGTCTCTCCACCAGGCCACTCTAATCCCTGCTGGGCCGCAGCTTTGGAGTTTCTTAAGGGTGATAGAGAGGAGGGCAGCCCAGGTAGAGGCTCAGCTTGGCTGGAAGCTGAGAGCATTGCTGGCGATCAACAAGTGCCTGCTGGTCTCAGCTGTGCCCTGACACACAAAACTTACTTGCAAACACACTGCTCTGCCCACTCCACCCACCCCCTAAGGCAGGTTGCAAAAAGATGTGTGATGGAA
This sequence comes from Pachyuromys duprasi, assembly GCA_028658305.1. Classification (NCBI taxonomy): domain Eukaryota; kingdom Metazoa; phylum Chordata; class Mammalia; order Rodentia; family Muridae; genus Pachyuromys; species Pachyuromys duprasi. The sequence continues at coordinate 84,598,531 of CM053766.1, forward strand.
TTAAGCCATCTAGCTATCTCCGCAGACATCGTTCTCCGTTCTGGGAGGAAGGTCCCAGGCCTCTCCTGGCCCAGTTTACAGACTTGATGGCGGAGAGCGCGCACCCAGGGGTGTCTGCGGCGTTCTGGGGTGTATTTCTGTCTGCGGAGCAGTTAGACCCTCACGCCCCCCCCCTGGGTGGCTGTGAGCTCCTGAGAGTGTCCAAAGCCCGAGCCTCTGAAGCCCTCGTTAGCTTGCACACACGCAGGCCAGGCCGGCGGTCTTGCCTGGAGAGCACCCGGCTGCGCAGACCCGCGGCGGGCCCTGTGGCGCTCTTCTCCAACACGCCGGGAATGCTGGTCCCAGAGAGGGACCCTTCAATATATATATATAAACTCAAGGAAAACCTCCTGAAAGCCATAACGTTAAAAGTGATTCGTTTAATCAGATTAAGCCCATTTGTGCAGAATCCGTGGCTGAGTGTTTTCTAGGGGCCCGGACTCGGCGGCCTTCCTCATACCCCGAATCTGGCACGTCCCTGGGTTCTTAGTTGATCCCTCCACATTACGAGAGTCCTTTGGGTTTTTGGTGTGGAGAGCCGGAAAATTGTGGGCACTTTCTATTTTTAATCCGGGATTATCAGGTGGTTGTGCGGGCAGGGGCCACTTGCACGTCAACTGCGAACACCCCAGTGGGTTATGAAAACCCCGGTGCTCCCTGTCTCCCCGCTCATACCTCTGGTATAACCCTAGATTACACTCCTGAACTCAAAATCAAGTTTTGGTTAATGGCACCGATTGAGAAGTCACTCCAGGCACCTGGTGACATTTCACAGGCAAAACTCCGGACAAGCGAAGAGCCGACGTCCGATCCAGGAGCCTGCCTTCGCCTCCCTTCCCAAGAATTAATCCAATTAGTCTTTCTTCTGGGCTTCTCTTGTTATGTAAAAGTCCATTCCCCTCCCCGGGCGTGCGAAGCCCAGCGCTGCCCTGGGCCGTTCGATTCTCTACCCTCGGTGTAAGGCTACGCGCAGCTAGAAACACCAAGTCAGTTATTTCTTCCCTAACGGGCTCTAACAACAGGCTCACAGCGGTCGCTGGAGCGAAGTCTGCAGCATCCGCGTTCAGAGGGGCCGGCAAGACCAAGCTACAGTCTCTGTCTCTTAAAAGGAAAATCCCCGCGAAGTGCCTCGGGCATGGGCGAAGGTTTTGCAGGGGCCGGGGCTCTAGTGGCCTGCTTTGGGCCCACTTCAGCGTGACCTGCGGAAACTCACCCCTTTGTTCCGCACATCGAGCCGGTAATATATTCCTTGAGTTTTTCCAAAATACACCACAAGTGTGGGGCCAAGACAATGGCCCCGTCGGGGGAGGTCCGCGAGCCGGCGCGCGCCTCCTGGGTCCTCGGCTCGCTGGGTTTTCAACTCCACAAAGCCAAGACCCTCTACGACGGGACTCCGGCGGCTTCGCCAAGCTCCGCCGGGCCGCAAAGGCAGCGGATGCCCTTAGGATTCATCGACGTGCGGGTGCGCCGGGACCGGGTTTAACAGTCAGCGCGAGCACTGGGTACTCAAGCCCGTCTGTCTACGAGGGGCGGGGGGCGGGGGTTGCTGCTGGTCTGTGGCCTTTCGGTTACAATTCTAGCTGCCCTTACACAGAGCAGTAATGTTCCGGTGCTCCTCAGTAGGGAGATTCAGGAATGAGCAAGGAAGAGTGCATAGGGTTTCCAGCCACCAAGAATTTGTGCAAAGTGGGGCTTGGACAGGTTGATCGCCTGCGCGTCTTTTCTTGTTAACCGGGAAGGCTCGTTAGAGAAGGCATTGTGGCGCTCCTACTGGAAGTTTCTAGCTCTACCCCCCCCCCCCCCACGGCCCCCATCTCCAGAATTCAGAGCTGGGGCGTCAAAGAATCTCGCCTCGGATCTGAATGCCCAGGGCTCCCTGGAAGGAGGGCACACTGCACACCGCCTTCAGGGGCCCTGACTTGAGACACCCTGGGGCCTTAGGTTTTTGTTAACGGGATACAGAGCACCAGAGTAAGCCCTGGGACCGCCCGTGTGTTCCTCCAGGCGAAGCTCTGGGTGTGGAGGAGTAACCGCCTGCTGCAGCCCGTCTGTGGGTTAGAGCGGGAAGCCCAAGAGATTGGAGCCTTGCTCCTGTACTCAACTAGTCTCACTCTCCCCACCCTTGCGTGATTTTGTGCGTGTGTGCGCGCGTATGCGTGTGTCTGGAGAGGTGGACCTGCGAAGTTCCACCCTTGGCGCCTGCTAGCATCTGATCTCAGCGTCGGGGTCAAGCGAGTGTCGCGTGGTCCCGGAGTTCCAGAGACCCAAGGCGAGTACAGCCTTGGGTCACGCAACCGCAGTACCCAGGCCTGACTCCCCTGGCCCCTGGCTCGAGCTTCCACAGGGCAGGCCCCAGCCAGCGCAGTACCCAGGGACCGGGAAAAGTTAGCAGGGGCTGCTCTGCGGCTCAGGCCTGAGATCCCAACAGCCGCCGCCCCCACCCCTCCCCTCCTGCCCCCAGTGCGTCACCATGGAGACTGCTGGAAGTTGGTGGTGGAAAACAGACCCGGCGCAAAGCAAAATATTATGAGTGCAGTTGGGGTGACTTCAGGGGGGTAGGGGACCCGAGGGCGTGAGCGGGAGCCAGAGGCGGACAACAAAGGGCCGAGAGCAAGGAGGGAGAGGAGTTTGCTTGGGGCCTTCCCCGCGCGGTGTGAGTGCTGAGCCGCCCTGCTTCCCAGAGGGGCCAGGGTCTCTACACCTTTTCTCCGCGGGCTTGTGCAGCCTCGCTCCCACCCCGCCCCTCCGGGTTCCCTCCCAGCCTCCCTCCTGGTCCTGGGTGAGGCGCCAGCTGGGCACTACGCCCGCCTCCCCAAGAGCCACAGGCTAGTCAGCGTGAAAGGTTCTGGCTTTTCTTCCCCACGACCTGTGGGTCGCCCCTCCTCAAAGAGATCTGAAAACGGGATGGGGTAGGAGCCTAAGCAGACCCCTGTGCGACAGCCCCTGACCAGCATTGCATCCTCTATTCCGCCAAAAACGCTTGGGTTATCATTCGGGATCAGCCACTTGTTACTGACTTTACGTCTGTCTGTCAAGCCCTCCCCGGCTTGTGTGTGGCTGCCTGTGAAGAGACCCACAGGCTGGGAATTTCCGACAAGCTCAACTGAGCCCTCTTTCCGGTTTGACTTTATTACTATGGGGTCCAGGAAATAATACGCGAGGGAGTGTCACGTTAGTACTGTTTGAACTATTGCACGGTGACTGTGTCCCCAAACCAGTACTATTTTAAAACACATGGGGGTCACTTCGGAATTTAATAGTCAAGAGCCTTGGATAACCCGTTTTAAAAGAGCCCTTTCTCAGTGTCAGCCTAAGGTGCATTCTTACTGCCTCCCAAATTCCCTGTCTCCTAAAAGGATTTACAAAAAGGCACTCGATTTCACGGGAGCTTGTTCAGTGCCAGTGGAGGCTTCCGGGTGTTGAGGACGGCACCAGAGGCTCTGACGTATGCTGGAGAGGAACACGCAACAAGCCAGCGTTCCAAAATGCACCATCAAAGGAACACCATGCTCTGATTCCTTTACTGCATCTTGCATCACCTGATGACGCTTTGGGCAAAAGAGCCCTTTCCATTTTTTGAGACGCTGATGACTTCTCCATAAATATAGAGTAGGCCTAAAAATGTCTGTATTTGAATCTGGCACACACCTGTAATTCCAGCACTCTGGAAGCATAGTCAAGGGGATGCTGGCTGTGAGTTTGAGGCTAGCCTGAGCTAAACAGCAAATACTCAACCAGCCAGGAATACTTACAAGACATTGTCCCAAACATAAACAAAATGGCTGTGTTCTAGGTAATATCTTACTCCTCAATGACATACTTGTGTCCAGTGTCTATTGACACAGACAGCATGTGACAGGCTCTTTTGTCTGCAGAGTAGTTTCAGGGACATGGGTCCTCGCAACTCCTGAAGGAGGAAAGCAGGGAGGCAGGGTTGCAAAGTATGGCAGTTCTTTTCTGTTAGAAGAACATGGTTCTAAGATAAGCTAATGTGTTTGCCATGCTGTCACCGACAAAGCTGAGAAGATCTAAAGTGATGACATCACAAACCAGGATTCTGGGAAGGCAGAGCCTCACTTCCTCAGGCCCCTGACTGCCCACCCTACATGTTCTACTCATCTCTTGGCACCCTCTTCGGCTGCCCCTCTAGGGGTCCCGAAACTCTCCAGGACGAAAAAGGTGGGAGAAATCTCTGTTGCTAACGCTTTCAAACACCCCGCTAAAAGACCTGCAGTTTGATGAGGGTACAGAATAAACTCAGAGATCCGTTATTGGGAGCTATCAGGTAGAAGGAAAAAAGTCCTTCGGCTTTCATTCAGTCTCACTCTGTTGGGTGGCAGAGCCCAGGGACACCGGGGCCACAGACCAAGCTGCCAAGAATATCAGAGTGTGAGTTTCAGGACAAAGTGTGAAAGACTGAGACTGGCGAGCCCCGCCAAGGGCTGGGAGGCTCCTCTTAGAATTCAGACCCCATCACAGGCGTGTCACCAGTAGCCATTAAGGTCTTACTTACCTTGACTCTGCATAGTCCCTGTGGGATGAAGCAGGGTTTCGGGTTGCCTGGCGTGGGGTAACTGCTGTTGGTGGCAGTAATAGGAAGGCCAGAAGTAAGGGAAAGTCCCTCCCTCTCTTAGTCACTCTCTTGGTCAGTCTCCTATATAATTTCACACCATAACGAAAGGGTAGGCTCCCGCCTTTAGGTGGACCTGACACCCTTTTGGTGGGAGAAAAGCGGGGAATCACAGACTGTTTTCTGTGGATGAGAGAAAGTGTCCTGCAAGAGTCTGAGCTCTTCACGTAAGAGTTTGGGTAATAGCAATGACTGAACGACTATATGGTAGTGGTCAAACATAGGACAGTCTTTTCTTTTTTTCTCCAGTTACTTTATTTATTTAATCAATTTACAGCTTGATCACAGCCTCCTCCCCTTCTCTCCTTTCAGTCCCATCCTCAAACTCCCTCCCTCATTGCCCCCTCCCCTTCCCTGAGCAGAAGGGGAAGCTCCACTCCCCACGGGTACCAACCCACCCTGGCATATCAAGTTGCAGCAGGATTAAGCACATCCTCTTCCATTGGGGCCTGAGAAGGCAGCCAAGCTAAGGGAAAGGGATCCAGGGCAGGCAACCATCAGACACATGTACTACTCCCATTGTTTGAGGACCCACATGACGACCAAGCTGCACGTATGTTGAGAGGACCTAGGTCTAACCCATGCATGCTCTTCGGTTGTTGATTAAGTCTCTGTGAGTCCCTATGGGCCCAGGCTAGTTTACTCCGTAGGTCTTCTTGTGGTGCCCTTGACCCCTCTAGCTCCCTCAATTCTTCCTTCTACTCTTCCACAAAACTCCCCCCAGCTCTACCTATTGCTTGGCTGTGGGTCTTTGCACCTGTTTCCATCAACTGCTGGATGAAGCCTCTCAGAAGACGGTTATGCTAGGCTCCTGTCTGCAAGCACAGCAGAGTATTATTAACAGCGTCAGGGGTTGGCTGTCTCCCATCGGGTGGTTCTCAAGTGGGGCCAATCATTGGTTTGCCGTTCCCCCGATCTCTGCTCCATTGTTATCTCTGTACTACTTGTAGGCAGGGTAAGTTTTGGGTGGAAGGTTTTGTGGATGGGCTGGTGTCCCCCCCCACTGGAAGCCCCACCTGGCTACAGGGGATATCGACCTCCCCTGTTGCTTGGAGTCTAAGCTAGGGTCACCCCAGTAGACTCCCAGGAACCTTCCCTGCATAGGTCAATCTTGCATTTGTCCATTCATTAATTAATTCAAGAAAACACATGTCTCCTGTGAATCTGGCACTTTGTTTGACACGGGGCTTAATAAAGCTGCAGCCTCTGCTTCTCTAGGGCTTGCATTTGAAACAAGCAAACAAATAAATGGAAATTTCAGTGAGTGAGAAACAAAGCCCACCTGGACTAAGGAAGGCAGAGGGTTGCTACCTTCTAGGATCAGCTCTGCCATAGAAACTGTATGCCTCTGTCCTGAAATCTTGGCATAGCTTAGTCTTTACTCTCTTTTGGGCAGGTACAAGCATGCAAGAGAGTGATAGTGAGTGCACAGTGTGGAGGCGATGAGAGAGGGCCTGTTTTTAGTACCCACTTCACTAAGATGGTGAAATGCATCGTTGGTACAATGCCCACCACAACCCCTAGAGAGAAAACTGTGTTCATGAGGTCGAAGGGCTAGCAGCAGGCTCAGGCTGTGGTTTCTGAGCCCCAGCGCCTGGCTTGGGAAGGTGCACGGTGGCTCTGCCTCGTCTCAGTTCCGTCCTCAGGATCCACTACGTTCTGAAAATACTACGTAGAAACTTTCATTTAAAAAGTCCAAGTTTAAAGCAGCTTTTTTTTTCACCATATAATTATGATTATTTCACTTAATTGATGTTAATCTCTTACTGTACCTAATCTATAAAACTTCACATAGTGTGCCTGGGGGGGCGGGGTACATACAGGCACTGTCTGAAGTTCCAGGATTGTACTGGGGTCTTGGGAGGTATCCCTGGTGGGTGGAGGAAGGGACTTCTGCATCTTTGAAAAATATCTTATTTAGTTTTATTTTGAGACAGGGTCTCATTGTGCAGTCCCCACTGGCCTAGAATTCACTCTATAGACCAGACTGGCCTTGACCACACTACCTGCATCTGCCTTCTGAGCTCTGGGATTAAAGGTGTGAACTACCAGGCCCTGCCCTATTAATTGCATTTTTTAATCTGTTTTTTTTTAATTCTGAGGAGATGGGGTGTCTATATACCATGGTGCATGTGTGAAGGCCAGAGAACAATTCTGTGGGCATTCCTTGTCTCTTTCCAGCTTTTACACATGTTCTGGGATCTAACTCAGGTCAGCAGGCTCATGTGGCATGCATCTTTATCAACTGAACCATCTCCTCGCCAGCCCTAAAATATTGTCTGTGTACATTATCACCCATTGTGTTTTATGCAACAGTAATCTATCCAGTGAATAAAGGTATGGTAAAGGGGCTGGCGAAGGCACTGCAGACAACTTACAGTGACCCATTGTTTGGCTCCGAGTGCCACACTCACAAAGACTGTGTTACCTCTCATTTTTCTTTCTTTCTTTTATGAAGGAGAAGATGCAAAGAACAGCTAGTAAAGTGCATACCATTTCAGCCAAGCAAAGGATACTACTTCCACCCGCCAAATGTTACAATAACCCTCCAAACCACGGAGATAAAATTTTAATTTACTGCTGAAAAAAGTAGGGCTATAAAGAAAGAATGCCTATCTTTGCTATGGATGAGAAATGTGGTTCTGTCTTTGGGATTCATTTGAAGTTTGGTCAGCATGGCTTCATCACCAATGAAGCCCTAGCTGCATGTGTCTCATACAGACAGAAACCACAGAAGAAGCCATCCAGGGAAACACACGCTATTAAGTGTGATGGCACATGTAGCTTTAAGCCACTGAACAATCCATTGCAGCTAAGTTGTCTGTCAGTCACAGATGTGTGTGAAAACATGACTTCAGGGGTATACAAGAGGATTTAGTGGAAAGAACATGAGATTTGGCATCTCCAGATAGACCAGGTTTAAATCCTGGCCAATCGGTTTCTAGCTATATGACACGCCTTCTCCAAGCCTCTGTGTCCTTGTTTGCAAGGCTGGTCAATGCCTAGGATTACTATGGAAATCCAGTGAGGTTGTTTCTATTACTTGATTTACCACATGGTCCTGAGAAACTACTCAGTCAATGACAGATCCCCATTTTATTAGCAATAGCCTGGTCCATCTGTGCTCAGTTCTTGGCGTCCAGCTGGAAAATGAGGACAGGGTTCCTGAAAAGAGTTTAGACTGTCTCAGCATGTTGAGATGCTTGCTGCCCAGACATGGTCTCTGTTTTATTCTTCTTTCTTTCTTAAAATATTTTAATGCTAGGGATGGAACCCAGGACCTCAAGCATGCTAGCCAAGTACTCTACCATTGAGCTCTACCCCAAGCCCCATTGTAATATCGGGGAACTCTTCCTTTTCAAAGGGGTTTAGATTGAGGAATAAATTTCATTTTTCACTTCTATATCTTTCCTGTGACATAAAAAGGGCATTTTACGGTTGTGCTGTGATTTCGTCCTTGTGTCCCTCAGTCTATAGGGGAGGTGGAAAACATATCTTGGTAGAGGCAGCAGCTGCTGACTGGAGTTCAGGTCCTGGCAGAGGGATCTGGGGGTGTTTGGATGATACCATGGACCCCTGCTCAAAGCCGCAGGCTTTCTGGTTCTCATCCTGGAATGAGCTACCCTGTTCCCCTCACCCTCCTCCACTCTGCCTCCTCTAGCTTGCAGACCACACTTGTTTAAAGACTAAATCAGGCTTCCAGGAAGCAATAAGCCTATAGTCTTTCTCTCAAAGTCATTTCATCAAGGTGAGAGGAGATTGTGTTCTTTTGCCTTCCTGCAGTGTTTGTGTGTGTATGGTGTATCACTGAGAGAGCGCATGGGTGTACATGCCTGTGCTAGAGAGGCCTGAGGAGGACCTCAGCTATCCTGTTCTGTCACCACCGTACTTCCTAGAGACAGAGTCTCTCGCTTACATGCTCCAGAGCCCAACTGTCTCCACCTCACATAGCAATAGGGCAACACACTTGTGGGTGGACACATTTGCCTTTCTACATAGACTCTGGGGACTTGAACTCAGGTCCTTGTACTTACACAGTAAGCACTCTTACCTTCTGAGCCATTTCCTCACCATGTATGTATCTATATATGTGTGTGTATATACATATATACACACATATATAGATATATACATATATACATACATATAGATATGTATATATATATACACATATATATTATGGGAACAAAAATGACCATTTGTTTTGTTTCTGTCTTTGCAATTTGATATTTTTACCCAAATTGTGGTGTTATTAAAAGCTAAGGACACACACACGGGGGTGGGGGGGGAGATCGTAGAAAGCAGAAAAGAATGAAATAGAGCCATATGCTTTCATCTGAATTTGGCTCAGATTTAGGCAACTAGGACAGCATTAACCTGTGCTAGTAAATTAGGTAGTTTCTATTGTGTTGTGCTTGACCCCAGAACAAGAATTATTTTTTATTTTAAATTTTTTATGTATATGAATAATTTGCCCGCATGTGTGTAAGTATTTGCATCATGTATGTGCCTGGTGGGCGGGGGCCAGAAGAGTGCATCAGATCCCCAAAACTGCAGTTACAGGCAGTTGTGAGCCATCATGTGGGTCCTGGGAATTGAACCTGGGTCCTCTGTGAGAGCAGCCCATGCTCTTAACTCATGAGCCATTTCCTTAGAGCCAACAGCATGGATTCTTTAAACTGTGTGCCTGGGCTGTAATTTTGTGGTTATTTAACCCTCAATAAAATCCCAAAATGTAATCTGCCTGAACACCACTAGTAATTATCAGGCAGGGAATCTAGAAACACTGATTTATGTCGCATTCATGTTAATTTAAAGAGACAAGGAACTTTGGGGATAGTTTGCAACACAGTGAAGGTTAGTTAGTTAGTTAGTTAGTTAGTTAGTTAGTCAGTCATGTCTTCTAACCACATAGCTGTGCTAATGGTCAGCATTGTTTAGATATATCCCCAGACTGCTGAATACAGCAGGTACTTAATACGGTAAGAGAATTAACACTTCATAAGCATTGATGCCCGAGAACATCAGAGTGGGAAAAACACAGCACCAGTCCATGTAAGTGGCTGGATCTTGAAGCTGACCTTGGGCACGGTCATTCAAATAAGGAATAATTAGTAACTACTAATTAATCTTCAAGCTAGCATCTGATTCTGAGGCACAAATACATCTTGTTGAGAAAATTATGCCAATGAATTTGTTTTCTGTCTTGCAGATGGGTCTGTAAAATCACTGTGTGTTACATTAGAAGGAGGATGTGTTTCCTTGGATGGTACAATTAATAATTTTAAAAGTGATTACTTTTTTGAGTTCCGTGTTCTTTTTCAGGACAATTAGTCTAAATGTGGAGTGTTCATTTAGACTAACCTGATTGTAGCACATGTGCTGAGCCTAAATGTTCACAAGGGAGCCAAGCTCCTTTTGGACTAATTAGGATTTCACATATCTCCAGAATTGGACATACGTTACACATTCAAGTTTACAGTGCAGTGGTCTATTCTGCAGGCAATAATATAGGCCAGTGGGTTCTCCATCTGTACGTTTGACCCTTTTGTGGGTCAAATGACCTCTTCATAGGGGTTGCCTAAGACTATCAGAAAACACAGATAATTACATTACAATTTATAACAGTAGCAAAATTACAACTATGAAGAAACAATGAAATAATTTTGTGATTGAGGTCACCATAACATGAGGAGCTGTATTAAAGGGTCACATTAGGAAGGTTGAAAATAGGCTGAAGGAAGAATTAGAGTGTTTGCATAAAGTTCTTTGAAAAAAAAGAAGAAAGAAAAAGAGAAGAAAACAAGTAAAGAAAATCCTATCATTTCATGTGGTCCTTAGGTGACAAGTATTTGAGGCAAATTTTCTGTTTCTAAGAGTTCTGTCTATTTTCTTGTTGACTCTTTTGTCAAACAGAAAATAAAAAACACAGAAGTTTCTCCATAAGGCATGATTTGGCAGTGTAGAACAAACATACATCTGGCTGGGAAAGCTCTGGGAGTTTGCAAGGAAGGACTGCAGAGGGCCGGGAGCCTGGAGAATGGCAGGGATGGTTTCTGGAGGGCTGAGTGGCGGCTGTGAGGGGGTTCTTCATCCCGTTGAACTTCCATCTTCAACTCAGTAGGCAGAGTTTGTGAAGCTGCTGTTGTTTGGGTAGGGGACCTTTCTACAAATGCCAGGCTTTTAGAGAAGAAGGGGGGAGAAGGAGGAGAGAAGGAGGAGAAGGAAGGAAGGAAAGAAGGAAGGAAGGAAAGAAGAAAGAGAGGGAGGGAGGGAGGAAGAAGGGAGAGAGGAAAGGAAGAAAAGTCTTTCCTCTAATCAAGGTTCTGTTTGAAAGTCTAAAAACTTTGCTGTGATTGAAGGAATGGTTGCTGTGATTCCCTGGGGTCCATTGGGTCCCAGGCTGCAGGACATTCTCATCCCTGGCTGTCCTGCAGACACAGCTGCATGTACCCGGAAGCCCCGGGCAGCACGTGCAGCACTTGTAAGGGAGAGCTCAGGCCAGATGGGAGGCTTGGCTTGAGACATCCTGTGGGTTCTGGGATCTAGTCAAAGTTCCTGGCACTGAGATTCCTAAAAAGAAAGGACATCTCTGTGTGATGTATACGGACCACTATAGATAAAGAGGAAGGACATATGAAAGGGGGAAGGGGGAAGGAAATGGAGGTGAGGGACGGAAGCAGGTAGGAGGAGAGGCAAGAAGGCAACTAGGTTGAAGCCATTTTGGCAACTGATTGTAAAGTGACTAGATATTTTCAAAATTGTCAGTTTCCTCTTCTTTGAGTGAGTCTCTTTTTGAAATTAGATAGTGCATCAAAAATTTTTCCTAACACTATGCCAAATACTTATGCACACTACCTTACTTAGTGATCTTATGAAACTCATGGCATTATTATGTCCATTTTACAGATGAGAAGGCTGAGAATCAGAGCATCTAGGTAACACACCTAGGCCTAACAACCACTGTCCAGACAGTATCTTAACATAGCTTCCTTAATTCCAAAGCCAGGCTGCACCCTTCACCTACTAAAACCTATGAATGGCTATAAATGGAAGGAAGATGTTGATGTGCACATTCTAGCTCACATACTTAAATGTAGAGTCTTTGAAGATTAAGTTCTGGTGGGAAAAAGTAGCTCAAGCTGCAATTCTTTGGGGTATGCTGTCATGGGGCTCTGGCTGCTCACGGACGCCATGACCTGGTGCTGGCCACAAGCATCTGGCTAAGGATCCTCACAAGTGGCCCTTCCTGCTGGAAGGAAGGTGTGACTTACATCTCAGATCATTCTGGGAGCTTCTGAGCTCAACCTAGCACTCACTGCTGGGTCATGGCTCCTCACCTGCATTGGTGAATTTGACACCTTACATACACCACTCAGGGTATCATAGTTATTTACATTAGATGAGCTTTCACGTGGAAAAGGTTCCGAATAAAAACCTTGCTGTTAAACTACACTTTAAGTGTGTAATCACAGAGCAGGATTGGTTGGCTCTGAGTACCTTAGAATGGCGACAACCAGTTTCATGGGGAAAGAATGAGTGGGTTGCTCAAGAGTCCGTTGTATAGGAGATTGTGAGACTGAAGGAACACACGAAAGGACCCTCACAGGACTTGGCACACTGTAAATGATTACTAAATAGTACCATTCGCTTTTCCCTGGAAGTCCTGTGGTGATTTCCAAGACACTCCCTCATGCTGCCCCTAGGACCAGATAGAAGCAAACAAAAGTTTTAGAGTCTATTTTTCGTTTTCCTCCTGGGTTTGGTCTTTCATGATGCTACCCCATAAATCTGTGACCTGGTACAAGCTGTCATTACCATTTGACACATTCACATGTGTCGATTTACATGGCCAGTTAGTGTCCATCGATGCAGTTTTTTTTAAAAAGATTTATTTATTAATTACATATGTTTGCCTGAATGAGGTTGCCTGTGTGAGGTTGTTTATCACTTGCATGCAAGATCCTACAGAGACCAGAAGAGGGTTTGGATATCTTGGAACTGGAATCACAGGCCTTTGTGACCCATCCATCCCATGTTCAGGGAACTGAACCCCAGTTCTCTGGAGAAGCAGCCACAGAGGTCTGAAGAGAAGGTACTTGCCTTGTAGGCACTGACCTGAAACATCTTCCCTCCACCCTCATGCCTTCCCCAGGGCTCGCTGTTACCCATGCTGAGGGAAGCCGAGGCCTAGGAAATTCAGGAATTTGCCTGTGGCCACAGAGTTTCCCTCATCAATTGTAAGGGAAGGGTTAGAAATGGTGTTTTCCTGGTATGGGAGGCCGTGTTCTTTTCAGAATACCAAGAGATCTAAGGACCCAACAGGGAAAATGACATCAGGGGAACAAAGAGGGAACCTCAGCTGGGCACTCCATGAGGATCACAATGGGAAGCGCTGCCTATGCCTTGTTTTACCTAATTTTTCCCACTCACACTCCAGGAGGCTTTTTCTTTTGTATATGAGGCCCATTTAGTTTCAAGATGTTGATGGGTGTCTTACCCAGGTCACAGAATGAGAATGTCAGACTTGAACGTATTGGTTTGGCTTCACAGTCCTCACTCTTAACTGATACATTGTCACATACACACACATACACACACAAGAGAAGGGAAGAAGGAAAGGAGGAAGAGAGAAAGGAAGTAAGAAGGAGGGAGGGAAAGAGGAAAAGAGAAAGGAAATGAGCAAGTAAGGGGCAGCTGTCTTTAAACACTGGGAATTGTAACGGTGATTCCGTTGTTTTGTTCTAGAACTTGCTGAGAGCCTTGGCTGTGCAAAGGGTGTTGTGCAAAGCACCTGCTCTGCATTTGTTCTCTTAACTCAAAAGACATAGGCAGATCAGCGTTTTACATGAGGGGATACAACCTAAACCAAGGTTTAGGGAAGTCCATTTCCCTCCACTCCTTCAACCAGGTAGGAAGCAGTAAGACTGGAGTCCCTTTGAAGCCACCAACTCTTAGTCCTCTGCTAGGGCGCGTGGGAGTGGGGGGTGGGGGAGGGGATGTTTTCAGAAATGACACACCAGAAAGAACAGAGCCAAGGCACTCATGCTAGGCATGAACTTTGAGTGCACACTGGAACCAGTGACCCAAGGATGGATATGAAGAACAGAGCCTTAAAGCCTAGCACTCAGGGGACATAGACAGACAGATCTCTTCATGTCTACAGAGAGAGTTCCAGGGCAACTAGAGTTACACAGAGAAGCCTTGTCTCCAAAGAACAAACCACAACAACCACAGCAGCAACAAACCGTGGCATCTATGGTAGATGAGCAAGAAAGAAGGAAGCATTTTGCCCAGGAGAGGGTTCTGTTTGTTGATGGCCTGTCTATTTGGGGCCTATGGCCTGGCTTTCAGGGCAGTGAGTATCACCTAACAGAAGGGTAGAGAAGAAATTTAGACTTATTTTAAAAGAAAAGTGCTCAAAGAATGCCAAGGGTCTGATAATTCTAACTCTCTGAGTTTTAACAAGGTTGTAATGACAGACACTGGAAACTTATAAATCTCCTGGTGTTGGGTAGTGGTAGATATGCCTCCAGAAAAGAGGCTAAAAGAATCGATACAGAAATTGATACGGGCTAAATCTGTGGTTGTTTAACCCTCATGCAGCCCTCTGTTTATGGAGTAGAGCTCTGTCCTGACATTGAACCTACCTCAACAGGACATGGAGTCTTTCTGAGCTCTGGTCTCTGGGCACTTTTGCAGGTTAGTAACTGAACAAATAATCCTGGTGCATCTTGGGAAAGGAAGATTTCGTTATTAATTCTTGTACCACACAAATAATGACCTTACTGAATCTCTCTGCCTGTTTTAGAGTTTTATACAGAGATTTCCTGAAATAGAAGAAAACATCATGCTTGACCACTGTTTGGTTAGCAAGGGGCAGGTTCAAATCCCACCCAGGGGCATACTGGTCACGTGACTATGGGCATGGCAATGCTGGGATGATGTGCTGGTAAAGAGTTGCACCCAGAGTCCACATCCCAGTAGACTATTCTTAGCGCCACTTGTATTTGGCTGTTCCCTGTATTTGGCTGCTATAGTGATGGGTGTGAACAGCAGCCCCAGACTTTAAACAGGTACTTTTAAAACAGGTTTTTAAAAAGAAACAGGTTCTTTTCTTACTTAGCCCTCCCTTCCTTTCTCACCACATCTGTCCTGGTGCAGCAGCCCTGTGAGGCTTCATATGGTAGAGGATAGTTAAGATGACCTGGCACAAAATTGTGAACTTAAAACATTATTTTTTTTTCAATTTTATTTGAGAGGGACAGGTAGCAGTCACACAGCTGTTGAGGCCCTGTCTTAATGTCAAAAGTTTGGGCATGCGTGATAGATTAGTGCAGTTGGCTTCCTGCTGTGAGATGGTGAAGTCTCAGTTTGCCTTAGTAAAGCTTCTCAGTATTGAAAGTATCCTGTGTCCAGTGTAGACAGTACCTGTCACAGTTACCCTACTCCATGGCTCCTCTTTCTCCTGGTCTCCTCTCTTAAGGTAATGTTTAGGCATTGCTAGATGGAGATGCCCCTACGTGCTTTGTCTTTCTCCCTCTCTTCTCAAAAACGTTGAAAGCTCCTTAGCCAGCTACTGAGCAAGAGCTCCTTAGCAAGCAGTGATTCCAGAGCCAAGCGTGGATGTGTGCAGCGTCTTAGACTGCCTGATAGGGCGGGCTCTGTACCTCCGTGCAAAATGAGTACCTGAATGAGGGTGAGCAGTGGCTGCCAACGTGCCTGTTAACTTTTAAAATTATATTTTAGTGTGTGTGTGTGTGTGTGTGTGTGTGCGCGCACTTAGGTTTGTGTGCATGTCAAGTTTGACATATAGAGGTCCAAGGACAAATTTCTTTTTCTTTCTTTTACTGAAAAGATTCTTTTCTCATATAGTATGTCCTTAATTACAGTTTCTTCTCCCTCTATTCCTCAAGTTCCTCCCCACCTCCCCTCCCATCCAGTCCTACTTCCTCTCTGTCTTCATTAGAAAACAAACTTCTAAGAGATAACAGTAAAATATAATAAGGTACAACAAAAGCTATTGCATTGAAGTTGAACCATACAAACCAACAGAAAGAAAAGAGCTCAAGACAAGGCACAAGAATCAGAGAACCACTTGATCACACACTCAGGAATCCTATAAAGCACTAAACTAGATACCATACTAAATAGGCAGAGGGCCTGGTGCAGACCTATGCATGCTGCCTCAGTCTCTGTGAGCTCAGATGAGCTTTGCTCCTGTTGATTTAGAGGGCCTAATTTTCTTGGTGTCCTCCATCCTCTCTGGCTCTTACACTGTTTCTGCCTCCTCATCCATGGGGATCCCTGAGCTCTGAGAGGAGGGATTTGCTAGAGATTTCCCATGTAGGGATGAGTGTGCGAAGGTGTCTCACTCTCTGCATATTGTCTAGCTGTGGGTCTCTGTGTTTGTTCCCATCTGCTGCAGAAGAAAGCTTCTCTGATGATGGTTAAGCAAGGCACTTATGAGTATAGCAGAATGTCATCAGGAGTCATTTTATCACTATTTTTTTAAAGGCCGGTAGTTTTTTTTTTAACCTTAGGTCCCTGGGCTGTCTAGTTTCTGGTTCTCTGTCACCCAAGCATTGTCAGATATGGGCTCCATCTTATGGGGTAGGTCGTAAGTAAAATCAGATATCTGTTAGTTACCCCCACAGGTTTGTATCACTGCTGTCCTAAGCATGTCTTGCAGGCAGGACAGATTGTAGATCAAGGGTTTTGTGGCTTGGTCAGTGTTTACGTTTCTCCTTTGGTGGCCTGCAGAGCACCCTCCCACTCCAAAGATGCTAGAATGTAGGGGTGAAGGCCCTGTGTGGACACCAATGCCGCCTCTCCAAGTTCAGTGAGCTGTGTAGGTGTCTTCAGCAGTGGGCTTTGCCTTCAGTTTGGAGAGACCAACGTATTGTCTAGGCTACAGCCTAGATTATTTAGGGATTCCCATGGAACCCCTTTGGCCAATAACCCAATTAGATTTAACCCAATACCAGTACTAGAAGCTTTACTTGGTGACAAGAGATGGCCAGTTAGGACTCTGTCTCCCTGATTTTTCTGTGATTTCATTTAGAACACCTTTATGTATGTATTTTAGGAAGTTTCTACTGCATTAGGTTTTCTTTTTTAACAATTTATTTTATGTGCATTAGTGTGAAGGTGTCAGATCCCTTGGAATTAGCAGTATAGACGATTGTGAGCTGCCATGTGGGTGCTGGAAATTGAACTAGGTCCTTTGGGAGAGCAGACAGCGCTCTTAACCCAATGAGCCATCTCTCCAGGACCACATTAGGTTTCCATACTACCCCTCAAAGACCCCTTAATTTTAGCTGTGTCTTCCTATATTCCCTCCCTTAACCCTTTTTCCTCTCCCAACTTGATCTTCTCATTTCAGCTCCACCAATTTATCCATAGTTATCTGTTCTATTTCCCTTTCCTAATGTGCCTTATCTCTACCTGCTAGTCCTAACTCTATACCCTACCTCTACGGTTCTACAATTGTAGCTTGGTTATCATTTACTTGACAGCTATCATCCATATATATGTGAATATATACCATATCTGTCTTTCTGGGTCTGGGTTACTTCAGGGTGATTTTTCTAGTGCCATCAATTTGCTTGCAAATTTCATAATGTTATTTTATTTAACAGCTGAGTAATATTCCATCGTGTAAATGCACCACATTTTCTTTATCCATTCTTGTATTGAGAGACAACTAGGTTGTTTCCAATTTTTGGCTATTTTGAATAAAGCAGCAAATGAACGTAGCTGAGCAGGTGTCTTTGTTTTAGGATGAAGTGTCCTTAGGTAGATACCCAGGAGTGGTATAGCTGGGTCTTGAGGTAGATAGATTCCCATCTTCCTGAGGAATGGCCATATTCATTTCCAGAGTGGCTATACAAGCTTACACTCCCACCAGCAATAGATAACTGTTCCCCTTACTCCACATTAGAGTACAACTTTCAAGAGTTAGTTCTCAGCTGGGCATGATTGTGTTCTCCTGTAATACCAGCACTCACGGAGGCAGAGGCAGGCAGATCACTGTGTGTTTGAGGCCAGCCTGGTCTACCAATTGAGCCCTGGACAGCCAAGGATACAACAGAGAAATCCTGTGTCGGGGAGAAAAAAAATGTTCTCTCCATCATGTGAGTCCCAGGGATTGAACCAGGGTCCTCAGGCTTTGCAGCAAGTAGAGGCCCAACCTGTCAATTTCTTGAGTATGTTATTCTTCTGCCTGCTTCTCTGTGCCCAACCTGTTCATTTTTTTTTTTTTTTTGAGTATTGTTTTGCCTGCTTCAGGGACTTTGCCCATGCTGTTCTTTCTTCCCTTCCTTCCCTCTTTTCTGTGTTCATACCTCTTCTCTGGCTTACCTGTGCCTACCTTGTCAACTCCTTGGCTGTTGCTTTCATATCACTTCCTCTAAGGAGATTCCAGACTCCCAAAATAGGGCAGAATTTTTTTGTCCCCTGTGGCACAAGGAGTTACATATTTTATTGTGTGAGCTAAAATAACTGCAATCTTCCATAAAGATATTGTGTCTGTCCTGCTTGGCTAGCATCAGGCACATGATGCTCTATAGAGAGCTGGTAGGCAAATAATGGGGTGGATGAATATAAATTCCTTCATAGGCCTCCCTTTTGGAGCCTGTGCATTCAAGTCATCCACAGGAAAGCTGCAGAAAGGGCTTAGATGGCTCCTTAGAACATGAGGATAGATGTGAAGTTCTACCCTGGGCCACCAAGTCCTCAGATGCTCCAGCCCTTTCTCCCAGCCCCCTTCTTCCCCATCACAATGGCTTCTGGATCCTACTCACTCTCCAAGCCCACTCCTGCTTTAGACCTCTACCCTCCATGGTCACCTTCTCAGACCAGCAGTTAATGTCCCTAATACCTAAAAGTACCCCAGGCCTTATCCCTCTTTGTGGTTCTTGCTCACCACACCTACTGCTCTGAAGTCAACTGACTTGTCTGTTCGGGTCTGTCTCCACTGTAGGACACAGGACCTCTGAGGCAGGGACATTATTGGCCTTGTTCCTCACTAGATCTTTAGCCTAGCACAGAGTAGGTACCACATCCATGTTTGGTGAACATGGGAAAGAATAAAGGCTAACAAGGGGTGGGGCTGCCTTTGTGGTACAGCCCCTTCCTGGATGGAACCCAGGGGCCCCTGGGCTAGGGCCTGTGGTGTTGCCGTGGTAACCACTGACCTCAGGAGCCCTTTGGAGAGGCCACAGCTGCTGCCTCCTAGAGTCCAGATTCTCCTGTGTGTCCTCGCCAATGTGGAGCCAGGAGCGAGAGAAGATGGACTGGGAGAGAATGATCAGGAGGAAAGCATGCCCTGGTGCTGGAGGTGACAGACACAGGCCCTGGCAACACCATTCCACCGGTAATGACCTGGGCTCTGGGGGAGGGACCTGAATACAGGTCCTCCTTAAAAGTCATCCGTGTGGCATACCAACCCTTTTATGTAGTGTTTCCACAGTTGTGGGTTCCTAAAATAAACTCCAGCACAGTGTCCTGAAAGACTGCTCATACAGAGAGCATGAATAACACCTTCTATTAAAAACCTGGTGACACTTTCCGTCAGGCAGCTTTTTCCTCAGGTATTGCATAAGACATTCTTCTTGTCACCGGTTCCTCAGAAGCAGAGCTCTGAGCGTCCCATGAATGCTCCCACAGCCAGCCCGTGCTGCTTCCTAGCTGCCTGCACACTTCCCAGGCTGGGGAGTCAAGTCTTCACAAGCTGTTCCCACGGCACTCCCACACACATGCCTACCAAGTCCGTGGGTCATGCGTTGGTGAACTCATCATCTTTCTCAGAAAGTACCTGGCCTTTCACTACTCTCTGCCCTCATCCCTGACCATAGAACCTCTTGCCTAGAATACCTCACTTTCCTTCTTTGTCTGACTGGTGCTGAATCCTTGAAGGACCAACTAAACTCAGCCAGGCCGAGATGGAAACTAAACTGTCTTCCTGCGGTCATAGCATCTCTCTATAGGCGTTACTTCCTTGCCATGTGTCACCAATCGCAATGCTAGATCCAGGGTTAGACACAATTCAGCTTAGCCACCACCCGCCAGACTTTCCTTAACTGGATTCTCCCTGTCTGTCTGCCTTTCCTTCCCGCAAGTCAGAGCTAGTGGACTCTTTGCCTTGGTTTCTGAGGCATGCGACACGGGGTAACTGGCATGTGACCCCTTGGTCACTGCTACATTTCACAGCCCCCACTGACTATCTGGCCTCATCTCTCAGCAGTGAACTCCTGGGTTTTCAGAGATGGTGCCTTTCCTATTTTCCTATGGCCCATGAGGCTAAATGGGTTGTGTTTGACATCACTCTTTTAGGGCATCTTTGGAGTACCCAGGGAGTCGGGAAGCCAGGCCTGACTCCCAACACCACCCAGCTGGTGAGTGGCAGCTCTGGTATTTGAACTCAAGTTCCCTAACTCTAAACCTTACAGTCCACCAAGACCACTTCTCCCTCTTCTCCTACCTTGTATGGACTGAATCACCTTTGATGACACCATGTCAGCCACCTGAACCTTAAAAGATCGAACAGGATCTGCCTTGTTCTGACTCCTTGAAAGGCTTGTTTTACACCGACTTCACCTCTGCCTCAGTTCCTCATCTCCCAAGGTCTTTCTGATGGGGGATCTCCCTGTCTGTTATTTCAGTTACTGTTTTTTTGTTGTTGTTGTTGTTAGTGGTGGTGGTGGGTTTTGTTTGTTGTTTGTTTTCATTAGACATCTCTGCCAACTACAGCTCTTAGGGAAAAGATATTGAACACATTTGTTGTTCAGTAAGATTGTTATATTTTAAGGATGATGCAAATAAATTACAGAAAATGAATAAATAGGCCTTGAGGCCCAAGACCACTTGAGATAACTTAGGTTTGGGTTGAATAACTTCAGTTAGAATTACAAGAAAGTCAAGTGGCAGTTACTTGTAAAATGAATGAGTAGATAGGACAATCTCAGCTCCCCATGAACATGCTCGAAAGCTTTCACTGATGTTTGGTCTTTGAGAGTCATGTTAATCAAACCCCCTAGTATATCGACATGTGTTTGTGAAGCAGAAGTTTAAGCTTGGGGTGCCTGGAACATGCTGTCTCCCAGATGTGGAAACTTCCTGTCTCTTCCACAGCCTCCTAGGAAACATACTATATATGGCTCTGCTCAGTCTCATCCTATCAAATGGAGAAATCAGGGTTTCCCAGTCTTTGAACCAAAGTGGAAAGGCATGAAGGTCCTGGGAAGTGAGACTCATGGACAGGTGCAGTTGCATCCTTCTCCCAGCTGTGAGCCCAGCTGTGTGGTGCAGCCTGGGAGCCTGAACTCACAGACATCCTTATATCCTTTGTAGCATTTGCTGCAACCTTGGTTTTCACTTCGGGAAGTCATCAAGTGTAAGTGGCGTGCTCCTTCTGTATTGGAATAGTGCCAGTGTGGCCATGCTGGTCACAGCTGGCCTCGCTTTATAACTTTCACATCAAGTTCCCATATCTATAAATAGAAATATCAAGACATGGTGAAAACATTGTTCTGAGGTTTAATTTAGACCTGTGTATGACATTGTCTTCTTGTATATATGATAGATATATGACAATACTGCTTGCTACATGGTAGGAGCTTTATATTGATGGTAGGGGAAAGGAACACATCCAACAGAGTTTGTTCAGTGTGTGCAACATCTCTTGGGCCAGGCATAGCAAACAGTGAGGTTCAAGATGGGAAAGCACAAGCTTGGAATGGTGGTAAAGGCCTGGAATCTGGCAGATAGGAGGCAGGATGTAGCCTGGGCTACATCATGAGACCTTGTCCAAAAAAGGGGGAGAGAGAGCTGGAGAGATAGGTAAGCAGTTAAGAGCAATTATTGCTCTTGCGGAGGACCTAGGTTTGGTTCCCAACACCTGCATGGTGGCTCAAAACCATCAGTAACTCTGGTTTGATGGATATGACCTCCAAGAGCAGCAGGCACACATGTGATACATATACATACGTGCAGGCAAAGCACTCATATATGTCAAATAAATTTAAAGATCTTTTTTTTTTAAGATGGAGAACAGAAATTAGAGGGTTTTCAGGGATTCAGGAGGTAACATCTGCCTTGCTTTTACATTGTCACAGAGGGTAGAAGCCAGTCTTATCTGTGTTCTTGTCACACACAGCATCTCTCCAGCACAGCTTCTTACATCAAAAAGGCACAAAAGGGATGTTTGTTGAATTTTGCCTTTCTTAAGTTGGGAGGGGAAAAAAAGCCTTTGATGTGCTGTGCTTTTCATAGCCTATACGATGAAGAAGATTAGGGGATCCTGCAGCTGTGTGGACAGATCTACTTATATGCTATGCATTCTTTGACTTCTTATGGCAGAAATGTTGCATGTATTGAGGAAAGGCTGGACATTATAGCTTGATTCTAATGGAGAGTCCAAAGAAAGAACCAAATGGACCCCATTCCTGAGATGCTTGAGCTCTGAGCGGCAGAACCTGCCATGTGAGACAAAGGCTGACAAAGAAATAGGCAAGCGGATTTAATCTTGAAAACTTTTAGCAAAAGTTCTGACACAGATCAGGTTTTGCTTGAGGTTGTAGCACTGGCCTGTTGTCTGGGTGCCATGTAGGATGCAGGAGAAAAGGGGCTAAGCTCACACTTGGAGCATCAAGGTCATGACCTTTGGGCGCTGGTCTTGACCTTTACCAGCTGGGTAACTTTGGCCACTCATCTAATCACTCTAACTTTTAGCTTTCTTATCTGAAAGTTTGCTTCTGTTTCTCCCTCTCTCTGATCCCTCTCTCATTCCCCTCCCTACTGTCTGGGGATGGAGCATGGATGTGGTGTGCCAGAGGTTTCTCTAAGTAGCCCTGGAACTTGCTCTGCAGACCAGGCTGTCCTTGACCTCAGAGATCCACCTGCCTCAGCATCCTGAGTGCTGGGATTAAAGGAGTGCACTACTACTGCCTGGCCCCCACCTTAATTTTTGAGGTACTGTCTCTCATTAAACCTGGAGTTCAGGAATTGGCTAGACTGGCTGGCTAGTGAGCCCTGGGGTCTTTCTTAGTGTCCCCATGACTCGGATGGTAAGCGTGCAGTTATGGGTTTTGGGATCTGAAGTCAGGGACTTGCGCCTTCTCTGTAGCATTCCACCTACAGAGCGTGTCCCCAGCCCTGAAGCATGCCTCTTAACAATTCCTAGTTCGTAGGGTTCCATATACCAGTTGGAACAGTGTGGAGCATATAAGCGGTCAACACAGGCTGGCCTTTGTTACTGAATCCTGTTAGCAACAAAGGTAGATGAGTACAGAGCCTCACATATGTCATTCTGATTGAGAATGACAACCTCCGAACTGTCCCATCCACCCAGTCTGGACTACAAGGCTTTTGGAAGCATGGGCACTCCAAGCATTCACCCTGCAGTCTGGACCCATCGAGTTGACTGTTTTTGCCAGATGTTCACAAGGACATCGATTGGCTAGAAGGTGTTTAGAAACCTGGATGACAACAAAGCAGGAGAAATTTCATCCAAGAAATAGCTAAAACAAGTAGGAACCTTTGACCAGAAAAATGGAGACACAATGATTGTTTTTCCCGTCTCTGCTTGGTATCAGAGACTGGTCTTATTTGGGTAAAGCCCAAATAAGAATGGAGAGACAGAATGGAGAGCAGCCTGGCTACACACACAGAGTGCCTTGGAGTCACAGGGAGCTGTGGGTGTGCAACACTAGGCAGACACAGTTACTTGATGACATGTTGCTTCTCCTCTTTTCATAGCCCTTTTTACTGTCCCCTGTTCTTGGGCTGTGCTTGCATCCATCTCTGGTACTGGAACTGAGCCGCAAAGGGCAAGAACAGGAGAGAAAAATGTTTGCCTGACTTGTGACATGCTGGCCAGGGGCTGGTGTGGAGAAAAAGTGCCACCTCTTCTAGAATGTGGACAAGTTTTTCAGAATACGCCTTACTGCAGGGGGTTCTCATGGCTGAGCCAGGTCTTGCCAAGGTTATCAGGACTGACTTAGGTTCAGTTCAATAAGTGGCAGGAAGAATTTCCCATGATTCATAGTTCCTTGAAAGGGAGAAGGATGTGTGTGTGTGTGTGTGTGTGTGTGTGTGTGTGCTTGTGCAAGTACCCATGCATATGAGAGTAGTTAGGTGTATGTCCTTACCTGAGGATCAGGGACTATTCTCCCTGAACAATAGACTGGCCCTCCCCCTGGTGTGTGTGCATGGTGTGAATGAAACAGTCATGGGGGGAGGTGTAGATGTGTATATGTGTTTGACATTCCTACAGAGACCAGAGGACATCTTCATGTGGCACACCTCAGGAACTGTCCACTTAGTTTTTGAAACATGGTGTCTTGCTGTCTTGAAGGTCATGTAGTAAATGAGGCTTGCTGGTCATCAAGAGAGCTCTGCTGTCTCTGCCAGGAGGATAAGCATGCGCCACGTAGCTGAACTTAGGTTCCAGAGCTTTCCTTTCTGAGCCATTTCCCCAGCTCCACACACCACTTGTGGTGATGTGGTTTGGTGGAGACAGATGCCATCATGGTCAGCCACGGATGCTGCCAGGGAACTGGGTCAGGGCAGGAAGGAGTGAGGACAGCATGGTGGCAACATTCTGGAGAAAGCTGGAAAGGGTTCTGGAGACCCATTGGGATGTAATATAATAACAAACACCTTACAGACCCCAGATTTGGAATGTTATCAGCTGCTGGCATCCCATGCCTTTGAGCTTTGTGGTCCATGATTTCGGCTTCTGAGCTCCTCCGGTTTGCTCCGAGACACCAGATTTCCATATCCTCTTAACAAGCTGGCCTTTGTTCCTCTCCTTGGATATCTTCCCCTACTTGTTTATAATTTTGGAAACAGCTTTTTAAAAAGAGCAGTTGGTTGGGACATCACTATGAAACAGAACAGAATCCAACGCTTCTCCCTGCTGCTTGCTCTCACTTTGTTCTCACTTGGTGAAGCATGCTTACCTGCCCGACCGTCTTTATTCGGCTTTTAACCCACAGTACCCACGAAAGACTTTTCACCAGCTTTTGGCAGTCTAAGGATTCATGTCGCTGTGTCTCCCTCTAAGCCCCAGCTGCTTTCTAGGAAAATTTAAGATTAAAAACCTTTGCTTCTGAGAGTAGTTTTGAGGCCCGAATAAGGTACCATAGAAAGGACCGGGCTTAAAAAGATCAGAGATATCAGCACCCATATTATCAGGGCAATGAGAGCCAGGGGTGGTGGTGCATACCTGCAATCCTATCATGAGATGCTGAGGCAGGAGGATCACCAGCATGAGTTACATAGTGACTTCAGGGACCAAAATGGGCTACATTTTGAGATTTTTCTCAAGTAACTGGAAAAGAAGGCAAAGAAAGCAGCAAGAGACTAAAATTACATGGCCATGAGTGTGGCCTGTCCTATCCTAGAGCCACACATGCCACATTAGATAAAATCACACTGTAAAGAATACAGAATTTGTTGGGAAATTTGTTAAGGGAGACAAGGCTCAAAACAGTCAATGGCATATAGTATACTTATAATAAACAGCCGGTAGCACAGCTTGGCACAAGCTTGATTATTAAGAAACATGCAAACACAAAGGCCTGGAGATTGCTTTGGAAGCAGGTATCCGAATGGTGCATACTGTGAGTTACTGTGAGGTGCTAGGGGGCTCATACAGCCAGAAGTGACTTACTTTGAGAATCCTGAAGTACTTGGTGGCTTTTGAGGTAAGAACATTTGCACATTCTTTTGGACTCTGTTCAGCTGTTTGCAGCTTTCTTCCTTCATCTAATTGTTGTTATGAAAGAAATGGAGCCCAAGGAAATGCCAACGTGGTATCATGCTCAAACTCTTCCTTCTGTTATCACTTGCATTGGACTATGTTGTTATGTTCAAAGGAGGTAACTGATTTGTGTAGCTGATGTTGAATGAATGATAGGATGAGGAAGAAAGTGTTCTAGAAAATGGGAATAAGCATTATGCTATATTAAAAAATGGACTCTTAACTAACTTTCGAAATTAGATAGAAAACCGCAGTCCTTTAGTTTAAAGGTGCCACATAGATTCTCTGGTACTTTTGACTTCTCCTCTCACTGTGCTTAGAGATGACCTGAAAAAAGGAAGTAACTGCCAGGTTTCCTGCCCTCTTCCACTTGAGCCAGAGTGCTTTGGGTTTCATTTTTATTTGAAGAAAATATATTCCCACTGACAGATAACTTTGCAAGACAGCACCAGTGATTCAGCTGATCAAACTGTTTTGCAGACCACATCTCAAGAACGTATCTCATATGTAAAGAAAGATGATCCTTATCTGGTAGTTCAGGGCTTTGAATGTTCCAGAAGTAGTAGATGGAGAAATCTTCACGTGGGTCTGCAAATGGTGGTGTTGCCTCCAAGCTATCTGAAAAACTTTCACCAGCAATGGTGCACACTGAACCATAGGGATGGTCCATTTCTGGTCCAGGCTGACCTGTAGGAAAGTTCATGGGCATGTACAACTAATACATTGATGATGTCCCTGTCTCCTACAAATAGCAGCTCTGTGATTGATTGATTGATTGATTGATTGATTGATTTAACTTATTACTTCCTTTTTCTTCTCTAGAGAGCTGGATTGAAAGATGTCTCAATGAAAGTGAGAACAAACGCTATTCCAGCCACACATCTCTGGGGAATGTGTCTAATGATGAAAGTAAGTGCTTGAATCTCATTCCTCTATGGCATCCCTGACCAGGCCAGGGTCCTGATGGGAGGGGGAGCACTTCTGATTTGCTAGGCTAGGGTAAAGCACCCTGATCAAGGCCCTCTCTAAGGAGGAATGTGGTACAGAAAGAGTGGCTTCCAAGGGGGTGTGGAAATCTGGGCCAGTGCAAGGCCTCATGTGCTGTTGAAGCACTTGTCTTTCACTGTGGCTATTCTAGCCTGGTTCCACCCCTATCCCGTCAGAGTCGTGCTGCAACTGTGCAAATGCAGACCCCAAGGGGAAAACACTTTCTGTACCCACTGTTAATGCAGCTGTTAGAGGTTTGCTGCTTTCGAACAATAAATAAATGCCCTTGCTGTTGGAAAGCAGAGATTTCTCCTGGACCGCAACTAGGAACTGGAGTTATTGGCAGAATGTACATTCCCGTCTTTATTCCTTTCCTTGTGCTCCTGAGTGCCTTATAGTTCAGGACTTGTATGTTCACCGTTGGTACTAAAAGAGGGTGTAGCTAAGGTGATGCCATCTTAGCTCAGTTTTCTCCAAGCCTAACCTGGGACCACCCACCACCAGCCCCTAGCACATTCCTTAAACTTGTGCCATTTGTTATATTGATGTAATTCTCTTCTATTCCTAATACTCTGAGTGGGTTGGTTAATTTTTTTATTATAAGCTCTTTAATTTCATCTAGAGTTTTCTTCTTTGTCAATTAATACTATCATATGAATTTTTCTCTTTCTTATGTTAATGTGGTATATTAATTACATTGATCTTTATCATCTTTGCATTCAAGTAATTATTTCAGTTTGGTCACTGAGGAGTGCCCTGTTTTCTGCAGTTTTCATATGCTATGTATTCTATTTGCTAGTATTTCATTGAGTGTATTTGCATCAGTACTCAAAAGAGATGCTGGTCTGTGGCTTTCTTTCTCTTGTAGTGTCTCTGTCTGGCTTTGGTACCATGGTGTGGATGGTTTTGACTTTAACAGTGGGCCTCCCTCCTCCATTTTTTACGGGTTTGAAGAAGATTGGTGCTCTGAACATCTCTGTTTCTTTAGTGGATTCGGGCACTCATTTCTGCTGGTGTTGTCACAAGACAAATGTACATTTCAGCTTTAGTAGCTAGAGCCATGCAGTTTTCTAGAGCAGCTGGACTGATGGAGGCATCCAGGCGTAGCGGAGGCTTCGGTGGCTTGCTTTGCTGTCTTTGTTGTACCTATTCCTTTCAATCCTAGCTGTTCACATAAGTGCCTGTTGCTATCGCTGTGGTTTTAATTTGCATTTCTCTGATACCTTGTGAGTATCTTACCATATGCTTACTGTTCTGCAGCCTGCTCATGTCTTCTGACTGTTTTAAAAATAGTGTTGTCTTTTCTTGAATGGTATATGAGTTGTTCTTACGCCTTTTGGGAGTGGGGGTTCACCAGGTAAAATTTACATAAATATCTTCTCTCTATTTATGGCTTGCCTATTCACTCTGTGTGTGAGCACATATGTGCACATGTCTGTGCATAGATGCATGCATATATTTGTAGGTGTACATGTATATGCATAGAAGCCAGAAGTCAACATCTGATGATGTGAAGGAGCTGCCCACCTGGTTTTTTTTTTGAGACAGGGTCTCTCATTGGCTTAGCACTCGGCTGAGTAGGCTGGGCTGGCTGGCCAGCAAGTCCCAGAAAGCCTCCTCTCTCTACCTGTCCAGCACTGGGATTGAAAGCACCCTCTCTACATGGCTTTTCACATGGGTTCTGGGACTCGAACTTGTCTTCATGCTTGTAAAACAAGCACTTTCTTTCTTTCTTGAATGAGTCTTCTCGACAGCCGCCCTTTTATTTTCTTCATGTTAATTTTAGATGAATTAAAGTTCCTAGTTGTTGACTTTTCTTTAGCATTTATTTTGTATGTAAATAGTCAGGGGTAGGTCATGCATGTTACTGCACACACATGGCGGCCTGAGGACAACTTGCAAGAGTTAATTTACTCCTTCACCATGTGGGGGGCTGGAATGCAGGTCATCAGGCTTGGCAGTAAGTGCCTTAACCCACCGAACCATCTCCATAGCCTCCAGAAGTTCGTAAGTGTAACAAAGTCCAATCTACAAGGGTTTCCCCCTTACAGGGTTTCCCCTGCTTTCTGAGTTGAGAAAATTTGCTTGTAAACACAACTTTTATTTGTCTCATTTAAATGTAGTCTTGGATGCTTACTGTCTCTCTCTACTAACTTAGGCTTGGTTCTGAAAGCTTCTACCCTCCATACAATCTAATCAAGGCCTAGAATGTTTTCAACCTCTGAGACTTACTGCTGAATAAACTCACCCTTTTTCTTTCTCTCTTTCCTTTTTAGTTTTTATTGTTGTTGTTGTTTTTTGAAACAGGGTTTCTCTGTGTTAACAGCCCTGGATGTTCTGGAACTCACTGTGTAGATCAGGGTGGCCTTTGAGGTCACAGAGATCCACCTGCCTCTGTATCCCAAGCACTGGGACTAAAGGCTGTGCGCCACTACAGCGAGCTAAATGTACCCCTTCTTGCTCACTGTTCTAACTCAGTTGTGTGGCTCAAACTCCTCTACAAGCTGACTGATTTAATCTGGCTTCTCTTCATTTCTCACTGAATTGCTTTGATTGGCCTCAACTAACTCTAGCAATCAGTTCTAATCTTTGGGTTCCTTCTCATTCTCTGGCTCATTTTGTCTTCACCTGTGGCTAGTTGTTCTCTCTTCAACTTCTCTCTGTAAAACGCTCTTGGTAAAAACTGTCTCTGAATTTCATGAGTTGAATATACTTAAATTCACTGCACTGGTTCTTAACTCATTAACTCAACCAAACTGCCTGAACAGCATTGACTAGAACTCAAAATCTGTATTCCTCTGTCTCCTGGTCCTGGGATTAAAGATGTTTACCATCAGGCCTGGATTTAAGCTTTTCTTTACCTGAAACTTGCTTTATACCAGGCTGGCATTGAACTCACACTTCTGCTTACCTCTGTCTCCTGGGATTAAAGGCATGTCTGCATTCTAGCCGGCTCCTACAGACCTAGGCTTTTAGATGTGATCTCTTGCCGGAACAGCCATGTCCTGAATTAAATTCCTCTACATTTGCTTACTCTAGGTCATGAAGATTTGTTGTTATATACAGAATTTCATTGTTTTACCTTTACACAAGCCACTGCCCATCTGAAAGTTTTGTATGTCATTGTAAAGGAGATGTCAAAGTTCTTTCTTTTATTAGTAATTTTCAACAAACAGGTCCATTTCTAGAAAAGATCTTCCTGTGCCCACGGACAGGGTTCCCCTGTCAGGTATTGAGGTCATGTGTGCTGGGCCCACATCTGCAGTCATGGTCTGCACTGCTGGTCTCCATGTGTGCTGGGGCCACATCTGCAGTCATGGTCTGCACTGTTGGTCTCCCAGTTCTGCACCTTCACAGGCCTGACAGTGCCTGCTAACAAAGACCTCACATTTCCCTTTGATTTCTTTTTTTGGGGGGGGGGGGGCAGGGCTCACTGCTTAGGCAAGGATGGTCTAGAACTCAATGTGTAGCCCAGGCTGGTCTCAGACCTCTGATCCTCTTGTATCTGCCTCCCCAGCGAAGGTTACCCATAAGGGCCACGATACCTCAATTTATTTTCTTCTTTAAGATTATTTTGGGTTATTTACATTCTTACAAATCCATATAAGCTCTAGAGCCAGGTGGTAATTTTTGCATGTAGGAAACACCTAAGATTTTTTAAAATAGGATTTCATTCAATCTCTTAAAAGTTGGAAGGTGAGGCATTGATGAGATGGGCTCATTTGCTGCTTTCAGATCGGGCTGCTTACAGCTGCCTGTAACTCCGGCTCCAGAGAATCTGACGGCCCTTCTGGATTTCTCGGGCACTGGCACATGTAGGCATACACATAATAAAAATAACTAAATACATTTCTTAAAAATCTGGGAAAACCATCTGGGTGTGGTGCCTCACGCCTTTAATCTCAGCATTCAGGAGGCAGAGGCATGCAGATTTTTGTGAGTTCAAGGCCAGCCCGGTCTACAGAGTGAGTTCAAGGACAGCCAGGACTACACACAGGGAAACCCTGTCTCAAAAACAAGCAACAACAACATTTTTTAAAAATTATTTTGGAAAATCAATCTTTTAAGAATCTTGAATTTTTAATCTATATGCACTGTATTTGATCTCTATCTTTAGGTCATCTTTAATTTTTCCTGCAAGTGTTATATGCATTTCAATGCTTTTCTTATCTTACTTTAGATTCATTTCCAGGCAACCAATGTTTTTTAGTGTTAATGTAAGTAATGATATTTTTCTAGTTAGTACTCACTAGCACATCAGAGTGTAATTGTTTTGTCAGGTACAAATAATTGCTTTATAAATTTTCTTTTGAGGGTTGTTCAAGACCAAGCCTAGGGTCAAGTGCATGCTAGGCAAGTTCTCTACTGAGGAGCCCTTGAGTTTTTGAGTCAGAGGCTGTGTACACCACAACGAGCTGAAGCTTTTCGTTCTCTTGCTCCCTCTTCCTTTGTCCTGGATTGCGTGAATATACTGCTATGCCTGACCACACCATCTGAATAGCCTATGAACATCATGCCACCCAGGGCTAACAATGGTTTTTCTTTCCCTTTCATCATCTCCACACTTTAGAAAAGCTTATGTTACTACATTTATTCATTTATTATTTACTTATGTATGTATGTGAAATGGCTCTAGTGCTACACAGGGGGAATGTGAAGGACTTTTGGCTCTCTCTTCCCACCATGTGAGTCCTGAGGGCTGAACTCAGGTTGTCAAGCTTGGAAACAAGGACCTCATTTGCTGAATCATCTCACCAGCTCAATCCGTATGTGGTTTTTTTGTTTTTGGTTTTTTTCTGTACCTTTGAGCACTAGCTGGGACCCCTTGAGTGATACAGAGTTGAGGAGGTGAGTGAGGATACCCTTATCTTGCTCCTAGTCTAACTCACGGGAGTTTTTAGTGAGTTACTACTAAGAGAATTCTTTGTGTGTGGATTTATCTTATTTTTTCTATCAGACTGAGAAAACTCCTTCTTTTCCTAGTACACCAAGGTATTGAATTTCATCAAATACCTTTTTTGCATGGATTGCACTAACCACGTCTTTCTTCTTTTCTGTTAACTTTGAGAATTCTGTTGATTATTGAGTCTTTGCTTTCCTTGAATCAACCACGCTTAGTCAGAAGCATCACTTTTGAGTATACTGACTACTGCTCTATGAGTGATCTGACCTCTACGTCGATGACATTTATTGGTCTGTGATTGCTAGTACTTGTAATGTCCTTATTGGGTTTCTCTGTGCAATTTGTGGGGGTCTCATAAAGAGGTATGCAGCTTCTGTTTCTCCGTCTGTTTTGGAAAGCTTGTAAGAGAATGGCTTCCTTCTTAACTACTTGGGAGAATTCGACATGGAAGAAGTCTTCTGTGTTTTTCTTTGAAGGAAGGTGTTTAATGTCAGATTAAATATTTTAAGTGGGTATAAAATTATTCATATATTTTTATTAATTTTAACAAATTCTTATTTTAAATAAATGTATATTGTTTATATTGTAACATTTACACTATGTACTAGCTAGTTTTATGTCAGCTTGACACGGCTTGAGTTATCTGAGAAGAGGGAACCATGGCTGAGAAAATGCTTCCAGAAGGTCGGCCTATAGGCAAGTCTGAGGGATATTTTTATAATTAGTGATTGATGTGGGAGGGTCCAACCCATCATGGATGATTTAATCCCTGGGAATAAGAAAGCAGGCTGTGTAAACCATGAGGAGTAAGTCAGTAAGCCCTGTTCTTCCAAGGCTTCTTTGTGCCTTCTTTCTTCCTGCCTGCAGGTTCTTGCCCTGACCTCCCTCAGTAATGGACATATAAGCTGTAAAGTAAAATGAAACCTTTCTTCCCCTAGTTGCTTTTGGTCATGGTGTGTATCTCAATAGAGACCCTGACAAATATGGTATCTAGCCAAACTCTCCTTTTATGACCTATCTCTTTTTAACCCTCCTTTCTGTTGCATTTATTTCTACTCTCACATTTATTATTTATTTCTTTTCTCCTTTGAATTTAATTTGTTGACTTTCTCTAGTTTGGGGGTAGGTAATTGACTTTCCGCCTTTTATAAGATCTACATTTAAAGTTATAAATTTCCTCTCAGCACAGTTGAGCTCTAAGCCATACTTTTCCCTTTCTCTCCCCTTCTCCCTCCCCTTCTTTCTTTCTCTCCACTAAGGGCGGAACTAGGGCTTCATGCATGGTAGGCAAATGCTTCTGCCAGTCAGCTACATGTGTGTTCTGTATCTTGTATCACGTTCATTATCAGAGGTAATCTGTTTTCAGTTTTCTGTCATGGCTTTCTGTCTGACCTGTGGCTTGTTCACAGGTCCAGAGCTTCCTTTCCAACCATTGGCTCTGGCTGAGCTGCCATATTGTTTCGGATTCCACTTAGGCTCCACTGTATCACAGACCATCTTCTGTTTAATGTCAATATTTGAAAATTTCGAGACTCACTTTCTATTCCAGTGTGGGCTTTATTCTGGCAAATGCCACAGGATGGAGGACCCTTTGGCTGTCAGTCAAGTGGGGCTGGACAGCCATGTTGTTCATACATGCCACATCCTTGAAGATAAACTGTCGTCTTTGGCTGTTTTCTTGGTTCTGAGACAAGTGCATTCAAATCTCCAGCTGGTTGTGATTGTTTCCAATTATCCTCTTAGTTTTGTTAGTTTTTAATTTAAAATTTAAAAATATCAATTTATTGAGAAATTTAGGATTGTTAATGACCATCATTATCATCATCAAACATTTCTACTTTATCATCACTAATATACTTTGCCTTGAAGTTTTGCCACAACTCCATTGGCTTCTTTCTGAGTTGCTATGGTGTATTTTTCATATTGTGTTTGTGTGTGTGTGTGTTTCTAATTTTGGTAAATTTAGTAGCAAGGTTTTTGGTGTCATTTGTTTGGTGCTGGCATGGGACCCAGGATCACACAAACACTGGTTACACATCCTGCTAATGTAGCCCCACTAGGAAGGTTGTTTTGCTGTTCTGTGACGTGCTGTGTAGAGTCAACCCGCGGGCTTCATGTGTGCCAGGCAAGCCCTCTGCCACCAAGCTGCCACAATGCTGCTTGTGGTTGTTTGGTTGTTTGGGTTGTGTGTGTCTTTCCTTACAACTTTAAAAAATGTCATTTGACTATCTCTACAATTATTGAAGATTTACTCATAGGCTTGTCAGTGATATTATCAACATACTTAGTGTTTTCTTCTTTTTCTTTCTTTTAAATTTGAACCATTATTCCTTTATTATTTATTCCTTGTTCTTTATTCTTCCTTTAGTGTTTTTTTTTTTTTTGGTGGGGGGAAGGCATGGCTTATTAAATTGGTGCTTTTTCAAAGCAGACATTCTTTTAGAAAGAAAATCCTGGTCTCGGGAGATGGCTTGGAGGTTAACATGCTTGGCAGCACAGATGAAGGAATTTTATTTGACCCCCAACACCCATGTCAAGAATGGTGTGGCCAAGGCATCTATAACCCCAATGTTGTGGGCCAGAGACAGAAATGCCTCTGGAATGCCCTTGCCAGCCAGCCCAGCCAATGAGTGAGCTCCAGACTCAGTAAGAGATCCTGTGGAGAAATAAGTGGAGAGAAGTTGAGGAAGACACCCAGGGTCAATCTCTGGCTACACTCATTTGTACACATCTGCACACATGCACACACATTAACAGAGTAGAAATCCTGGGGATTGCTAATTCCCTTATTATGTCGGCCTTGAATTGCTCCTTTCCACGTCATACCCAGCAGGAGAGCACTGTGAGGTTAGCCCACTGACCTCGTCTGACCTCCCAAGCCCTTACTTGAGTGTGCTTTTGGTCTAAATAGGCCAGATACTCTAAGAGACCTGATAATTGATCTTTTAAGCGGTTATATTTATTTTTATTGATTTGCATATTTAGCTGCCCCAACTTTTTTTTTCCTGTCAGTTCTTGGGATCGTTTTTCATGTTTGCATGAAGAGATCATTTTCCTGACTCTTGCAGTGCAGTTTAGTGTGGCACATGCCATGTCAGGTGTCATTATTGGCCTGTATTTCTGAAGGCTATTTCTGTGGGGTATAAGAATCTAGGTTGGTGAGGGATTTGGACTTTTGGTTTTCTTGTCAATGCGTTAAAGATCATTTCAATTATCTTCTAAATACAACAAAAAATGTCTCTTGGGTGTAAGTCTGCAGAGTAATAATCATTTCTTTGAATGCACTGTGCTGTTTTCTTGCTGCTGTCAATTTTATTTCCTGGCCTTCTGTTTTCAGTGGTATAATAATAATGCCCCACACAGGACTGGATTGTATTTCTTCTTCCTGGGGAGGAGAGTTTCTCTGGTCTATAGGTGGCCATCAGATGTGTGTCCTTCTTAGTTCTTGTCTTTCAGATCTATTTTCTGCCCTTCACTACTTCCTCTTTAGTCTGGAACTCCGAGCATTAATATGAGAGCCCTTGCTGTACCTCTCCTGCTGCTTCTGTTTGGCTCTGGTTAGTCCATCTTTCTTCCAGGACTTCCCTTGCCTGTTGGTTCACAGCTGCCATGTTGGGCATGGTGTGTTTGTTTGTTTGTTTTGTGTTTTTTTCGAGACAAGACTTCTCTGTGTAGCCTTGGCTGTCCTGGACTCACTTTCTAGAGCAGGCTGGCCTCGAACTCACAACGATCTATCTGCCTCTGACTCCCAGAGTGCTGGGATTACAGGTGTGCATCACTGTGCCTGGCCTCTGGGCATGTTTTAAAATATGGGTTCTGAGGATCAAACTCAGATCCCTATGCTTGCAAGCAAGAGCCTCACCAGTTGAGCTGTCTTCCCAGGCCCTCAAATGCCATTTTCTGTCATGTTTAGTCTACTGCAAAGATGGTAAACAAGAGGCAGCAAACCATGGGTGTTGAGTTATATTGCTCTAAGCAGAAAGGCTAAAAAAGCATGGGAAACAGGCCAGGGATGTGAGCCTCAGTCCTCGCAATGCATAGTTTCATGTCAACTTGACACAGCTATAGTGATCAGACAGGAGTGAGACTCAATTAAGAAGATGCCTCCAGAAGATTGGGCTGTAAGCAGGAATGCCTGAAGAACTTTCTCTCTCTTCTCTTCTCTCCTCTCCTCTCTTCTCTTCTTTTTTCTCTCTTCTCCTCTCCTTTTCTCTCCTCTTCTCTGCTGTTTTTTCTTTCTCTTTTGATTTTTTTAAAAAAAATTTTATATCAGGTTTCTCTGTGTAGTCCTGGCTGTTCTGGAACATGTTCTGTAGACCAGGCTGGCCTCAGACTCATAAATATTCTTCTGCCTCTGCCTCCCCAGTTGAAGACCGCCACCTCCCATGGTACATTTTCTTGATTAGTGATTGGTGTGGAAGGGTACAGCTCACAGTATGGAGGTGGACCTGGGTCCTGTGATAGAGCAG
>CM053766.1:84634825-84719394 GCA_028658305.1 Pachyuromys duprasi
CTCAGTGTGTCTCAGTTTATTCTCCAATTTGGGGTCTTGTAACTTCATAAAGGAATTCCGAAGAATAGGAAGTGTTGTTAAACAATATTTGAAATTCCTAACTGGGAAAAATGATGTGAAGACTCTGGAGCTTTATCCACTGGGGAGAAGGCAGGTTGGGAGGGAGGACCAGCTTTATAAATCCATCAAGCTGTGGGTGAAAGCTCCCTGACAACAGTGGCAGAGAGCCCTCAGCTAGTTGCCCAGGCTAGAGAATGCCTTACAGTCGGAAATAAGGGATGTGACCTACAGGAAAACCCTAACAAGAGGGTTTTTATAATCATTACCACTATCACCACCATTACCACCACCACCATCATCACCACCACCAATTACCACCATCACTACCACCCTCATCACCCCACCCCATCACAATCATCATCACCCCCAATAATCACCATAATCACAACCACCATCACTCCCACCTCTACCAATGACCACCACCACTACCACATCATCACCACCATCACCACCATCACTAACACCATCATCATAACCATCACTAACACCATCACCACCACCATCACTAATACCATCACTACCACCATGACCGCCACCATCTTTACCACCACCACCATCATGATCATTATCATTTGTGGTGGTGGGCATAGAACCCAGGACCATGCATGTTAGGCAAGTACTCTACTGTCAGGCTACACACCTGACGGCAGTTGCCGTCCTGGGCTGTCAGCAGCAGGCTTAGTGCAGTAATGCAAGGTTTGCCAATTTGCAAATGAGGCACCAGTACAGAGATTCCTTCCTTCCTGGGTTCCATCTCTGCTCCCACATCAAGGGTTCCCCAGCTTGGCCCTAGGCTCTCCTCTGCCTGTCTGGCTTCTCGAGCCCACTCTCTCTACACTCAGTTGGTGGGAAGAAAGTGTCCTCTCCCTTGCACCCATCCCAGCCATGGACCCTCTGCTCCTCCCTGCCTTACCTGTGGCCACACTCTATCAAGAGATGGAGCTTGCTCACATCTCACTAGTATAGTACAGCCTGGAGCACATGGCCTGGGGCCCAGCAGGTCACAGGAAGAGCTTGTTGAAGCCCAGGGAAGGAAGGGAGGCTAATAGACTACAAAGCTGAACTAGGTGTCAGGGTTTGAGATCCCAGAACCACTTAACCATTTGAGGAAACTCAAGTCTCCCCCTCATGGTCAACTTGTTTTCTTCAATTTTAATTAGAGTGCTTTGAATAGCTAAAACACTCACATGGTTTAGAAGCCAAAATACTTTTTTGAAGCCCTTATTTAGAAGTCTTGCCACATCGCTGTACCTTCCCCTCCTCTGCTCCTCAGTAGTGACCATTTTCATTCATTCCTTTTTGGTTTTGTTTTTTTTTTAATTACATTTGTTTGTTTGTTGGTTGGTTGGTGACCCTGGACACGTACAGGACTCAGTTCTCTCCTTTCACCATGTAGGGCTTGGCCTTGAACTCAGATACTCAGGCTTGGCTGCAGGTACATTTCCCTGCTAAGCCATCTCACCATCTCCACTTTTATTCATATCAGAAATACATCTTCTTGGTATTTCTTTTTTGCTTTGCTTTGTTTTCGAGAGAGGGTTTCTCTGAGTAGCCTTGGCTGTCCTGGACTTGCTTTGTAGACCAGGCTGGCCTCAAACTCACAGAGATCCACCTGCCTCTGCCTTCTGAGTGCTGGGATTACGAGCATGCCACCACTTCTGGCTTCTTTCCAGCATTTTTCTTTCTTTCTTTCTTAAAATATATATTTAAGATTTATTAATTATGCATATAATGTCTGCCTGCATGTCTGCCTGCACATCAGAAGAAAACACCAGATCTCATTATAGATGGTTGCGAGACACCATGTGGTTGCTGGGAATTGAACTGAGGACTTTTAGAAAAGCAGCCAGTGCTCTTAACCTCTGAGCCATCTCTCTAAGGCCCTTTCCAGTATTTCTTAATGCAAATAAGAAATATATTACTTTTAAAAAGTGAATATATGTTGTCACTTTCTTCTCACACAAATGACGTTACATTCTATGCATATAAGCTGTGCTGTGACTTGATGTGTTCATTTCAGTGCCAGCCTAGGAGTGCTCTGTGTTTATAAGACAGAGGTCACCAGGCATAGTGGCTCACACCTGTAATGCCAGCACTTGGGAGGTAGATACAAGAGGGCCAGGTGTTCATGTCCATCCTTGGCTATATCATGAGTTTGAAGCTCGCCAAGGTTACATAAAACTGTCTGAAATAAAAAGGGGGGATAAGATAGAGGGCATCCTCACTCTTCATTTCAGTCTGTTTAGGTATTTTTTAGCAGCTGCATAGTATTCCAGGGTGAGAATGTGTCACCATTTAGTGAATCAGACACTGGGTCACTTCCAAGCTTCCATTACAAGCAAGCTGAGATAAACAGCCCTAAGTCTGCATCATTCCTGTGTGTCTGGGTATAGTCTAGGAGTAAGGCTGCTGCTTAAAGGAGATTTGGGATTTCAGCAGAGTCTATCAAACAATCCTCCACAGGAGAAGAAGTATTCTACACCACTCACCTCCCCACCCCCGCCAGGCAGGATGCCTGCTTCTCACGGCTCATGGCAGAGATCTGGAGGTACCAGTCTGATCAGCAACTAACAGAATCTTACTCTCTTTCTACTGATGAAGACAGACCATTTCTTCATAGTAAGAGCACTGAAGACCAGAGTATTGAAAAGGAAGCAGTTTTCTTTACAACCTTGTAAAGGCGGGCACCAGCCTACAGAAAAGGGGGGAAAAGGCTGGTGTGCCAGTTTGGCACAAAATGTTGGTTTTCATACTCCTAAGTGTCTTTCTCACTCCTTGGGTTACACTGGCTGAGGTCTTCAGGGAGGCAGACTCTTTTCCTCTTCTAGATAGTCCTCATCTCAAATTCTGCGCTCTCCCAGGCATACAGATCTCCTCCCCTTTTCTGAATTGGGGGCTTAGTCATGTAGCAGATGTGGGTAGCCTTTCAACTTTTAAAAAAGGTAAAAAGTGCCCAGGCAAGCTTCCACCTGGGGAAGACAGGGGCCTAGTGCCTTCTGCTTATCTGTCATTCATGGTTGCTCTTGAAGCCCACCTCATGGTGAAAATGAGCCGTAATGACTAATTTCTTACACCTACCAATAGCACACACTATCTTTCTCCCTGGCTTTGTGGAGCTTGCTTCTGCAGTGGGCAGATGAGCCACCAAGTGTACCACAATTAGGGTTTTTCAAAGTGAGCCATTATCTTTGAAAACTATGGCACATTTTCTATTCCCTCACATATAAAGTTTTGAAAAGCTTTTTTTTTTTGTAGTGAAAATGCATCAAAAATTTTCTTGTACAGCTTTTGAGTTTCACATCTGAGTTCGATGGGCTCCTCCCTAGACAGAGGCCATGGAGGAATTCACCCAGGAGAGGGGGAGGACACAGGACAATGCTGCCAACATCGCTGTTTTATCTGGGACTCAGCCCTGTTCCCACCAGAAGGGTCTGCTGTTGGGGTTGGTAACACTGCCAAAAGCCTGGGTACCACACACCCTGCTCATCAGCCGGGGCTCTTAGGCTGACAGAGAAGGGGGTGAGTTAGGGGAAATGAAACATTTGCCAACTGCCTGTTCCCAACAGGTGAGGCCTGGCCAGGTGTGGGTAGGCCAGCACAATGGAAGGAAATAGAATTAGAACTACGAAGTGAAACTCAAGACTTCCACGAACTTGAACCTTTCCTCTTTTGATTTGAAGAGGTAATTAATTTAGAAACTCTTTCCCACCACATTAAACCTTGCCAATCAGCCTTAAGGAAAAAAATGTTCTAGAACAGGTACCTGGATGTGACAAATTTAATCAGCACAGGGACTAAACCGCTGGGAAAAAACAGCCAGGGGAAACTATGTTCTTTAAGCCCTCAGCCCATTATTGAAGGATGGAAAGAAAGCCAGGCTCATGGATGTTTACATCTGGGATGCTCTGGCAGGAGTAAGATGTGATCACCATCTTTACCAATATCCACAGGACCTTAGACAAATCACTATACTTCTCTGATCCTCCCTTCTCTCCTCTGGAAGAGGAGAAAGTGCTAATAACTTGCTCTTGTGTGGATGAACCCTAAATACTGTAGGCGATGCATTTGGTGTTACAATGTGTGTGAATTCGTTCACTGTTAGGGCAGCTGTGAAAACTAAACAAGGCTTCCCGAAGGGCTTAGCATAGTTTTGGCACCTTACGAGTCCTTCCATGCATGCCCCTCCATGTGTGATTATTCTGTGTGCTGTCTGAAGCCAGAGGGAAGGATTTAGTCCATAAATATTTCCTGAGCCTATGGTGTGTGTGAGGCACCCAGAGCTGGGTCTGTGACTGCCGGAGCTTGTGGCTCAGCAAGATAGCTGTCCACTAAAGACTTATATCCTCCAGAATTTGAATGCTGACACTTCATTCCCAAAGTGGTAGTATTTAGAGGTGGGGGTCTAGGGAAGGGGGATCAGAGCATGAAGGTGGGGTCCTCAAGAATGGAATGAGTGCCATTATAAAAGAGGCCCCAGAGAGCATCTCCCCCCATCTGTCAGGAGGGGGAGCAAGGCATACTTATATACCAACAGCACCTGTGAGCAGGGAGAGACCCCCTCACCAGATGCGAATTCTTTCTGCACCGTGTTCACCTTGGATTTCTCAAGGCCCAGAAGTGGGCAAAAAGACATGTTGTTTCTAAGCCTTCTAGTCTATGGCATTTTGTTACAGAAGCTTGAAGAGGCTAAGATAGTCATGGAGTGGTAATCCTATCCTGAAGTGGGGGCTCTGCTAGGGAGAGGACAAGGGGCCACAGGACCACTGAGTCAGTGCAATAGCCTGCCCTGCGCAGAACTGCAACCTGGGTAGTGACCTTGTTGGAGAAACTGCAGCTTTTAGAGGCTCAGCGGACACTGTGACAGCACACACACCGTGGCAGCACTGGGTTAGGGCCCTGTGTGTTTGGTGCTGTCTCATCTCTACCTTACAGATGAGGAACTGATAGGCTGAAAGGCTTCTTCTCCAGCTTGCATGACCAGCACCCTGAGGAGCCATGATTTGAGCCTAGAGTTTGTAGGGGAGACCGATAAAGGAGGTGCCTGTGCTGTGCTGGAAACCAGAACTGTATTTCCCTAGGGGTTCTTTGAAACAGACTACTGCCCTCCGGCAGGACCAGTGAGTGGGCAGTGGAGAGCAAAGGCACCAGGAATCCCACTGGCCCGACATTGTACCTTACAAGGTGAGTCTTAACATGACTTGAGGCTCTTCAGCCTAGGCAACTGCAAAGGCACTGGGCAGCACCAGGTACTAACCTCTCCATCACCATGGCTACTCTGTCTCCTTAAACACATTCCTGCCTGCTCTGGGTTCGTGAGTCAAGTCCCGCGGGTCCCAAGCCAGGCTCACATACCACCTTCTTTGTTGCTATAACACCCTGGACCCAGTCTCCACATTGCCTGACCAGGACTTGCACTTTTAGTTATTTATTTAGCTAATAATGTTTTTTTTAAATTGAAAATAGATTTTTGTTTGTTTGTTTTGTTTTTGTTTTTTTTCTGAGACAGGGTTCCTTCACATAGCCTTGGCTGTCCTGGACTCACTTTGTAGACCAGGCTGGCCTCAAACTCACAGAGATCCGCCTGCCTCTGCCTCCCTGAGTGTTGGGATTACAGGTTTGCGCCACCATGCCCGGCAGAAAAACAGATTTTTAAAAAATACAGTATATTCTGATTACTGTTTCTTCCTCCCCAGCACTTTCCAGATCCTCCCCACGTTCCCAGTCACCAAATCCACACCCCTTCTCTCTCTTTTTAGACTAGAAATAGGCATCTAAAAAATAATAAGATAAAATAGAAACAAACCAAGATAGGAAAAAACAAACAAAAAAAGAAGGGGGAAAAAAAGATCCAAAGAAAAAGCACCAGAAACACATACAGATGCTTAGACACATTCAGAAAACCCATAAAAACAAAACTGAAAGCCATAATATATAAGCAAAAGATTTGTAAGGGGAAACAAAGAAACAAACAAAACAAAAGCCAAAACCCTCCCCAAATACCACTGAGTTCGTTTTGCGTTGGCCATCTGCTGGGCCAGGATCTGCCCGTCAGTGCGGTTTGTGTACCCAGTGAGACTCTGTTGAAGAAACTAATTTTCCCTTCCGTAGCTCATAATTTGGGCTCAAAAGAGCAGCGGGTGAGCCTGCTTCTTCTGACCCTTTACACCTGTTAGCGCAGCAGGCATTCAATAAATAGTTGGTGAGTTAGAGAGTTACAGGTCTTCAGGAGAATTAGGCTTGAGGGTCACCGAGTATGAGGGTCAGGCCAGAGGGTGACACCGTTTGAGGGAAGGAGGCCAGGCACTCAGAGCTGGGCACAGGAGCACAAATGGCCCAGAGGGCAGAAGGAGCCCAGGCGGCAGATGAGATCAAAGGCCATACTGGCACTGGGTGGAACCGTTCTGCATAGATGTCACCAGGAGCCACCCTGGGGCCAGGCATCAAGTGCCACCTGTGGTTTGGACTGGGGAAGGAAGCTTGTGTGGCCTCCACCAGACTTTGTTTCTTACTTTGTAAGTTTACATAACTTCCTCGTAGCCCTGCTCATTGGGGTCAAATGAGACAGCCCGCAGAAAGCCATGCACAGTGCCTCAGCCCAGTGCCTTTTAGGAGAATGTTAGTGTTATTTTGGTATTCTTTTAAAAAATATATCTAGTTTTAAAAAAGTTATTTATTTTTTTATTTTATGTGTGAGTGCCCACCTGCATGCGTCTGCACTACATGCGTAGGTGGTGTCTGAAGTGTCAGATGTCCTGAAACTGGAGTTATAGAGAGCTGTGAGCCACTGTGTCAGTGCTGGGAACCAAGGCTAGGTTCCCTGCATGATATGTTGACACTGTGAGGTTGGAGCTGAGGAATGTCAGTTTCTCTGTGTATGCACCGGCACTGGGAATTGTTATCATCATCTATAATTATTTACAATTTAACTTCCTCTCCAAAATCCAAGAAGTAGTTTGCTGTTCCCTTTTGTGAACTTCTGAAGTTGAATGTCGATGGCATTCTTACGGCAGCCAAAGGGCCATGCTCTTTACTATGCTGTGGAAGCACCTTGGTTGTTGTGGTTTTAAACAACTGCAGATGGCGGAGTTAAAGGTGCTAAGTACTGAGGCCCTGGTAGGAGGTGGCACAAAGGTGACTTGGGTCACCTGCCTTCTCAGTGAACTAGCCCTCAAGGAGAAGAGACGAATGCGGGCCTAGGAGGTTCAGCTGGGAGGTGACTGATGGGTTATACAGAACCAAATGTGTGGTTCTTGTCTTAGCTGGTGTTGACGAGGCTTCCAACAGGTGGTGCTTGCCCTGTATAGACTTGAAGGAACAAGAACTGTGTGGAAGGGGCTCTGGGTGACAGAGCAGACAGCGCAGTGTTGAGTGTGTGGAGTATTCTGACATTTTTGTACCTGAGAACTCCTAATGTTTATATCAGTAGTGTGGTTTGGGTGACAGAAAAGAACACCCAGTGGATGTGGGTTCTATTAACTGAAGAATGGGACCGGCTTACTAAACAAAGAGGCAGCCATTTTGAGGCCCATTAATAAGAGATACAGCATGGAATTCAGAAGTTCATGTAGTTCCCTGCCTTCTCTCTGTGCCCTCAACATGGACCTTGTCTTCAGACCTCCATTCTCTGACCAGTCAAAGGTTTGCTGCTTCTCACCCATTCCTTTACTGCCCAGAGAGTCTCCCACAGATTCCATTTACTTGTGGGAAGTTGATTTTTCCCCCTCAACCTAATATTTTAATCAGAATTATACTGATACCAATCTATTTTCATAGAGAAAATATTTTCTGGGTTCAACTTTATTGAAACAATCTTAAGATTTTAGGAGAGTAGATCAGGTGTACCCAACCTGCAAGCCTGTAGAATGTGCAACCAAGGAGAACTATAAATGTGGCCTGGCACAAAAGCATAAACTCACATAAAACGTTCTAAGGTTTTAATGGGGGAAGCAGCTTGAACACAGTTCTTGAACACAGGCTGTAGAGGACAACATTCTGCCACAATGTCAACAAGGCAGACACTCTGCTTGCCTACAGCACCTTACACTGTCTTCATTTTTGTTTGTACTAGTTTCTTTCTGTGCTAAACTTTGTTCAGTATATTTGTGGGTTTGGCCAATGTGATTACTTTCTCTCTTTCATCTCTTTCTTTCTTTTCCCTTCTTTTTCTTTGTTTGAGATGCTAAGGACGAAACTTAGGACCTTGCACATCTTTGAGACAGCATCTCATTTTGTATCTGTCTAACCATGTACTCTTTTTAAAAAAATTTTTTTATTGGTGTGTGTATGGGCTATGATACATAGTGCATATGGAGGTCAGAGAACAATTTCAGGAGCCTGTTCTCTATTTCTGCCACGGGGTTGCAGGGATCGAACTCGGGTCACCCTTCCCTTGTAAATCATCTCTTGCCATTAATCCTCCTACCTCAGCTTTCTGGGTTTGAATATTACAAGCATGCGTAATACCCAACTCACTGATCTCTTAGAAACTAAATTCTTAGCATATTTGTATAAAATAATGAGTTTCATCATGTTTCATACACATATAGAATTTTCTTTTGAAACTGAGACTGTAGCAATTTCCTTGAGCTAAATTTGTGGATCAAGACATTTTATGTTGACTCTTCTTGGAAATAATCTTCGTTGGGACTTGG
This sequence comes from Pachyuromys duprasi, assembly GCA_028658305.1. Taxonomy (NCBI): domain Eukaryota; kingdom Metazoa; phylum Chordata; class Mammalia; order Rodentia; family Muridae; genus Pachyuromys; species Pachyuromys duprasi. Next base: position 84,643,537 of record CM053766.1, read on the forward strand.
ACAAAAGACTAATTGCCCTCAGGTAGGCAGAGATCAACTATTGCTCTGACTATTGCATTGAAGGACTCAGCAGTTGGGACCTCTGTGTCTTACTGGTCTGATGGCTCTTTTGCCCTGCCACCAGCTCAGTGGCCTTTACAGATAAGCTTTTTTGATGTTTGATTTTGGAGAATGCTGTCTGACTCCCAGAGAAATGTTAAGTACCTGCCTCAACAACTTTATTATTTTCACTAGTAGACATACTATAGACATTAGTGACCTATATTATTATATTTTAATTTTTTGAAAAAAGTAATTGTGTGTGAGTGAGAGAGACACACACACAGGAGAGAGGCACACTGAAAGATTTGTTTTCTTTCTTGTTGGTCATAGTGGCTCATACTTTAATCCTAGTACTCAAGAAGACTGAGACCATGAATTTGGAGCCAGTGTGTACCCTGTCAAAAAAATTCTACAAAATATTCTCCATCTCCCTCTTGGATTAAAAACCTTAAAGTATTTATTATCCAGCCCTTTACAAAAGAGGCTGAATGACCCTGTCCCCATGCTGAAGTCCTGAACTCCTACCCAGCTGTCACATCCTATCCTGCCTGTTCTGTTGGGGTCACAAGGAGCATAATATGGTGAATGTCTGTGTCCGACCCAGTCGCTCTAATAAAATACCTTAAACTGGTTCTGAAGGCTGCAGTGACTAAGGCGTTGAGGGCTTGGCTCTAATGAGGAGTTTCTTCCTGGCTTATGGGTAGGTTTGGCATGTACTCTTGGCATGTGCTAAGTGCAGAATGGACATGATGGCTCTCTGGGGTCTATAAAAGGTTCTGGACCTATTCACAGGCATGTTGAAAATCCCACCTCCAAACCAGCTCTTGGAGGTTGGTTGATTTTCTAAATGAATACTGGAGAGACACATTCAAATCACAGAGTGAGTGAGGATGATACATTCGTAAATCCTCAAACCATGTAATCAGAGTACACAATGTCTAAGTACCCAGTGGCTAGGTGCATCTTAGCAGTCAATGATGATGGATGGCAGCTTGTCAGACTCACCTTCTGCTGTCACATAAGGAAAAACAGACTTGAGCATTTCTATAGAAGTCAGTTTTCTGGGTTGATGGGGCATGCCTTCAATTCCAGGACTTGGGAGGCAGGTGGATCTCTCTGAGTTTGAGATTAGCCTGGTCTACATGGTAAGTTCCAGGTTCCATTTGTAACCAAGGCTATACAAGTGAGACCTTGTCTGATTATAAAAAAGAAAGTACATTTTCCTTGTGTCCTTTTTATTGGAGTGTGATGAGGCTAGCATGTTGGGAATGCAAGATGTCATTGTTTCAAGGCATCAGCACCCGAGGGAGATCTCTTCTTTTGAAACTTGGAATTACTGAGCAGCTTTTGACTTTCTCCTTCTGTTGCCAGCTGAAGTCAGCTCCTTTTTCTTTCCTTTGACAGATGAGGAAAAAGAAAATAATAGAGCCTCCAAGCCCCACTCCACTCCCGCCACTCTGCAATGGTAAGTGTCTGCCCAGATCTTTCTAACCGGGGCAAGCTATCACTTGGCTGATTTGGTAACCCTCCTGAAATCTGTTTAGTTTGCAGGTAAATGCAAAGGGCCCACGTTAGATCTAGCCTGGTGATTGGAGTTTTCACATGTCTTTTGTTTGGGGGGGAGGGGTAAAACCTTTTTTTTTCTCATTATCAAAACACTGATAAGGATTAGATTTAATGTGACTGCTGTTAACTGAGTTTTAATAGAATCTGTTAGTACAATGGATGGAGTTTTAGCAAAGAGTAGAACTGAAAGGCTATCCACCCTAACCTAGAATCCCTGAGTGAGTTAATAGTTGATGGAAATGTAATTATTTTAACAATACAACATTAACAAAAGTAATCCTCTAGAATGACTTTCCATTTAATATTTGAAATTCTTGAACTTTATGAAATGTATAGAGAGGTTCTCTTCTCAAAGCTTTATTTGAACATTGTGCTGCAGCTTTGAAACCTGGAGCTCTCTAATCGTGGCAATTTTAGGCTGTTCTACTCTTAGAAGTCTAGCTCAGTGAACTCAAAGGAACCCAGGAGTGAAGAGGAGGGAAAGATTTAGAGAGGGGAGGGGTCACATCTATTCCATGGCAGCTCTTTTGTGGGGCTCACTGACATGCCTATGCCGTTCTAAGTCAACAGCCTTCCTAAGGCTGTGTCCATTTTCTAGAGGAGGATGTAAAACAGAGACAGTTCGATTACTGGTTGGCCCCTGCTTTTTAAGTGGGAGGAGGCAGGCACTTGGCTGGAGCACTGTGGCCGCCAACCTGGGGCTTGGGAAGAGGAAACTGAAGGACTGAGAAGAGAAATGAATGGGGGATGGAAGCTAATGGCTAAAAGAACTGTGTCATGTTTCAGTCTCTGGGCTGATGTATGCAGAGAGGAAAGGAATATAGCAGAGGAGAGGACATTCGGATAGATCTCAGTGTGCCTTCTAGAAGTCTCTGAAGTCAGCTTACTAGCAGGACTTCAATAAGAAAGAACACAGGGACAAATAAGGGAGGCAGTGGAAGGGCTAGAAAGGAGTCGGAAGCCAGCTTTGTTATTTATTTGGTGACGACAGCACAAGCTGATGGCTGACACTATTGTAATGGGAGCTAACAGTCTTCAGAATGCCCCCCCACACACACACGCTATTTGCCTTCCTCTTGTCTCTGCAGGTATTAGCCTAAAGCCTGTCACTTGGGGATGTGGCTCAGTTGGTTGAGTGCTTACGTAGCATGCAGGAGGCCTTGCTTTGGTCCCCTACACAGGATAAATCGTGTGTGGCAACTCACGCCTGTCCCAGCACATGGGAGGTGGAGGTAGGAGGGTAAGGAACTCAATGTCTCCCTTACATGTAGTGAGTTCAAGGTCAGCCTGGCTACATGAGATCCTGTGCTCCTCTCCCTTTCCAAAAAAAGGACAAAGGATTCTAAATCTACTTCCCCTAAAAAACCCACCTCTGTAGCCAATTCATGTGCACACTAAGTACCACAGGGCCACCCTGGGAATGAAGCATCCACGTAGAGGAAACTGGATGTGGGAATTTCTAGAAACACAAGACATTGAGATTATCTTCTTAGTAACCTGAACCAGTGCATTTCAGAATAAAGTATCAAAAAAAAAAAAAAAAAGACTAGAAAAAAACCGCCTTGTTTTCCTGTAATTCTTGGGCGTCTACCTGCCAACGGTGAGGTTGTGACAGCTTTATCTGACATCAGACTGGGGTCAGCCCTCACTCAGCTTTGCCACTTGCCAGCTGTTCAACCTCAGGCCTGGCCCTCTGCCTCAGTTTACACACCAGAGCGATGGGGATGACAACCGTAGCATCCTGAGGATGAAATGGCTCAGGCAGTGCCTGTCATGGAGGGGTGGTACTTAGACAGGTCTTCAGCACGCTCCCTCTTTGTTGGTTCCCAGAAGGCCACCCAAACAGGTCAGGCCTCTTTCCTGCATCCCATGTCTGCAACATCTGGTTCTGCATCACTGATTTGCTATTTAAAATGCAAGGTCAGGCAAATCATTCCAGAACCAATTTCACCTTCCAATGGTCAAGCATGGGGCAGAAACAGATTTGAAAGTGTGTGTATTTATTAACATCAAATCCGACTCTGATTTCCCTTATATTGGATGTTAACATAGAGCTTCAGTTGCTACTATGTGTCAGGGCTGGTCCTATTGTGGGATAAGAGAGAAGAAGGAAGACTGTTGGGAAAGCAAAACTGTACAATGTTTTTTTTTCTTTTCTTTTGAGACAGGGTCTGTAGCCCAAGCTGGCCTTAAACTCCCTCCAGCCTCTGTCTCCTCTGTTCGAGGATTACGGTGTGGGCCAGGTACCCTCCCTGGTTTATCTAGGGCCTTAGGCAAGCTTGGCAAGCACTCTACATCCACAGTGATAATGTTTTTTAAGGAACCAGAAACTAAACCAGGCACACTTTAGCTTGCCGCTGCACTGCGGGAGACTTAGCGGCACTACAGGACAGGGCGGCGGCAGTGTTCCAGCAGTAACAGAGGTGACACTTCAGCGGACGGCGGACCCTCTCTGACACCCCTCTCCGGGGAAGCCAGGGCCTGAGGAATATCCACACAGGGCCGCAGCCTGAGGCTGTAGCATGCCCTCCGCCCTACAGGATGAGCGCACAGTAGCGCTTTCAGCCGGTGCCCACGCTGTTGTAGCACTGGAGCTGATTGTGCAGTGTCTGGGCAGGCAGGAGGCTGTGACTCTGCCTTCAGCATTACTGAGGTCTTCATAGTCTTTCTCAGAGGTGAGCCTCCGTCAAGCCAAGCACAGAATTAAAGCCTTTATCTGCTCCCTAACACCACCCAGGCCGTCATTGGGCCTAAGCCCGTGGGAAGGGCATATTGCTTTCGGAAAGGCGGTATTCCACACATTCTGCCTGGATAACTTCCCCTAGGCCCAGGACTCAGCCCCAGAAACCTACTTCCCAGTGCCAGTTATGGTCTTAATCGTGCTTGCGAAGCGCTCTGGTCACACACAATGGCATCTCATAACGGGAGCAGGCTCGGCTCTGTCAAGGCACCACAAGCAGCGCAGCCTGTTAGAAACACTGTGTGACACAGATGAGGGGCTCATGCTGTTTGTCCCTCCGGGCTAGGCAGAAGCAGGAGGATCCAGCCTGCTCCATACCAGGTCCGAGGGACCACAGAATACCGCGTCTCAAGACACAAAACAAAACAAAAAGTGGTGAGGGGAGAAGCTGTGTGTGTGCGCGCGCGCATGTGTCTGTGCTCGTGTTTGTGAGGGCCTGGTGGAGGGTAGGGGTGGGAGGTGTGTAGGACATTCCTCTAAACTTGACTAAGAACAGTCGCTTAAACTCACCCCTCATAAAATTCCCTCATAAGTAATTAATTAGTTTTCTGGTATAATTTTAGTCTAAAAGCTTTGCCTCTCAAAAAGAACTGGGTGCATCCTTCATTTTACAGAAAACAGCAATTGATCTACAGTGTGTCTCTCTCTTTGCTCTGGCTGCCTGGGAGCTCAGAGTTTAATCTGAGCTGATTTACCAGTGATCTTTTTGCACATTCAGGATGCTTGCACACTTCTTCACACTCTTCTTTCCTTTCTCTAACTTTCACCATTCATCTTTATATTTCATTACCTTTTAGAAAAGTCAGGAAATAAATATAGTCATAAATGTCTCCCGTTTCTTCGGTTATTGGTACAAGTAACACATTTCCTTGTTAAAAAGTTAAATGAGAGATTAGGCTAAAGTCCATTTTTACTACAGTTATTTGCTTCTTCCTCAAAAATAACCGTTTAAAATAAGACGTGTGTGTGTGTGTGTGTGTGTGTTTGTGTTTACATGTGAGTTACCTATGGGAGATTTACACTATGTGTTTTAACTTGCTTTTTATTTTATTATATTCTCCTTATGAAAGGCACACAGATATATTTCACTGTTGCTCCACGGCCGGCCAAACTCCATGACTCCACAGCTTACTTTATTTATTAGAAAAGCATCCTGATGTCGTACCAGACTAGTGATGTCATACCCAGACTAGTGATGTCATGCCCAGACTACTGATGTCATATGGATTCGTGATGTCATGTGGATTAGTGATGTCACACCAGATTAGCTGATAAAGAACTAACCTCGGCTGAAGATGGCCAGTGGGTGAAAGCACTGCCCCAAGCCTAGCAACCTGGGTCTGAGCCGTGGAACCCACATGGTAGGACAGAAATGACCCCATGCACCTGCCATGGTAGTGCATGCCTGCTCACTCACTCTCCTCTCTGTCTCTGTCTCTCTCTCATACACACACACAAATTTAAAGATTAAGGGAATTCACTTCATTTTAAGTGGCGCTCAGTGCTGCGTGGAGAACAGCAGCAGAATTTAGCGGGCCATTTCCCTCTTGGTGGGTATTTAGGTCTGTCCAAATCTCCCCTCTGAATTACAAACAGGACCCCAAAGAAGGTTCTCACGTGGGGCCTCTGGCAGCCCTGGGAAGACTTCCTCTGTGCAGGCACAGAGAAGAATACCCGATACACATGTTGGATGCTGATGAAATTGCAAAAGTACCCACCAAACAGTTTCTGTCTTTACCTGCATCACAAATTACTTAAGCCCACAAACCTAGGAGGCTCTCTCTACAAGAGTCTTCTGGGTGAGGCATTCACGTTCTTTACGCTGTCCTCTGTCTCCCAGGGCAGTGTGCAGCTCTGGGGGTGCTGAAAATGATAGCTGCTATGCCAGGCTGACAATACCCAGCCTCCCTGGGACAATTTGGCTTGCAACTAGAACTGGGTTAGGAATGATTTGCTTCTCCTCCAGTCCCGCCCTTTCAGAGCCCCCTCCCCACCATCCTGGAGGCCCCCTCTGAGAACAAATAACGTAAGTGCCAAGCAGCCAAAAAGAATTGGGGCCACATGACCTGGAGGCAGCTTCCAGGAGAAAACAGGCAAATATTGTCAAAGGGCTCCTGCCAACCCCTTTCCAGCATCCTCGGTCATGGGGGTGAGTAAATCCCACCTCACTGGGGATGCTGGGCGCCTCTGGAATCCCAGCCACACAATCACCCCTATTCACACTGAGGATTTTGAAATGGAAAGTGGCCTGTTGGGCCACGGTGGCTGACCTGCTGCCAATGCATGGCTCCTCAGTGGCCTGCTACCTCCCATACCCACCACTGGGCCCTTCTGGAGCTCCTGTGAACCTTCAGGGTGGAAGTAATTTCCTTCTCAGAAACTAGCATGGGAAGTGAAGTTTCCCCTCAGTACTTAGGAGACTGAAGACAGACCATTGAGGTATCGCTTTCTTGGCTGGGTAGTTTGGAGATGGGGACATTTCTCCCTTTTTTGATGGGCTGTTGGTACTTTAATGTGCAATTAAATAAATGTAGCGTTTCTCTTTAAAGTGTTCTCATAAATCACCAGTAGCTAGCTAGACTTGGCATTGTTCTAAAAATAGAGTCTGATATTTGTCCTACTTTTCTTTCTGTTGCTGTGATAAAATATTCTGAGCACATTGGAGAGTTGGCTCAGTGGTCAAGTGAGCATACCGCTCTTGCAGAGGACCTGAGTTCAGATCCCAGAATCCACCTTGAGAGGCTCACAGCTACCTGTAACTCCAGTCTAGAGGATCCAGTGCCTTCCTTTGACCTCTGTAGACATATGCACACACACACACACACACACACACACACACACATGCACTCACACACATACACACACACTTAAATTTAAGGAAACATTGTGACAAAAAGCAAAAGTAGGGGAGGAAAAGGTTCATTCTACTTACAACTCTAATCCATCATTTTTAAGAAGTCAAGCCAAGGAACGCCAGCAGCTACAGTCAAGGGGGAGAGAGAGAAATGAATACACCCTTGCTGTCTACTTGCTCTTGGTCAGCTAGTTTGTTTTGTTTTATTTTAATGGTACAGTTCAGAGCCCAGCCTAGGGATTGGGGCCACTCACAGTGGATGGGTCAACTAACACTAAAGGCAGCCACCTACAGATGGGCCCACCGGCCAGCTGGGGCTACCCTATCCCTCATCCGTTTCTTTCCCTAGGGGATTCTAGGATGCAGCAAGTTGGCCTTTTAAAACTAAACATCAAAATAATTTAGAGTGGGTTAGAGTTCCATTCCTGACTGAATGGATAAAACCGAGAGCCAGTGTTTTCTGCTCATTTCGACTCTGCTACATGTAGAGAACCCCAGTGCTGGGGTGTAAGAGCTGCAAAGGTGTTCTTTGCGGCCATACTTGCCCACAGTACAGTAAGGCTGTGACTATCTGCTATTGTACTTACTGAATTTGTATTTTAAATCCTCCTCTGGTAAAGGAGACCTATTCTAGCATTTTTAGATAAGTCTGCAAGAACTGAAGAGGTGGACACTTTGCACTGACAGCCACAAGCACATAAAATGCCGTAGGTAAAACAGTTCAGAAGGAAGAGGTTCCAGGCATCATCAGTCCTTGTAGAAAGCAGATAGAAAACTTCTTCCCCCTGTCCCATGAGGCCACGGGCTACCGCCTTACAAGGAGGCCTCCTTTAAAAATGTGTCTCAGACAATGACTCACGCTAGCTGGTGACCATGTTCATTATCTGTCCATAATAGCACAGGCTCAATTCAAATACAATGAAGTTGTTAAATAGAAGATAAAAAAAAATAGAACAGGTCCACAATTGTGTGTGTGTGTGTTAAAAAGAATCCAGGTATAATGGGGCATTGTTCACCCACCATGTCAGGCTAATGATGTCCTCTAAAGGAGGGGAGGAAAGGGAAAATTTCATCATCAGATATGAAGAGAAGTAATTAACCGCTTTCTCTGTTTCACGCCTCGGTAAGGGGAGCGGATGCTCCAATTAGTAACTTCAGCACACACGCCAAGCCTCTGAATTTTGCGAAATGGTCTGGGGAACGGTGTCACAATGTTATCCCTGCAGAATCCGTCAGGCATCAAAGGTGCCCTTCCATGCCAATTACATCCATCACTCACAGAGCTTATTAAAATGCTTCATAGTCATAAGCCACCTGGATACTTTGAGGCTCAGCAGCTTCTCCAGTCAGAGGGACAAAAAAATGGATAGAAGCATAGTGGTTTAGGAGGTATGGCCTTTCACAGGTAACTGTCTAATTAGCTCAGCATGAACTATGACTTTCGTCCATCAGATTCAAATAGTTTGTTGTTGCTAGGGGTTCATCTCACGTGCTGTGTTCTAACCTCAGATGCTGTATTTCAACCTTAATCTCTCAGCAGAACACAAAATAGCAAACAGGAATGCAAGCAATGTGGCTTTTGTAATTAGTAATGAATAAAGAAACCAAGAACATACCTGAGAACCAGTCCTTTTTGTTATTTGGGGGCCACTCAGGGTCTTACTGTACAGTCCAGACTGTCAAACTCATGATGATCCTCCTGTCTCAGCCTTTTGGGCACTGAGGTTAGTTTCAGCTTGGGAATCTGTGTTTTTAAATACCATATTTGAAAACATTACTTCCTCCAATCTTTACCCATCTTGGGCTGTTTCTGATAATGGAAGGATGGACCCCCTGAAACTCACCTTAGTTACTGCCTACTTCCCCAGTCGGACACAACAAGACCTGTATCCCATGTGCTATCTTGATTCAGTTCCAGCCCTGTACTTCTTGCCTGAAGTAGTACATGGTGTCATGTGTTTGTTGATTCATTCAAAAATTACCAATTAACCCAACTTTGTTAGTTATCCTTGTTAATTGTCAACATAAAGTTATTCTGTAATTCAAATGCTGATTTCTATACCCACATATCTGGATGCAATCCTTGTTCTGAGAATCTCCTGTCTCAGTATTGTGTAAATACTGCTCCCCAATTCTCCCCTGATATACTGATAAAGCAGCTTACAGCTAGTCACTGAGCAGGGGAGAGAATAGGGCTGGACTTCCTGGCAGCCAGGGGAGGAGGAGTTAGAAGAGCAAGTAGGGGTTTGAGTCAAGGCAGAGGTCCAGACGACACTGGAGAGAGGGGCTGGAGAGAAAAGCTACAAAATGCAAGTATCTCAGGGATATGTGCTGGGAGGAAGCCAAATAGCTTAGATGGTTAAGAATAGAATAATAACTGCTCAGTTCTTGTGCTGTGAGGCTTGTTAAATAGTGTAATAGTGTCTCAATTATTTGTGTGATAGCTTAGATAAGAGAAAAACTGAGAAACAAACACAGTTTTGTAAAAATAACATTAACAGCCATCCACTGCAGAGGTAGAATGGCCTTTCACTATGCCACTTCTGTCCTTTAAAAGGGTGTGGGGCACTTTTCCATTTCAGTGTCCCACATCGAGATTCCAAGTGGCTTGAAAAGCATATTTCCCCACTGCACACATTGATTTTTTCAGGCCAAAATAAAATCAGAATGCTCAGTAACAGTGTCCCAAGGGACACCCTCCTCCCAACCCCCATCAAGTTCTGCCTGACCAGCTCCTCAGGTTTGTGTATTAGAAATACAATGCCTGAGGTACGGAAGTCAAACCTTTTTAAATTTAGGGAAACTGTTTAACGGAACACTCACAAGTCTAAGATGGAACTTGTGGGGTTTACTTTTTTGCTTTTTCATCTTTTTTCATACTTTGTTATTGGGTAATAGAACATATAGAGCTTTACATTAATGTTTGTAACCTTTGCCATCAACAACATTATTATTGTGATTCATAGAGAATTCTAGAAATAATCAGGCCTTGCCTTTGAGTCGTGTGTGTGTGTGTGTGTGTGAGAGAGAGAGAGAGAGAGAGAGAGAAAGGGAGAGAGAGAGAGAGAGAGAGAGAGAGTGTGTGTGTGTGCCTGCTCATGTATGTATACATGTGTACATGTGTGGAGGCCAGAGGCTGACTTTGAGTTTCCTGACCCAGTTTCTTCAGTCACTCTCTAAATCATTATTTGGAGGCATAGTCTGTCACTGAACTTGGAACTCACCAATCTGGTAGGCTGGCAGACCAGCCCCAGAGTTCCTCCTGTCTTTGCATCTCCAGCACTGAGGTTCCATGTACACCATGCTTATTTTTATAACATGGGCTCTGAGCTCATGCTTTACAGTAAATAAAAGTTCTCATCCTTTACAGCAAGCACTTTGCTAAACAAACCATTTCTCCAGTCCATGAGTCTTTATCTTTTCCATGCTCTCTCTTTTTAAAAATTTTACGTGTAGATGTATGTCTGTACAAGTGTATGCCATGTGTATACAAAGGCCTGCAGAGACTAGAAGATGGTGTCAGATCCCCGGAGCTGAAGTTACGGGAGGTTGTGAGCCGCCTGCTGTGGTTGCTGAGAACTGAACCTAGGTTCTCTGAAAGAAGAGCAGCATGTGCTCTTAACTGATGAGCCCCTCAATCATGTGAAAGCCATTTCGCCATCTTCTGGAAAGGGCATTTTATGGTAGCACCTAGCTGAGGATGGTCCGTCGAGCCACTCCTTTGCGTATCATTTAAAGATTCTCCTCAGCCACCCCTGTTCTTTCCTTTTAGTCCTCCCTTTACGAGCCTCTCTCCCTGTTCAGACAGATGTTCCCATTATTCAAAGCATATGACATATCTGTTGCTCTTTGTTGTTCCTCTTGCTGGGAGCCTCCTCTAGCTACTGTGGAGAATAGGTTTCTAGTAAGAAAAATTCTTTTAATTACTGGTCACATTAGCAAATGAATTCTACTTTCTGAACCTTGGTTTTTTGATCTGAAAGATGGGTATGATGCCTACTTTGTTTTTTGTTTGTTTGTTTTTTCATTTTGTTTTGCTTCATTTGGGTTTTGTTGTTCTCACTATGTAGCTCAGGCGGTGCCTGGACACACGCTGTAGCCTAAACTCATATCAAATCCCAACTCTTCCCACTTCATCTTTGGAGTGCTAGGATTACAGGCATGTGTCAACACGCCTGGCTTTTATGCGACTGTCATGAGAATTAAAGAAAACCCTGGTTACCCGGTTCCTGGCACCAAGCTCCATGAATATGATCTGTTGTTTGCCATTACAAAATTTAAATCCTGAGTCCTCTGTGAAACCATAATTATCCACTCCCATTTACACACCAATCTGTGTTTTCCTCTTTAATAGTATCTACAGTCAGGAGTTTATAGTGTTTAAATATTTTCATTTCTTCTCTCCAAATGATTCCAAAATGAACTAGGACATAGGTCATGTCTTATGCCAACACGAGTGCGTACAGGAGCCAGGAAAGGAACAGAAAATAGACTTGGTGTAAGAAAAATGGGGAGGAGTGAGGACTCTGGCCAACCTCAGGGCACAGCTCTCCCTGGCCAATTGTTGTCATGAGGGAATATGAGTCCAGGGCTGCCAGACCTCAGCTTTTTCATAAGGAGCCAGAAATCCAGATTCTTCTGTGCAAAGTCCTGGGGTTTAAAAGCTGAGCCAATGCTGCTCAGGCTAAACAAAGCATGCCTGTGAGACCCCCGTTGGTGACAGCTGCCTTACTTACATGGTCCCTATAAAGTCTGAGCCTTAGCTGAGCCTCTGACATCACTTCCACAGAGAAACGATGCCGTGGTGGCAAGGTAGGGATCTTGACCAAATTTGGAGTGTGGTTTTCATTCTTCTTAGACAGGCCTCCCCAAACATATACTGTACATGACGCTAGTTTCCCTGGGTGAAACACAGAGTTAGTTCCGCTTGGTGACACTGAGGACACGCACGTTGCTGTGGAAGGGCTTCATTTTGCTCACCATTGTTTCCTTATTTTTTTTAAGTGTGGAACACTCATGAATCTGCATATCATCTTTATATGGGGCCAACCTAATCTTCTCTGTTTTCTTATGTGGAGACCACTGCTTAGCCCTCAGTAAATGTGCATTGAATTAAAGATCTCATCTTTACCTCTCTGTTTACCATGAATCCATTCGATCTATGTCATCAAGGACCATTTTTCTCACCATGATAAAACCCAGTGCCTAGCACGTGATAAGATCAATACTTTTTTGTTGAATGAGTAAGTATCAAAACAATCCATCCATCAAATACCAAGCACCTACTGTGTGCTGAGGAGTATGTGGGAGTTCAGGGACTCTGGGGTGACTGGGTACTCCCTCAGTCTCAGGGCACTTGGTCACCTAGAAGGGATTGCAGAAGGCATTTACTGGAACATGAGAATCAGCAGGAACTACTCCATGTGCCCAATCCCTGGAGAAAGCAGTGGGCTCCTCAGCGCTCTGCTTTACCGTTTGCCTGAGTCCCCGGGGTCATATTCATACATGGGGTTTGGGTACCAAATGATTGAGCTGATTTTCTTCCAATGTCATGTTGGAATGAGCAAAACGAGAGCCAGCCCTTCAAGTGGGCACCTCAGGAGGCTGTGTCCTCATTCTACTTGAGTTCCGACAGAGCTGGATCACTTCTCTGGCAAGCACCCTCAGAGCGAGTTTAAAGCTACTTGAGGACATTTATTCTATTGCTTAAGAATCGTGCCTTATTTTAACACCCCCAAAATTTTTTTTGAGGAAAATGGGTATTCATTACTTTATCCCCTAAACTTGATTCCAGTTGTTTTTTTTTTTGAGTTGTTTCCTAAAATCCAATGATCAAGAGGAGAAATGTTTTCTGTTGGTGAGTTTATTGAGCTCTATGTGCTCCAGGCTCCAAGTTGTCATGTGTCACGACATTGTTGGAACAGGGATGACACCGACCCCTGACAGGCCAGTGTCAATGGAAGCAGAATTCATTTGGATGCCTAAGATGTGGTGTTTAGATTAATTTAAAAAAATTCAAAACTTGTTTAGATTTATTCTATGGCCCCAAAAGTGCCTCATGGGAAAAAATTGAGGAAGTCTAATGTCCTCCTAGGACATCTGAGCCCATTCCTTTAAGACTTGCAACACACCACTTGTTTTGGCATCAGCAGCCACCGTACACGGCAGTTATCAGTCATCATTTCTGAAAGGATAGTGAAGTTCAAAGGTTAGATAAGTTGCTTAAGGTCACCACACCAGCAAATAAAGAAAATGGGACTTAAACCCAGTCGCAGACATGGGACATTCTCTTCCACAGAACCCTTAACCTGCACTCAGGAAGGTATGGGATATAGAACTATTAACCTTAATGCCACACAGAGGCAGGAGATCTTAGGGTCAGAGGTCAGCTCACCTGGGATCAGGAAGTCTCCATTTCAGCAGTGACCAGTGACTGTTCAGCTGGGCCACCTCTGCTTGGCCATATGTTCTCTCAGATTTTCCCTCTCTACCACTCTTGTCAAGCCAAGAAGCTCCAGGGTGTTGACATACAGCTTTTGGCATCTTTCTTTTAGAAATGGCTTAAAAGTGGGTACATGATGTGAAGCCTGGCTGAGCAGGGCACCCGCAAGCTCCAGCAGGCTTTAAAGGTCAGAAGGGACCGGACAGAGTGTGGCCAGGCCAATGTCCGCACATAGTAGAGGGACTGGGAATTTGGGCTGGAAAAGCAACACAGGAACAAATGCAAAGGGACCTACTGACCCCAGAGGAGACCCAGATCAGCTTTCTTCAACTTGCTGGTCCCTAGTTTCTCAGCATGGAGGAAGAGAACTGTTTCTGAGGTCTTTCTAGACCAGAAGAAAAGGGACCAACACATTTTGTGGTTGTTGCTTTTCTCACTGGGTTGGATGTTTATTTTCCTAGGCTGGAGGAAAACTATGAGATTGCAGAAGGTGTCTGCATCCCTCGCAGCGCCCTCTATATGCACTACCTGGATTTCTGTGAGAAGAACGACACCCAGCCTGTCAATGCTGCCAGCTTCGGAAAGGTGAGTCTAGCCTGGCCACATCTCTGCCCCCTTCACCCACCAACTTTAAATAATTCATATACTTTTAATTTTTTTAACTTACATTTATTTGGGGAGGGAGGGAGAGACACAGACAGACAGAAGTCAATTTGTCAAAGTCAAGCTCTCTCTTTCTACTGTGTGAGTATTGGTAATCAAACTCAGATCATCAGACTTGGCGGCAGGTGCTGCTGAGTCATTTCACTGGCCCATAACACACACACAGTGTTAAAACATCTTAGTTCTCATTTTCTGAAGTTACTAAAATAAATATCTTTGTGACTTTGGTACCAAAATCCTCACACCATTATAACAAAGCAATACCAAATCAAACTCCAGGACAAAGCAATCCACAGTATTTGGTAATACTTGACTGTAAAATACCAAATAATTGAGGAATGTTATAAAGGAAGAATTCAACATCCTCTGCTTGACTTTCCTCTGTATTTAACCAGCACAAGGTAATATCTGCTCAGTGAGAGCAGATACAAGTGCTCAAGACATTCTGCATCTGACAGTGAGCATGGGCAGGAAAGGCAGTTAGATTGGTAGCCTGAACACCTCGGAGAGAGTGGGAAAGCATCCTGGGTTGTGGGATTTGGATTCCGGGGGCCCCCAGCTGAAAGTGGCAGTGCTTCAACCGGAGGGCAGGTCCTGTAGTGTGGAGTCTAGAAGGACTGAGAAAGGGGGTTGAGGGTCTGGGCTGTAGGGGGGCTCAGCCCAGCAGCAAGGGAAAGAAGAGCATTCCATAACTCCCATGACACCAAACTTGTGCTAACATGCCCTTGAAGTGGCCACATGGAAAGGTGGGTGTGGAGAGAGGGACAGCTTGGGTAACTTTTAAAACATTTACCCTGAAGCCACTCTGAGCCCCCACTGCCTCATGGGAAGCAACAGGGTTCAGGCGAGGTGTCAGTGGGTAATGGGAAATTGTTTTCTTAGTCACCCAGCAACTCAGGCATTTATTAACCACCTCTTGCTGTGATCACAACTGTCGGTGTTATGAATTCATCTTTGAAATTTCTGTGTCCAGATGCAAATAGCCATCCATTATCTTAAATTATGGAGTAAACAAAACTAATGCCATTGGTTTGCTCATGTAAAGACTCTATTAAAACCTCACAGCAGTGATGTGCGTTTAATCCCCAGACTCAGGGAGCAGAGGCAGGCAGATCTCTGTGAGTTTGAGACCAGCCTGATCTACAAAGCGAGTCCAGGACATCCAGGGCTCTGTTACACAGAGAAACCCTGGCTCAGAAAAGCAACCAACTAACCAAACAAACAAACAAACACCCCAAAACTTTTCTGCAGCACTGTGGTCATCTTGGCATTTCCTTGAACTCTTAATTTAGAAGGCACTAGCTGAAGTCTGTCCTTCCCTCTCAGCATCCCAGTTCCATTTCTATTTTAAGCCTCAAGCCTCCTTCAAGATGTGGTCAAATCCCAAGAGGTATGTGGTCAAACCTAACCTGGGACTCCTCCTACTATTGGCACTGTCTCTCCTACTCCCAAGCTATTCACCCTGGTGTCCTTGGCCACCTACCTCACTGAAACTTACACAAAAGCAAGAGCTTGGGTCACTAGCAGTGGTATTGGCCACATTGCAAACATTCCATGGCCACACGTGGCTAGAGACCACTATATTGGATGACACCTCATTATCACAGAAGGTTCTATGGGACAGCCTCGTTCCACACATACCCCAGTGGGACACAGCTAAAACATGGTGTTCTTTTGTTTTTCACATGACAGGCCTCAAAAAGCCTCTATGGTCTCAGTAGACTGAAGTTAGGAAGATTTACTTTCTGACAAGGTTGGGATTGGGCCTTCTTCACCAGAAGGTTCACTGGTCCTCAGCTCATTTCTACCAGTCCAAACCCTTCCCTGACCTGCATTTCTTAGCTTCTCTTCACCTCCCTTCCAGGCCCATTTTTCTCTCTATTTCCTTGTTGAGATACCTCTTGCCAAATTTCTTCTCTTCTTGGTTTCTTCTTTTGGTTTCTGCTGACGTCTTTGATCACACAGATGTTTCCAATGACTCTTCAAAATAGTTTTCCAAATAATGAGCTTCCTCCCTGAGAAGGACAGTGCCAGCTGCTTCCAAAACAACCCCTTAAGAGGCATCCACTTTCAGTCATCAAACGGAATACAAGGAATTATCCCAAATACTAAGAACATAAATATGCACGCTTTGGGCAACAGCCTTGCCGTCAGTTTCCAATGCACCTGAGTTGGGACTATCCTTCCAGCTACAGAGGGCAGAAGGTGCCTGCCAAAGGTCAGTGATGAGTTTGTTGCATTGAAATCTCAGGTACACAGCTGCCCATCCCAAGACTCCTGCACACTGCAGCCCCATCCCCTCAAGAAAAGGGAACCAGTTTTCTGCAAACCTTGGGATATAACCATGGACCCTTGAGAGAGCTATGCAAAACTTATGTTCATTTGTGAACTTTTAACTTAGGGCATAAAAGTTTCACTGTTTCTTCTTCATTTTTAAGGAAGATACTCTATTGGTAGTAACCCTCCATGCCCCTTCTGCTAGCAAGCAGTGAGCTAGATGTCAGGGCTGAAATGGTTCCTGGGGGAGCTGGAACCACTAGAAACCATTGTTGGTAAAGGGGAAGGCAGCAGTTTCTTTGCTGCAATGTCTGGCCATAGCATTAGCCACACTCTAAGCACCGGCTTCTGGGAGTGTGGTATTGACCTTGGTTGCTGGTGACTTAAGTCATTTTCTGTGATCTCACTTCCTTACCTTTTCTTTTTCTTTCTTTCTGTTTTTTGTTTGTTTGTTTGTTTTCCTTTTCGAGACAGGGTTTCTCTGTGTAGCTTTAGCTGTCCTGGACTCTCTTTGTAGACCAGACTGGCTTCAAACTCGCAGTGATCTGCCTGCCTCTGCCTCCTAAGTGCTGGGATTAAAGGCATGCCCTGCCACCACCACCACTACCTGGCTTATTTTTCGCTTGTACATACATATACACGTTTGTACGTATTCGGGTGTGTCTGTGTGTGCTTGCCCTCATGCATGGGCATGTAACAAAATCTTTGCACAAGTGACTTTATTTTGGCTCAAGGCTTGAGGATAGAGCTTGTCACAGCAGAGAAGTCAGAGCAGCAGGGACATGGTGCACTTGGCTATGGTCAAGAAACAGAGAGACATGGATGCTGGCTCTCGTTTGGTCCTTTTTATTCAATCCAGGACCCCAGTCTGTGGGAGGGCATCACCCACATTCAGGGCGGGTCTTCCCTCCTCAGTTAAACCTCCTGGAAATGTTCTCACAGATGCCCAGGTGACTTTGATCCAGGCAAGTTGACAATGGAGATTAATCCTCACAGTAGGCCTACTTCTATGCTCTCTTTTTTATTAATCTATCTATCCTTTTGGCAACATTAGGATGCCATGATTACTGTTCCTTTATAGGAAGCCTTGAGGTGAGGAAGTGCCAGCCCTTTCATTTTGTTCTTTACTATGTACTGCTTATTGTGAGTCTCTTATCTCTCTGTGTAAACTTTAGAATTAGTTTGTTAATAAATACAAAGTACTTGCTGGGATTTTAATTTGGACTATAATTAATTTACACACTAAGGTTGGGAAGAACTGGTATCTTAACCAGGTTCTATCTTCCTATCCATGTAGATGGTATACCACTCCATTTATTTAGCTTTTCTTGGCTCTCTTCCATTTGAGTTTTCTTCATATACATCTTATACACCTTTAACTGGATTTACTACACAGCGTATCATTTTTAAGAGTGTTAACACAAACGGTGGTATGTTTATCACTGGTGTATAGAAAAGCAATTAACTTTAACCCCATCTCTTGCAACACTGTTATAATTTTTTTTAATTTCTTATTTTTGGTGTTTTTTTTTGTTGTTGTTTTTCAAATATGTTTTTATTTTCTTTGTAGACAATCATGTTATCTGTGAACAAAGACTAATCTATTCATTATTCTTGATCTTTTATTTCTTTTTCTTGCCTTGTTAAGCCTTCTGGTACAGTGTAATATTCTTTTATTATTAACAATCACAACTGCCTTCTTACAGAACTGACTCCTTGGTCGGCTGTCATCCATCCTTGTATGCTTTACAGTTTTCCTTGGCTTAAGTCTGCCCTGTCTGAAGTTAATGCAATTCCTCATCCTTCTTTTGATTAGGGTTCTCTTGGCATTGTTTCCCTGCTCATTTAGTTTTCATCTCTAAGCATCTTTATATTTAAAACTGGCATGTGTTGCTGGGTGTGGTCGTGCACACCTGTAATCCCAGCACTCAGGGAGGCAGAAGAAGGCAGATCTCTGAGTTCAAGGCCAGCCTGGTCTACAAAGAGGGTCCAGGACAGCCAAGGCTATGCTGAGCAACCCTCTCTCAAAAAAACTAACTAACTAAATAAATAAATAAATAAGGCTGGTGTGTGTGTGTGTGTGTGTGTGTGTGTGTGTGTGTGTGTGTGTAGACAGCATATATTTGGATTTTGTTTGCTTCAACAATCTCTCCCCGACAGCTCTTCTTTGCTCTTTCTCAGACATTGTCTAGCAGGATCTTTCTATACAGCCCAGGCTCTCATACAGCTCATGTTGGCCTTGATTCTGGACTTGGATTTCAAGTGTGCACACCTGTCCAGCACTTGTGATTTCTCTCTGAATTGGCACAGCTGCCCCACTAACACAGAGATCATTGCCAGTCAGAACAATATTACCATAGATGTTAGTTTTCTATTTGTTGTCTGTATTCTTTGTTTTAATATTTCATCATTTCCCACTGTTTACAGTTTGATTTATTTATTTACTTATATGTTTATTTCCTTAGGGACAAAGCCTTCCTTTGTATCCCAGATTAGAGTCAAACTTGAAACTGTCCTTCTGAATGCTAGGGTTATAGGTATATGGCATCATCCTGGCTATTTCATATCTTATTTCAGTTTTAATTTTTAATTCAAACTATTATTTAATTAAACTATTATTTAATTAAAACTAAAGAATTAACAAGTCTTTAATTTTTGTTTATTTATTTAATTTCTGTGTGTGCACACACACACATGCACATGGGTGCTAGTAGAGGCCAGAAGAAGGTACTGAATCCCCTGGATCTGGAGTTACAGATCTGGGAACCAAACTTCAGATGCCTGGCAAGAGCAGCAAACCCTCTCAATGACCTAGCTATCCTTCTGGCCCCACACCCCAGCTTTTACATGGGTGCTGAGAGTCTCTACCTGGGTTCTTATGCACAGCAAGTACTCTCATCACTAGACTGGCCATCTCCCCAGTCTAGGCCATGCTGGCCTTGAACCTGTGGTACTCCTACTACCTCAGACTCTGGAGTGCCTCCTTACCAGTGTGTACATGTATATCCTATGGTCATATTTGGGTGTATACAAATTACACGAGGTGTGTGTGGAAGCCATTTCTTCCCCTACTGCTCTCCACTTTCTTTTTTTACATAGGTTGTCACAGAGCCTTGAGTACGCTGTTTGGCTAGACCAGGTCCCCATCAAGCCTTGGGAGCCCATCTGTCTCCTCCCCAGCGCTGTGCTACAACTGTACTCATCCATATTGGGTTTTGACATGGGCGCTGGGCATTGAGCTCAGTCCCTTATGTAGGCACAGCAGACAGATTACCGCAGGAGCTCCCAGCCCCCTTTTTATTTTAATTGGACATCCTATATGGCTCTACTTAATCTCCTCATTTTGAATATCAGTCATGCTTTTTTAAAAACCGATTTTCGCGCTTGCCTGCAGTTTGCAGTTTACACTTGCAGCCAATCAAGCCACCTTCAGATAACGCCGTGGCACCTCACCAGGGAGCACCTTGCCCTCCTTTCTCCTGCCTGTTCTTGTCTCATTGCTTTGCCCTCATTCATTTCCCTGCTTACACAGGCAGATATACAATTTAGTATATTGCTAAACTCTTATTTTGAACAAAGTGTTATCTGGTAGGTGAATCAAAAGCAAGCTTTTACTTTTACCTGAAGTTATTGGTTAAAGAAGAGAGGAGCGGGAACTAGCAACTTTTATCTATATAAGGCTATTTTGGGTACTTGTGTCTCCATCATGACATGGAAGCAGGACCTTGAAGCACTGTAGGGTATGACAATGGTCTTTCATTTGGGGGGGGCATGGAGATACATCTGTTGAAAGCATGGCTTGGTCTCGCCTGCCTGAAATGTGCTCAGGACACTTATTTAGCCTACAGTTGGGCAAACCACCCCAACAAGGCCTCCTTTGTAAGAGGCTTCTCATGCTATCGAACACCTCAACCAACCCCAATTGCTGGCAGCATCACACACCATCCAATTCTAGTTATTTGCCTACATGGTCACATGACCGACTGTAGCCACCATTCTTGTCTCTGACTTGAAAGAGCATCACAGTTCCTGGCTTCTCCCAAATGTGTGTCCCTTTTGCAGCACCTTAAAGTCAGAACACAGGAATCTGAGCCTTCTGGCAACTCTCAGATGATAAGCCAGTTAAAAGTTAGTTCATGTGATCACTCAAGACTGTGAGGCTGACACAATTGTAGTCCACAAAGAGTGGGTTTCTCAGGAAAAGGTAGAAATATGGAAAGGCATTAGAGTGTGGACAGGGGGGTGGTGCTCTCCTCTGATGTTGAACGGTGGCAGGGAATGGTGGCTACGATCAACCATGTGACCATGAAGGCAAAGAACTAGAACTGGATAATGTATGATGCTGCCAGCAATTAGGGTTGAGGAGTTTCAATCTGAGTTCACAAAGAGGCCATCTAGGACCACAAACTTCACTTCTAGGAAGGCTTTCTGGTGACTCCAATTCCTCAACTGCACTTGGCTGTAAGCACACAAGTAGAGGATATCACCCATGACCACTAACAATTTGCTTCACACATTGAGTTTAATTTTTTGAGGGAGATTAGAGATCTGTTGGTATGAGTCCATCCATTTTCCAGATGAGAAAGTAAAACTCGGAGGGAGGGAGGGAGGGAGGGGTTTTCTCCCGTTGGAGAGGTGGCAGGGTTGCCCTGTGCGAGCTGGCTGAGATGGATGATGCAGAGACTCCAGTCAGAGGTAAGGAAACTAGGAAAAGGGACATCCGGCTGCAGAGTGCTATATTTGCATGAGTTTAGTTTCCACCTCACCTTTTCCAGTGAGGACTAGAAGTCACTGGGAGGTTGGACTATGGAGGTGGCTCCTCCTCGAATGCCTAGCTCTTTCATTCTTGCTGACCAGCCTTGCTCCATGGTGGGATCAGCCAAGTGTGTTTGGGAATCTGTGGTTAGGAGCTACATGTACACAGCTACATGAACACAGATGTAAATATGACCTTTCTTGAGAGTCCCTCCATTCTGCCCACTTCCTTCCTGCCCTGACCTGGGAGGAGGAGTCAGTCAGGAGAAGGTACAGGGAATAAGAGTGTTCTGAAGGCATTATCAAGGGGTCTTCTGTAATGATATCTTTCCATCACTCAAAGGAAAAAATTAATTATACTGATAGCATATCATTCTACTTTAGCTGCAAACATATATTTCTCCCAGCCTTTAGAATCAACTGTCCATGTGATTTCACATCAACATATACATTTTGTTAATTTGGTTTTTTTAGTGTATTATCATGCAAAAATCCCTAGGTCGAATGGGATCTGAATCTCAACTCCACCATGAGCCCAGACAGTTTAACAGCTCTGGGCCCCTGCTTCCATGTCTGTAAAATGGAGTCACAAAAGCAGCTTTGGCGGACTCTGGAGGGAAAGACCTTGTAAATACCACTTAGCCCAGAAGCCAGTGAATAGAAAGGCTCAATGCCTGTTAGTTACAATTATGATTTCATTTTATCATAGAACACTTCATGACTCTTAATACTTCATGTTTTTTAATATATCATCCCTAATACAAGAATGTTCCAACCCTTTTAGCTGCTCTTCCTGCTGAGCAATTTTGAAAACTATTGTTCTAAAAATGTCCCACATCATGCTCACTGCCATCACCACCCACACTTTTCTTATTATTGTCTGTGCAATTATTCCATATTTTGACTTAACCTGCATCTTATGTAACTCACCCCACTCTAACTAAATCAGTCTGCCTGAGCTGTAATAGTCTTATGCACACGTGACACATCATCCAGTCAACCCAAGGACAATCCTGGGTTCACACACAGCTGTTTGGACTTCATGAAATTCTGACCCATGTTACTGCCTCGTGGTTCATTCATTGTTCCCTTCTGACAGCCGGGTTCTCTCACAGAATCCTTCATCCATTCATACATGTCATTTGAAATTCTACTTCTTTTCCATTGCAGTCTTATATAAATTTCTTGTGGAAACTTCTCTTGAAGAATTTTCTCCAGAAGTTTTCTTTCAAAGCTCATGTGTGAATAGATGACATTCAGGAAAGATGGGTATATAATACTTAATATGCTTGCGTGTGCATGCATGTGCGTGTGTATGTGTGTGTGTGAACTGGATCATTAGCCCCCATGAAAAAATTATTCTAGCTAATATTTCAAGAAGTTGGATGTTTCAAAGTCTTTATTCACATCAACAACTAGGCTTCAACTTTTCCTCCTTTGAAAACGGGTTAGGTTTATTGTAAAAAAAAAAAAAAAGTAACTATCCCACTTTTCTTCTAGATTTAAATAGTTGAGAATCAGATCTTTAATCAATGTCTATCCTGAATCAACACTTTTTCTTTTTTAAACTGATTTCTGAAGTATATTTTCAATAAGAAGCCACAAGATTTCCTCAACGCACGCTTATAAAACACAGCATGTTATGGTATTAAGTTCCAATTTCTGTTTGACTAGCCTTTCTTTTCCCACAACCCAAGTGACCCCTGAACAGAGATCAACAGTTCTTCAGAACATCTTTCAGCATACTTGATTCATCACGTACCCAGGAGCCATCTCTTCCCATGTGTGGGAGAACTCATATTTGTCCTGTCAGTATGGAATTTCTTTCAGATCATTTTTTTTTTGGTGGCAAATTTTTGCCACCTGAGGGTAGGTTGAATCTTTAGAAACAATCAAAAGCCTGGGGGTGGGGCTTAAGTTTGGGGACCAAGGTGATGAAGGCTGACTGTAAAGAAGAAGGATGGGGGTGCTTTGCCACATGGATCAGGGGGCATCTCTTAAGGCACTGCCCAAGATGACAGATCTGAGGATTCATGCACAATTGATGGACACTTTGCTGGTTCTCTGGTGCAAAGGGTTGGTGAAAGTAAAGGTCAATCAAGGTCGGTGAAATCAGATTCATGCTTCTTCCACTGGCAAGAGGCTGGAATAAAAGCAGCTAGATCACTAGCTAGATCCCTGTGAAATGTTTTAGGGTAACATTTAATATTGAGAGGAACATGCCTCAGATAATGTGTGGTGTCGGTGATGTTCATGGGTGTCTGTGTATTTACTCTTCTCTCTCCCCATGCAGGGCCACTACATGGCCATGTCATTTCAGGAGCGCATACCTACAACTTTTGTCTGGTAAAAATTTCACCCACAAAAGTATGCGTGGGTGTCTTGCATGCTGGGTCTCCTTAAGGCAAGGCTGGATCTTGCGCATGGCCACCTAGGAGCATTCCAGCAGCCTGAGAGAGCACAGTTCTCTTGACTGGCCCTGCTTCCCAGCCCCATCCACCCATCCCCCAGCTCTGTCTAGCCTAGCTGAAAGAGAGAAGGGTGGGATTCGCGAGTAATTAAAGGGAATTTGGAAGGCTGGGATGTTGCGGAATGTTAGATCAGTAGCTAGAACAGCATGTGGTGTTCTTTAGGCAGGCTTCATTGAATCTATACAAATAAAGAAAGAGGGGCAGCCTGCCCGTCTGCTCATTTATCAAACAGTGAAGCTCAACCTTCACAGCTTCACAAAAGTGTTTTTACTGTTTGCTGAGTCTTGCTCCAGAAATTAAAAGCTGAACAGCCCTCGTGGGGCTGAACCAACCCTGTGTTGTTGGATACTCCCAACGAAATTGTGTTGGGCTTTCAGATTCAGGGACCAGTTGATTATTTGGTGAAAGAGAGGTGACTCATTTGTAATTTGCAGCCCATAAGAAACACTTAAAGAAAGAAAAAGAGAGCGAGAAGTAAAGAAAAGAAAAGAAAAAAGAAAGAAACAGCCGAACCTCCTTCCCACTGGATCTTGTTGAGGCTGCAGGGAGGAGCTGCCATCTGCAAGGGCTTTTCTTTCCTCTGAGCAGGAAGCAGGAACCATCTTGAACTGGCTGGAGCAAGATGTGATGCATTACAGCCTGCCTCCTCCCATCCCCCACAGTCAGCTCTGAACAAATGTCCCCCTCTGTTTCCCTTGTTGTTGTGTTTGTTTGTTTGCACTTGAGGAGGAGAATAATATTGAGCTACTACATATTTTTAAGTAAAAGATTTTTTACAACCAAATAGTCTTATCACACAAATATATGGCTTGGGAGAGTGACATGTGTCACACATAAGCTTGACCACTGGATTGAATGAGGATTCTCTGAAAACCAGAAAAGGATGGAAGCAGAGGGCTGATTCAATCGGCAATGGAAAGTGCTAGAGAAGCCCTAAGTGACGTAGAGTTCCTCCTTTCCTTCTCTCCAGGCCTGGACCTGTGCAAACTTGCCTCAGTGGGCTATCTCTTGTCCTGCACCGTTGCCTGGCTTTTGGCGAGGAGACAAGTCCAGATACCCACTGTGGTACCTGTTGCCCAGTTTGCCCTTTGCCCAGCTAAGCTCCAGTCCAGGAGATAAACAGCATCCCTTTACAGGTGAAACTGATGCTTGTGGGGAAGAACAAACAAAATACTTTTTCCAATATTTCATTTTATCACCTTTTTAAAATGGGTAAATGCCCTGCTATACTACAAAGATAACATCTTCAGGGGTTGGGGAGAGCTCAGTGGGAAAGAGCACTTGCTGTGTAAGCAGGAGGACCTGAGTTCAAATCCCTGGCACTCTTCTAAAATGCCTGGCATGGTTGTGCACAGGCCTATAACCCAGTGCAGGGGCCGAGGGTAACATAGCGACAAGAGGATGGACCAATGGCTACCAGCCTAGCTGAGGATTAAGAGTGAGACCCTCGCTCATAGAAACAAGGCCGAGAGTGGTAGAGCAGGGCACTAGATGTTTTTCTTTTGTTTCCATACACATCCCCATACATATGTGTATACATACACACAAGAAAGAGAGAGATAGTATTTTGATTGTATCTTGTGAAGACTGTCGTATTTCTCATTCTTGATTAAGCAGCTTTACACTTGAGAAACTATTATGAGGCAAAAATATCAACAAACACAACATCAAGCTATCTCAGCTCTCCTCCTCTTAATAGACTAGAACATCTTTAGTGGCTGATGAAAGAATCATTCATTTTTCTTCCAGTTTCTGAGTCCACATTATCGCCTGCCTGGAGGCTGCAGCGGCCCTGCTGACTGGTCTCCAGGCTGCTGCTCTGGCCCCTTCAGACAGTTCTCCACTCCGCAGCAGGCTGAGCTTTCCAAACAGGGGGCACTGGGAGCTCATCTCCACTCCTTTCCTTCTGATCCTCTGAAGTCTTCCCACCTCACCCTGTGAGGACAGAGTGCTTACAAGGGCCCACAACCCTCCTTATGGTCTCTCCTAGCTCATGTTTTCGTCTCCCACCATCTATATCTTTCTTGACTCAACCATATCTGCCCTCAATCTCCCTGAGAAGGGCCTTTGGAGCCCCAGATCCTGGAAGAAAGACCTTGGGAGTCCATTCCCCCATTTTCTCTCTGTTACCACTCAGTTCCATATAGTCACAGTCCTCAAAGAGTAAACAAAAGAACACCTCCCACCTCCACATCCACCATTCCCTCACCATATGCTTTTGACCTCCTCTGGCAAGTCTCTGGTTTAAGACATGGGTTATTTTCTCCATTTTGGCCTTTTCATTTTGACATGTAAGTTTCTGAACAGGGGGTGATTCTGTTTTGTTTAGCATCATTTCCCTCAGGGTTTCACACGATGTCCAAATTGTAGCAAGTACTCAATGGAAGCTGTTGAGGGAATCTAAGCCATGTTCCATTATCCAACCTATTATAGTTATTGAGGCCACACACTGCTGAACACAAAGAGTCATACGAAATGAGGCTGAAGATTCAGTTCCCATAGAGTCTTAGAAGCCTAAGGTAGGCATCGATAGAGCTGAGTTGGCCATTTGCTTACAAATATCCTATGGAATGCTGGTGATGTGGCTGAAAAACAGAGTACTTGCCTAGTGGGAATTAACCCCTGGATTTTGTTCCCAGCACTGAATAAAATGAGGTCAGGATATGGGAAAGACACTAATCAACAGATGCAAAGTTTTTCTTAGGAAGAGGCAATTCAAGACAGCATGGTGACAAAGGTAAAAAATGCATTGTATTTCTGCAAATTGCCATGCGAGTATATTTTAAGTGTCCTCACTGCACACACAAGAAGAGACAGAGTGTGAGGCAATGCATATCCTGACTAGCCTAATCTGTTCATTTCATGACACATACATATTTAGAGCACCATTGTAATACTCAGTGTTCTATTGCTATGAAGAGACACTGTGACCAAAGCAGCTCTTATAAAAGAAAGCATTTAACTAGGGCTGGCTTATGATTTCAGAACATTAGTCCATTATCATCATGGTAGGAGCATGGGAACAGGCATGGCAGGCATGGTGCTGGGGAAGTAGTTGAGAGCTACATCCTGATCCCCACTGGAGAGAGACAGAGAAATAGAGACAGACAGAGAGAGACAGAGACAGAGAGAAAGAGAAAGAGAGAGAGAGCAGAGGTGAGCCTGAGCTTTTTAAACCTCAAAGCCCACGCCTTTGAAGGACACACTTCCTCCAGCAAGGCCACACCTCCTTATCCTTCTAATCCTTTCAAATAGTACTTCCTGATGAGTAAACTTTCAAATGTATGAGCCTATGAGAGTCATTGTTATTCAAACCACCACAACTATATTGCATGTCATAGGTACATACATATTTATTGGCCAATTTAAAAGCAATCATGTAATTGTGGTTACCAATCAAGTGGCTCAGGGAGGACTTCTGAAAAGAAAGGTCAAAGCTGAGATTTGAAGGGTACATGAATATCAAGCAAACAAAGGGCGTGGATGAAGGTGCCAGACCATGAAGGATTTTTACTCTGGAAAAATCCAGTGTAAGAGAGCAGTGATTCTGTGAAACCTGGAATCAGCTTTCGATGCCAGGAGAGGTGCACTGGACTGAAAGCAGAACCCATCTGGTTGAGCCTGGTAGAACTGGGCTTTGTCCAGGGGCCCATGAAAAGGGGGGCATGATGGAGCATGAGTGGAAGCAGGGCCACAGGGAGCACTGCAGGTGTGGTCCTAGGCAGACAGAGACGGGCAGATCTCAGGCTGTATTTGAGATGGAGGGAAGACGGAGCGTTCCCATACTCTAGAAGACAGATGCGCTTGTGGCTTGGACAAGAAAGGCTCAGGGGAGTGGTGTGTGCACTGAGGAGTGAGGACACCGGAGTGCAAAGAAAGAGAAGGCCACAGGCGGAGGGTACAGAGGTGGCGGCCTGAGAAGCCCTCAGAGAATAACACTTCAAGAAATCTGAAGTAGACAGAGCTGGGGTTCACATGAGACATTTAGGAAAAAACATGGTGAAAGAGCTTCTGCAGAGTCAAGTAGTCCCAGGGGAGTGTCAGATGGTCCACAGGACTGGCAAGGATCTGTCTCATTCCTTCCACACAACCATCTGGGAACCTCAAGTATCCAAAAGGAATGACTCTGTTGTGCATGTGTGTGTGTGTTTATGTGGTATGTGTGTGTATATGTGTATTTATGTATGTGTGTATATGTAAGTATATGTGTATATGTGTGAATATGTATATGTTTATGTGTGTGAGTGTGCATGCACGTGTGAGCATACATCCATGAGTGAATGTGCATGTGTGTGTGTGTGTGCACGCATGATTGTGGTGCTGGGAATTGAACCCAGGGATGTGTGTATTTGAGGCAGGTACTCTACCACTAAGCTACCTTTCTACCAGAATGGCTTCTGCTAATTCTGTTAATGACTTCTGTATTTTTATTAAACAGATGGATTTACTAGTCAGATTTCTACTCTTTTGGGTGTGAATGGATTCTGAGTTATTGGGCTGTCCACTGGTGTCACCATGCCCTTGGCTGTTTCTTAACTTTCTGTAACCTCTTAGAGCAGGGAAATACGGATCATGTTCCCAGCAGAGGTCCCAAGAGCTTCTACAGGAGCCGCAGAGAGAGACGATCAGAGGAGAGATCTTTATTAAAAGTGGATGGGAACAAGAAATTATTCATTCATTGAACACAACTGTGTGTGAATAAGTGGCGACAATAGGAAGAGGCAAATGTTGGTTTTAATGGAAGGCATGAGGGCTGGGGGATATTTTCATCCATGAAGAAGGAGTGGCATTGTGGTGGAGTGTGGAGTCAACCGTGCAGGTCTCGGGCTGGGTCTTGTGAGCTGATGGCTTGGTGAGGGTGCTCAGCTCTTGTGGTTCAGGGTGCTCATCTGTACAGGCGGAACGGCGGTGGAGCCCAGCTACTGTGCTGGACAGCAGGGATGGTGTATGCAAAGTGCCTGACCGGAGTGGGTGTGACGCCCTGTTGCTCAGTCACAGCATATCACTCAGTTCAGTAGGGGAGCAGGCTGGACACCAACACTTCATGAGAGGCTGTATCAGTCACTTTTTCATTGTGACTGAAACAACACAAAGTGGTCAACCCTCAAACCATATACACACAGAAGACCAAAAATGGATCCAGCGGGCTATCTTTACATATTTGTGCATGTGTTTCTATCTCTTGTCTGCCTGTCTGTCTGCATGGATGTGATAAGAAAAAAAAAAAAAAACAGAGGCTATCAATTTGAGACTTGGGAGAGGGGATGGAAGAGTTGGAAGGAATGGACGCTGAGGCAGAAAGTGTTGTTGACTCAGGTTTAGGGAGATTTCAGTCCACCCTAATGGGGAAGGCATGGTATCAGGAGTGCCCTGTGCAAGAAGGAGGAGCTTGAAATGGCAGCTGTTCTCATCACGGCAAACCATGAAGTAGACTGAGGGGCAGAAAGAAGTTACCAGCATTTCCAATGACAACCAAATGATCACCTTTGCTCTTTAGATGGCTCCTGCTCAGGAGGCAGGGCATCCCACTGGGAGAGTGTGGTTCCGGTGAGAGATGGGATGGCTAGAGCAGAGATGGAAGGGGCACAGAGAAGCAGCTGGCTCACACAGGAGAATGACAGGGGCCATATAATCACTGAGATGGGGATTGCGGGCACAGTAAGGACTCCTGCACTCTTAGGAAAATCAGCAGAAGCAGAAAATCAGCAGAAGCAGAAAATCAGCAGGTGTCACAGGTCACAAAGATGGAGAGGGCACCATCCCAATACACAGGTTATTCCAAGAGAGTAAGTGGAACCATGGGCAATGGAGGGAACCGTAGGTCAGACTGGTCAGTGAGTTCCCAGGCCTGTGTCATGACCAGACAAAGAATGACAAGGGCTCCGATTGTAGCTCATATTGACTCATGGTGGTAGAACAAATGACTCAGGGAAGCCTGTCGCTGTGTCCCAGTGGCCTGTGGCTGTTTCCCCAGCCAAGGGTTCGCCTGTTTGCTCTGTGCATGTCATGTGGGACACCATTGGCTCAAACAGAACAGGGCGTCAGAACCCAGCCATTGTCCTAAATCAAGTGATGACAAAGCTTAGCAACCAGACAAAACAGCGTGGATTTCTTTTAGTATTGGAGATGATTTACTGGGAACAGAAAACGGTTTACCTTTTAGAGAGAGAAAAACCACATTGTAACATCGTGGTCTGTCTCGAATGCGTCTTATAACATTATCCTCAACTTCTTGTCAATCAGGACTACTACTAATAAGAAAAAAAAATTCTGCATGAACAGTTTAGGACAGCAGGGATCACAGGGCCCTCTTTTGTCCTACCCACAACGAAGCCACCCTAGAGAAATCTCTGCTTAGTTCTCCGCACAATCTGCTCATTCTTGTATCTTCACAGGCAAAAATTATAGTCACACTTGGCATTTCATCACAAGCAGTTCTGATGTCCTGACATATTAAGAGATTTTGTGGCCATTATTTATGGCTCCGTGAGGACTACTGCATGTGTGCAGAGCCTGCGGTTAGCCAGTTCCTTGCCATGCGACCATCACGGTGTTTCTAATTTTCCCTCTTATTATAAGCCCCACACCTTCTGTGTTCTTATTTTAGGACAGTATTTTAGAATTAATACATCAGAAAACTTAAAGTATTTTGTGGCTCCTGACATACATTGCAGAACTGCTTTGGAGAAACCATTGTACTAATAGAATCCCTGGCAATCTGAAGATTCTAGCTGTACTATAGGCCTAAAAAAAATGTGTCACATTTGTTTAGAGTGTCTGCACATGAGCATGCACATATGTGCACATATACAACTCATACCACCCATGTTTGGGTCAGAGGAAAACTTGCAAAAGTTGGTTCCCTCCTCCCACCACATGGGTCCCGGGAGTTGAACTCAGGTCATCAGGTCAACATGGTGGCAAGCGTGTCTATCCACTCACTGAGCCATCTTGCAGGCATTTCACTTCAGCTTTTGACACATTTTCAGAGTATCTGACGTAGAAGGCTCAGCACAGCACCTCACCCATGTGCCCATTTGACAGGAGAAACTTCCCAGGGCTAAACATAAGAGAGGCCCTGCTTATCCTGAGGAATTAGTGTGGCCTGGTGGGTGCTGAGACTGAGTGTCACTGTTATCTTGTTTTCTTTTGTGGTTGGAAAACTCAGAACCCAAATCATGACCCCTTTTCAACCAGCATGAACTCTTGAGTCAATATTTGTGTTTCTCTTGTCATCCCTCCGTCAGCTATCACTATCCCGGCTTTCACTACCATGCAGATCTTAACCATTGTTAATATCTGCTTTGGATCCTTACTCTGTGGCTGGTCATGTGATGAGCCCCTGGAGGGCGGGTCACAGGTGGACACAAATGTGAATCAGTAAAGCCATTAAACCTTAGTATTGGCTCAAGGGCAAGGGCAAATGTCACTGACACAGGCTCTGATACTGCATTTTACACAGGACACAACAATCCCAGGGAACACAGATGGGTGACTACAAAGGGACACCTTATATATTTCAGAGAAGGACTTGTGTGTGAGAATGAGTGTGTGTGTGTGTGTTGTGTGCTCATGCGCACGCTCGCATACATGCATGTATGTGTGTGGAAGACAGAAATCCATGCCAAGTGTCTTCACCACTTTTCACCTTAGCTTTTGAGATAGGGTCTTTCAATGGGATACAGGGTTCTCCAATTAGGCTAGGTTGGCTGGTTAGCATGTCCCCCAAATCCATCTATCTCCATGTCCCTAACACTGGGGTTACAGGCACTTGAGCGTACAGCATTTTCCATGGCTGTTGGATCAGAACTCATCTACATAGTAGGCACTTTACCAAGTGAGCTCCCCTCCCCCACCGTCCATGAAATAACATTTATGAAGTCTCATTTCCCTCCCAAGGTGCTTTTAAGATATTCTTGTGGTAGATTCTCTGAGCACCCTGTGAGCTCTCTCTTCCCTCTCCTACCCTGAGATGAGGCATGGAGGCCTGTCTGTGCTCCACATTGAAGCTACTCGGTGCCCTAATGTGCCAAAGTGGGCACCTTCATGCTACCCACTCTAAGATCTCATCATCAGTTCACTTCCTTCTGTCCCACTGAACTGATGCTAGTTTAGTTGATGACACCATCAGTTGTCCCACCAATTAAGAGCAGACTACATGACCCCCTAAGCCCTCAGACATCGTGGAAGGAAACCAAGGCACATGAAGACCAGCAGGCTCACAGTGACTATTTCATTGCACAGGTGAGTTAAGTCAGCAAAAGCACTGGTATGGAGAAGAATGCCAATGCGACATGCCTCAGCGGTGTGGATACAGGCACAGCGCCTCTTTAGGAAGAACAGTGTGCAGCCTCATCTCTGACTAGGAATACCTGCTCGGGGCTTACCAAGAAGGGAAGAGCGCCTGGGTAGTAAGCTTAATCAGGAAAGCTTCTGATGGATGAAATGAGCCAGCAGGAGGTTCCGACACACACATTGAGTGCTTACTACATGCTGGACTCAACATCTATTGCCCCTCCCTCCAAATTTCACAAGAATTCTTTAAC
Source organism: Pachyuromys duprasi (assembly GCA_028658305.1). Classification (NCBI taxonomy): domain Eukaryota; kingdom Metazoa; phylum Chordata; class Mammalia; order Rodentia; family Muridae; genus Pachyuromys; species Pachyuromys duprasi. The sequence goes on from CM053766.1 coordinate 84,675,893, forward strand.
ACAGATGTTATCATTTCCAGTTTAAATATGTTATTTTAAAGTATGTGTATGCATGGGTGTCTGTGTGCAGGTATGTGCACATGAGTACAGGTACCTGCAGAGGCCAGAAGGAGGTGTTGGAGTCCTTGGAGCTGGAGTTGCAGGTAGTTGTGAACTGTCAGACACGGGAATCAAACTAAGGTCCTTCTGTAAGAGCAGTGCATACTCTTAACAGTTGAGCCATCTCGTCAGCCCCTTGTTCCCACTTTAGAAATAGGGAAAACTATGCCATGAGAATATACCCACCTCAGAAATGGCTGAGCTAAGATGTAATCCAGGTCCTCTAATACCCCTGATTCTTCCACACAAACTTTTTATTATATGTCGGAAACCCTTTGGGCAGGGACCAGCCCCTTATATTTTCCAGTCCACGGCAAGACCAAGCTTTCCTACATTCCAAACCCTGAGCAAGCAAGGTCTTTGCGCTCACACCCCTTATATTCAAGTAGCAAGAGACTCAATTAGCTCTCAGTGAGGAAGCTCCCGGATGCTCGCAGGTGAGACCAAGAAGACATAGAGTAGAACCAGCAAGGGCGACAGCAATGGGCTGCTGGTGTTACTGAACACCGGTTGGTCCTGGGAGGTCCACACTGGAGGTCCTCAGAGGAGCAAGGGGATCTTGCTCAGAAGCCCAAATGTCATCTTCAGAGATGGATGCAAGTCTGTGAAATGTGGGTGAACTTGCATTCTTGTAGGGGAATGTGTGGAGGAAAGGGGCCGGCTTGTAGAGATGAAAGCAGGACGGTACACAAGGCTGGAGGTGGGTTTGGCTCCAGGTACGATGGTAGGCTCAAGAGTGAATGGTGTGCCTTAGACCAGCCTGGGTTGGTTTCTGCTGTGAATGAGAGGTACCAGAGCACTGCAGGCCAGTGAAATCCCCTCAGGATTTCAGCCCCATCAAGGTGCTATCCGCCTGCCCTCCCCTCCACCCCAACTCCAGGAATTTTCTCCAGATCGCCCAAAGACCCCTAGCAAGTCATTGTGCCAGGGCCTGTTTTCCTTCCTTCTTCAGCCCTGACACTCCACTTTTCCTGATGAGTAACTGGTTTTTGTGTTGCCTTACAGATCATAAGGCAGCAGTTTCCTCAGCTAACCACCAGAAGACTCGGGACCCGAGGACAGTCAAAGTAAGCACCAAACAGCCACACAGCCTTCACACACAGCCTTCACAGCGCCGCTCTCTGGACCTTGAGGCCAGACCCCAGGTTGCTCCTCGGGAGCTTGGTCTGCAGGCCTGTGGGGAGGTCTGTGCCTGGGGGATATGTGTAGGAGCTTTCTGACAGCCAGGCTCTCTCTCTCAGCACCCTTCAGAGAGAGGCTGCTTATTCAGAAGCCTGGGACCTTTGGCCCAGCTGCTTAACGCTGTCTGATTCTGTGCCACCTTGTCCTCAAGTGTTCTTTGTAAAGCAATCTATGTATATTTTCAAGGAGTCTTATGATTTTTTTTCTTAGATTATCTCCAGGTTGCTTGGTTTGTTCCCATGAGTAACCTTTGCTCTGAGAGCATACAGTGGGGCCCAGTCACAAACCAGTGCCAGCAACATGGAGGGCAGGCAGGAGGTTCCTCCCCATGCCTTAGCGTTTCTTTCTACCCGCTCTCCAGTATTTGCTTCACTTTTCTTGTCTGAGATAGGGCCCTACTCTGTAAACTCGAGCTCACCACAGTCTTCTTGCCTGGTCCTCTCCCACGTTGAGATTATAGGTCTGAACCATCATGCTTGCCTTGCCAGGACCTACATGAAAGACTTCCGTTTCATGTCATAGCAGAGAGTAAGAAAGGGGAGGGGGCATGGGGAGCTCTTCTGGAGGAGGGTCGCTTAAGAGCAGAGGAAGTGGAGGCCACGAGGACACTGTCTCCTAGGTGTGTATGAGAAGTGGGGGCTCAGCCTGTCCTATTCCATCAAAGATACACAGGAGTCGCTTCTAAGCTGCCAAAGTTTGGAAACCTTGAGGGGTTTCCTGTCACTTGAGGGAGGTGGCTACACAAGCCTGGCTGTCCCCAGTTCAACAGCCCCCTTTCCTGAGCAACTCCTAAGAACCTTTATTATGCTAATGTGCACCTCAACTCCACTAGAGGGTGCCTTCTTCTTAGGTAGCATTCTAGACCTTTGACCACTTCTGAGCAGGGCAGCACCATGAGCTATCAAACACTAAACCTCTTTAAAAAGAAACAATAACAACAACAAAAAAGTCACATCACCATAAAGGAGTTAGAAGTCTTGTCAGGGGAGGGGGAAGGGTAGAGGGTTTAAAAAGCACACCTGAACACTGTTACCCCAAGAGACAGAGCCCCCATGGCTCACACTGACCTCTGAGCAGCACAACCTAGATTTTTGTTGGTTCAATGTGGTCTGTTTTTTGTTTGTTTGTTTGTTTGAATGAAGAGACAAGGTTTTAAGTAGCGCAGGCTGGCACCAAACTGAGTGTGTAGCAGCTGAACCTCCGCTGTGACTACAGGCCAGTGCCGCCATACCTGGCTTTAGCAGGACATTCTTGTCATCCAATGAAGAGGTTGGCTTTAGGAAAGGGAGTGGAAGAAAACAGATGATCAAAGCTCGCAAAATGGTTTCATGGTGAAGTCTGAAAATGAGAGAGTGTGTGTGTGCACACAAGTAAACACACCTGTCTGTGTCTATATGTGTGTGTGTGTGCCTATGTGTATATTATGTATGTGGGTCTGTGTGTGTCTGTGTCTATGTGTTTGTGTATCCATCTGTATGTCTATGTCTGTGTATCTGTACCTATATGTGTATATGTCTGTGTGTATATGTGTATGTGTGTGTATGGGTCTGTTTGGCTGTCTATGTATCTATGTGTGTATGTCTGTGTTTATGTTTCTGTATGTGTCTGTGTGTATATGTGTCTGTCTGTTTATGTCTGTCTGTGACTGTGTCTATGTGTCTGCCTGTTTGTCTGTGTGTATGTGTGTCTGTCTGTGTCTGTGTATGTATCTGTGTTTATATATGTGTGTCTGTGTGTGTTTTGATGTCTGTGTGTGTGTATGTGTTTGGCTATCTATGAGTGTATTTGTCTGTGTCTATGTGTGTGTGTGTTTGTCTATGTGTGTCTCTGTGTCTATGAATGTGTGTGCATGCATGTGTGTCTGTGTGTATGTCTCAGAAGCTATTAAGAGATATACCAAAGAACTGTCCAGAAAACATTTTTAATAAAGGACATCAGATACTTTCTCAAAGATTTATTTCCTAGGGTGACTACCTGGAAAAACAAACTTCCTAAGTTAACTTACAGAAAAAAGTTCTGGTGTTTTGTTTAAAAGCAAGGTTGCAACTTCAGTAAGGGTAGAGTGCAGAAATCAGATTGTTTTTTCTAATTTTTTGCTGGTGATCAAAAGCTGACGACTCAAAATCTTGGTTGAGCCCGATTTTGAGCCACACATGGTAGTATCTGCCTGTCATCCCAGGATCTGGGAGTCTGAGGCAGGAGTCTGAAGCCACACGTATTTAAAGACCAGCCACCTGAGTTACACAGCAAGACAGCAAGAACTTTTAAGGGGGTGGGGTGGGGCACTGAGCAGAAGGATGCTGAATGAATGGAAATGTATGGAAACTTTTGTTTAGCCCTTGGTCTTTGGAAAACCTCTGGCTCCGAGACATAATTTCCGATTTCTAAGAAAAGTAGGAACAGTAGAGAGAGCTGATAAATGTGGAGAACCAGAAGGGGTAGAAAGAGCATGCATATTTCCCACCCTGCATGCTCTTGGAGCATGGTCCCTGAGAGAGCCTGTTTTTCTGTTTGGTCTTCTCTTTTTCTTCACCCTGCATGTTAGCAACTGGGTTGCATCCATTTTTAAAGTTCTGCACACTCTCATATTCTACCATCTCTGTAAGGACACCCTCCCGCCCCTGATCTGAAGGCAATGAGCTGCTTCAGGCTGCAAAATGTCTCCATCCTGCAGCACGGCCTCTCAGAATCCCTCAGTGAATCTACTTCGATAGAGACAACATAGGCATGTCTAGTGAGGAGTGTGGACACACCCTCCAGAACCTAACTAGCAAAACCAAGATGGGGCCAGACCAGAACAGTAGCTTTAATGTAGTTGCAGATCTCAGCAACATGCATGGATTAACCGGGAAATAAGTTGTTCTATCTTATGGTGTAAATATCTCATAATGCCATATTAGGAAATGACTGTCTGGACACTAAGAAGTTATAAGGAATCCTTTAAAGCTAAGGAGGGATGCTCTTTAACTGCCTTCCCAGAAAGTACCTCTGGAGTCATTGGAACCAGCCCCTCCCCCAACAGAGTGCCCACAGATGGAAAGGCAGTTATATGACAGTTGAGGAAGTAGAAGGCCCAGACGGTAGATATTAGCTCAACACAAAGAACTTTCTGGTAACTACATCGGCTGAAAATGAACTGGGCTGCCTTCGGAGGGCCTGAGTTCTTCATCCCAGGAGGCATGCAGATGGAGGCAACCTGCCCACTGGGCAGAAATTTCACAGAATGGTACCAGCAGGAAGGGGGCTGTGAAAGGGAAGGTTACACACACCCATCTCTCCCTCCCCGTGAACACCTTTCCCAAGACTCAAAATGCTTCCTTGCACCCATCACCACGTATCTGTGGAAAAAGAAAAGTAGCTGATGTGTTGTCCAATGCTTCTGAAAATGAGGCCCATAAGTACCATAGCATTGCCACTGCACTGTGAAACTCTACCCTGGACCCACTAAATCGGAATCTTGGGGGTCAGAGCTGCTGTGTGCTCTGTGGGTGATTCTTATTGTTAATAAAGCTTGGAAATCACTGGCTGAGTTAGAGGTGCAAAGCCCATTAGAGGCTCAAATCCTGCCTCTGCTGTCTACTCATTTGAGTGATCTTGGGTGCATGACTTATTCTCTAGACCTTAGTTTCCTTGTTTGTAAACTGTGAAGTATGAATTATTACTAGCCTCATGGGGATTTTGTGAAATAAGATAATGTGTGTCAAGCCTTTCTTGCCAATGGACTTCAAGCTGGTGAGTGAGCCTCACAGCTGATTCATGGGCCCCGTTCTCAGATGTTCTCAATCAGCAGGTTCCGGGAAGGTGTCTAGGGTCTAGGACTCTGCATGTTTATTAAACGCCAAAAGTAATTCCAGTGCACATCCTGTTCACCATGAGTACCACACAGTGGCTGTGTAGGCCAACAAACTGGTTCTTGCCTGAAATGGCTCTACGTCCTTGGGCAAATTACTTGACTTTTCTTCTTTTTCCTTTTCTCATCTTTAGGATGACTTCAGCAACCCTCATTTCATGGGATAATGTGAACAAAGTACAAAGTATTCAGAACCTAAGTGCTCAGTAGATTGTTAGTTGAAGTATCAAAATAAATAAATAAATAAAACAAAAATTCTACCACCTGCACCACCACTGGGTGTGGCCTCCCCTGCCCTCTTCAGTGTCAACGTGAAAGCGTGTCCAATCCTAAGCCCACTGTGAGCTAATAAAAAGCTCTTGTCTTTGGCATTTAGGGTCAAGTGAGGCACTGAACGAATCTTTCTAAAATTATAGCTTTTGCTGGGGGTGGAGGTATACACTGTTAATGTTAGCACTTGGGAGGCAGAGTCTCTGAAATGGGGGTCTGAGAGTTCGAGGCCTGCCTGGTCTAAACAGCGAGTTCCAGGCCAGTCAGGGTTATGTCGTCAGACCTAGTCTCAAAATTAATAAAATAAAATAAATATTTTAAGAAGTCATAGCACTTTGAGACTAGCCTTTACCGAAGAAGATAATCGTGCCCAGTTAAATTTTTATTGTTGACATTATGAACACATTATGCCACCTGGATGCCCACAGAGTGGGACACTCAAGTGTTAGGTACCCTTGGGAAGGTATTTGGTAGAGATTAGAGATCGGGTATAAATGGAAAATTTCTCATCCCTTTTTTGCTTTGCAAAGTATTTGACTTAACATTTTCTGTAGGAGGCAATTTTGGTTATTTTTACCTGCCTGATTGATGGCTAGCAACATGGAACTTTGGCTTAATTGTAGATTTCAGAGATGTCAAGCCTTAGAGAAGAGTTAACTCTTTTTAGCCTCAGGTTGGATGTGTCTAGCCATCCCTGGTTTGGGACAACATTCTCCAGCCCAGGAAACCCCCATCTGATAATGATTCTCGGATGCCCATTTCTGTCTCTTTCTCGGTGGCCCAGGTACCATTACTATGGCATAGCAGTGAAGGAAAGTTCCCAGTATTATGATGTGATGTATTCAAAGAAAGGAGCAGCCTGGGTGAGCGAGACGGGCAAGAGAGAAGTGACTAAACAGACAGTGGCGTATTCTCCTCGGTCCAAGCTTGGGACACTGCTGCCAGACTTTCCAAATGTCAAAGACCTCAATCTGCCACCCAGTCTTCCTGAGGAGAAGGTAACTTCATCTGAAGTGATTGCTGGGGTGACTGTCTCTGTCTCCCCCTCCCTCTCTCCCTCTCTCCCTCCTACCCTCTTCCCTTTCTTCCTCCTTATCTCCCTCCTGCCTCTCTTTCTCACAGATTTCAGAGAATCCCCAAGTGTCTAGTGATTTTTGCAGAAGCATTTACACAAGTGACACACTGGGTTCTAGTTTTTCAATGTCTTAGCCACAAGGAGAATTCAGTCCCTTTAGCCCTCCTGTACTATGTGTAAGCAACTGCAGTGCGCTGCACACATGAATGTGAAGACCATGTTATTTTTGATCTTCCTGAAGCTCGGAGTTTGAGGGTGCAGAATGGGCGCAGGGTAAAACCAGTACTTTTGTCCTGCAGGGTGGTGCTTAGGTGCCATGTAAGCACTGAGCAGGCAGCCAAGGGTCATAGTACATCACTTAAGGGCTATCATTCCCTATCAGGTCTTTCAGGATGTATGGATAGTAGGTGAAGTCGATCCTGCCAGTGGAATAAATGGTGTTAACACTGACATTCCCAGAGTGGCCATGCTCTATATTAATATTTTCTTTTGTCATTGATCCTCCACTCACCCCACAGGTGTCTACCTTTATTATGATGTACAGAACACACTGTCAGAGAATACTGGACACTGTAATAAGAGCCAACTTTGATGAGGTAGGTCAACAGCATTAAGCTGTGAATACTCTATTAAAATATTATAGTCCACACCCAGTCCTGCTTTAGGAGGTCGCACCAGGTGTAGGGTCTGACATGAGAAGCCCTTGGCAGCCACTGGACCACTTACCTGGAAGCTTCGGCTAGCATCCCTATCTTACAGAGGTTATTGTGCACATCAGGTGGCATTGGCTTTTCTTTGATTTGACTAGAGAATGACATGTGATAGAAAGGCTATCTTGCCAGCCTATCAGCACGCCTACAGATACGGATTCTAAAAAGCTAAATAATATTTGGTTTCAACCTTTTCCTGAGATCATCCACCTTATTGCTTTTGGAGTGATTACCTCCCCTCCTCCCTCAAGGCCTGGTCTCCACTCCCCCAAATTCCATCAGTGGGGCCATCTTTAAAATGTGAGGTGTCCACGTTGTTTCTGCTTTAAGATATTGCAATCAAAGGAACAGCACGGGGGAGGGGCAAAAGAGAACTGAAGTGGCTGTGTAAGCAGAGGGACGCTAAAATCCTCTGCCCCTGCAGCCACACACCTCACCCTCAGACCAGCGGCTTCCGAGTTTAAAGACAGCATCTTTGAGTCAAAGACAGTGGCGGCAGCAACAGCACCTGATGATTGGATATGGATGTTTCAGTTAGAGGGAGGAGAATGGAGTGAACTACAAAAGCCAGTCCTAATTGGTGGAAAATATCTGTGGACGTTGTGTCAGGCAACCTATTTATTCTGTCTTTGCCATCACCTGGCTCATAGGGACAGCACCAGAAGAGATGGTGGTGTGTTGTTTAAAAACAGACCATTATTTCTTCTCTCAACTTAAGTGGATTATATCTCTAAAGTGTCCTTTAAATTCTCCCAAATTATTGAAGTGGCCATTTCAGTGCATTTTTGTTTGTTTGTTTGTTTTTGAGACAGTTTACTGTATATCCCTGGCTGTCCTGGAACTCACTCTGTAGACCAGGCTGGCCTCAAACTCAAGTTTAAAAGATGCTGAAATCAGCAAGAAATGAGTTACAGTCAAGACAACACTAGCTGCTACAACAAATAAACCCTAAATCTTAGCTTCCCAGAAGTGTTTTTCTTCCTCGTGTCACAATATGGGTGTTTTTCAGTTGAGAGACTGAAGGCTTGGGATGATTTAGGGACCCAGGCTGTTTCTAGCTTGTGGCCCAGGACCTCAAGGTTCTGACATTCAGCCTATGGGTCAGGTGAAAGGACTACTAGGAAGGCATGTCCCATTCTTAACCTTGTCATCTTAGGAATGAAACACATCATCATTGTGTGCTTGACAAGACTGGGCTCCATCTTAATGCCAAGGGTTGAAGGGTGTGTGTGAACTCCCGTAGCAACTGTGACAGTCTTCCCCTCATGGGCAACTTCATTCAACTCGAAACTCATTCCCATCATTTTGTTTCCCTTCTATTGACCTATGTCACAATGTAATCCCCACAGAAAGGAACCTTGTCCATATTGTTCACTGTTCATCCTAGCTGGCTATATTCTTAGACTCTCTGTATGTATTGGTTGGGTGCACCACTGGGTGTTTGGATTGGTAGGTGGGTGATGGTTGGGCAGATAGTTGCAGCTCATGCGGAACACTGTCAACAAGTATAAGACCCCCAAAATCACATGTAGGAAACTCCTTTCCAGACACTATAGCACAATGAGCTAGGGAGTTCTAAAGTCCTATGTTTGAGTCCCCAAGCCATCATTTACTAGACTGTGACTTTGACCAAAAGCATTTTCTGCCTCTGAGCCTCACTTTCTATTATTGCCAAAAATAAATGATTTCATAGCAAAATTGTGGTATATATTAAATAGTGAATTAAAGTGTCCAAGTTTGTACTGGAACATAATAGATGATAGACATTTTGGTAACTATTGCTTACTGAGCATTTTCCAATGCCATGCCAATTAAGCACTCTGCTGCAAGTCATTAGATATCTTTCTACACATTGCCAGTGTTTTAGCAATAAACTAAACATGGACCTGGAAAAGAGATTGTAAAAAAATCTTGCATAGGTGTTCTTTTAAAATTCTGGGGGCTGGAGAGTTAGCTCAATGGTTAAGAGCATTTGTTGTTTTTTGCAAAGGACCCGAGTTGGATTCCTAGCACCCATGTAGAGGCTCACTATGTCCTCAGGCACCAGGCATACATATAGTACATGCAAGCAAAGCACTCATACATATAAATTAATAAAAATAAATTTAAAAATGTTAAAATCTGATGCTTCTCTGGACCAAGGATAGAATGGATGAAAATATAGGAAACCTGATGGATAGTCCAGAAAGCTGATATTAAATGATCGTATTCAACCATCTGCCTGATCCTTTCACTAAAACAGCATGCAAGGAGTGAGGAGAACTTACCAGAATTCCTCTATTCATCCAGTGCCTACACAATGCCAGGCATTTTACATAAGTCATCTTATTTCATGCTAACAATAAGTGGAAACCATTATACCCATCTTAAAAGGGCTGCTGGCTCACATACTTAGTCCTGAGCATCATTTGATTGGCTTGGTTTTACACAGCTAAACCAGAGCTCTTAATTTCCTGCCCTATGTCTATCTCCCCCAGGCTTAACATTGCCATGGCCCTCTGCCCAACCCCCCAAGCCATGAACCTCAGCTCTGTGCTTTCTCTTCCTCCCTGTCCAGTTGGTGGGGAGGTCAGGGTACCTGTCCGTCCTGAGCAGAAATGCTGCCTGTGTCCCATTTCACAGCTGGCCTCCAGGTCTCAACATTTAAATTCACCTCATTCTCTCTCCTTCCTTTTCCTTCTCAGAGGAGTGTGATCTACTGCACATTCAATGACATAAAACAGCGAAGGAAGGGAGGTTAACACTGGATAGCACACTTGATACAATGGCTGCCAGGAACACGAGGACTGACAAGGTTCCTTGTGTGGCTTGAGCAGGCTTCTGACAGATGTCTGCTAACGTCTCTCAATGGATTTGTTTTCTTCTACACAGCAGCTGATCTTTTCCAGACTTTTTGCTAGAAGTTGACAAGTTATAAAAAATAGGGGTAGGGATGAATGCAAACAAAGCCAAGGAAAGCAGATGGATGAATTCTGACTCTATCAGCTGTTAGGAATGAAGTAGACCTGGCTTCTTACAGTGGAGAGCTCAAGCAAAAGGTCTAGTACCTGGCAAGGCATCAATGCTCAGGAATGAACTGGGATCTGGGATCTATCCTGGGAAGGATCAGAAAGGTGGTACCAACCATCAGGCAGAGACAGAAAGCTGTAGAGTGGCAGCAGCCCAGAGAAAGACATGGGCCCAGGGAATAAGCTAGAACCCCAGTTACCATGTAATAATAAAAATGGTCACAAGACGGATAGTGGAAGGACCCATGCTCTACCTCCTCTTTCAGATCGTTGCCTAGCTCTGGGCATTGAACTTGCTAACTGTATAAGAGGGAGTAAATATCCTGGATTATGTTGTTATAGGCAGTGTAGTATGAAAAAACTCTGTGATGTCTCTGGCACACAGGGCACGCAGGAAAAAAGAGAGAGAGAGAAAACAAAGAAAGAAAAGAAAAAGAAATACCAGCTCCAAAGCACTAAGGTGGAAAGGCCAGGTTGTATCTCCTACGCTAGATCAGTACAGGTTTATGGGACTCAACAACATGGAGAATGCCACATATGAAGCTCAGGAGTGCCTGTCTTGGAGAGTGAGGGAAACAACACAAACCCAGGACTCAATTTAGCCCGCTATAAAAAGCTGGGAATTGGATGCTCCCAGCTTCCTGGCGGGCTTCTCAACTTTGGGGTGTTATTGTGTATAGTTTACCGTTTTCTGTTTCCCTGCCTTGTCTCATTCCTCTACACCTTCTTTAAACCACACCCTGAAAGTTGTAGATGCGGGATCACTAAGGCATTCTCTACATCCACTCAGCCATTTGCCTGTCCACAAAAGGCCCAAGTTCCTGCTATCACCATACTAATGACGGTTTCCAGTATGACTGGCCAGCAGAGTACTGCCCGGTGTCCTGGTGATAAAGGAAAAGGCTATTCACATATGCTGCTCCCTTCTAACAGTGAGAGAACCAAAACCAAGGCTTCAGGGTCAGAGAGGTGTCCAGCAGTGGCCGTTCTGTAGTGTGGGCAGTGGGCAGAAGTCCCCACAGCATCCCAAGCTGGGGCAGCTCCCACTCAGGGGAAGCAGATGAAAGTGTAACCAGGGTGGAGTCACCAGGCTGGGTGGGAACGGCTCTGTCTGAACCCTGTCCTCTCTGTGGGTCAACACAGGTTCAAAGTTTCCTTCTGCACTTTTGGCAAGGAATGCCGCCCCACATGCTGCCCGTGCTGGGCTCCTCCACGGTGGTGAACATCGTGGGCGTGTGTGACTCCATCCTCTACAAGGCCATCTCCGGTGTGCTGATGCCCACAGTGCTGCAGGCTTTGCCCGACAGGTGAGTGAGTGTGCTGGGCCCCAGCTTCCCTTCCGGAGGAGCCCAGGCACCAGCTAGTCCTTTGTGTTTTGTTGCTGTTTTGTCTTGTTTTACTATTATTGTAAACAGGGCCTTGTAAAGATCACTAATAATGGGCTTTTAAAAATGAAAGGTTGTAGTTGTGAATGTAAATAAAATGTTTCTACTTCGAAAATGGTTCAAACTTCCCAAGGTAGAGAATGGTACGCATTGAAAAGCAATACAACCATTTCAATGGAGACCATCTTCCTGCGCTGTTTGAATGTCACTACTACACAGAACATGGCCTTTCTTTTTTTTTCTGAAACACTGTCACTGCACAGACTATTTTGTGCCTTGCTGTCATCACACAAAACCGCGTCACCTGTGCTTATGCTGAGCAACTTCTCTGCCTTCTGCACCATGCTGGCTGCTGCCCTGTGCAAGGCTACCAATCTTGAACTTCCTCCCTGGGAAAGGGGAGGGCAGTGAAGGCAGGGGTAGTTTCTCCGGCCCCTCAACTGTGCGGTGGCCTCTGGCCAGCTGTGCCTTCCACAGGACTCTGTCCTCTCATCCTTCCAGTTGTCCTTTGGCCTGAAGACAGTCCATGCCCACCCCCACCCCCCCCATTGCGATGGTCTCCCTGTGGATTTTTCTCTGCTTGACCACCCGCCGCAATTGCCTCTTGTAAACAAAGCCTTTCCACTTGCAGTGACATCAGTTTCTCTTCGGTGCTGTCTCACAGTTTTAGGGAACAGCATGGGCTTCCGCCATATTGAAGGTTATTGAATCTCTTGGGATTTCCGGTTCTGTCCAACTAACTACAAGACAGGCTCTGAGGGGTGACATAGTGCAGTATATTAGTTTCTTGTGGCTACTGTAATAAATTTTCACAAAATGGGTGGCTTAGCATGAGAACACTTTACACTACCCTTGGGTTCTTCTTTGTCTAGCCACACTTTCCTGAGTGTCCCTTGTAACTAAGCTGGATGTGAGGACCCGAAGGTCTGGCAGGTTGCTTACAGAGGCTCTGTGAACAGGTCTGTCCCAGTTCTGTCTATTGGCTTTTGGCGGCTTTCAGCCACTTCTCTGGGCAGCTCTGCTCCCATCTACTCAACGTCTTCTGCCCTTTATTTCTGTTTTGCTTTCTCTCTCACTAGGACCCTTGCCCCTAGAGTCAGGGACAACATGCCTAATCTAGGCTGATCTCAACTGGAAGGCCATAATCACACTAGAAAGACCCTTTATTCCCCCAAAGGTCACCCTCACCAGTTCTGAGTTGGCATATGTTCTGTCACTATACATCTTACTACATGGAATATGTGTACAGGATAAATTCCTACAGGGTTACTGATATATTTAGTTATTAAGCTAGTCAGTCAGTTATGGGACAGGTCTCAAGTAGTCCAGGCTGGCCTCAGACTCACTGTGTAGCCAAGGATGACCCTGAGCTTCTGATTCTCCTGTTTCTACCTCGTGAGTGCTGGGATTACAGATATTCACCACCATGCCCAGTTTTACATGATGCTAGGGATCGAACCCTGGACCTTATGCATGCTGGGCATTTTTCTCCTAACATTATTTTAGCTTGATTCCATGGAGTCTGATATGCACCGTTTTGACATTATTATTCCCTACCTATTTTATGATTTCTTTTTGTAGTCACTCTGCCATAAGAATTTTAAAAAGAACATTTAAAACTTTTTGGGTATTGGGAGCTGTTGTTATTCACCTTGATTTGCATTCCTTTGTGGTTAGAAACTTTTGCTTATAGCATTTCTTCTCAAAAGTCCACTAAAACTGCTTTTGTTGTCTGACATATGAATAGCTTGTGAATGTTGCATTGACACCTGGAGGAATCCTGTTTTCAAGGCACAGTCTCCAGACTTTGATAGGGGCGTGCGTGTGCGTGCGTGCGTGTGTGCGTGCGTGCGTGTGTGTGGATGGACACTGAAGCCAGCAGGAATATTAAGCAAGTCTTCTAACTCACCACTGAGTTACCTGCTCCCTCTCCCACTCAGGTTGATCTCAGGTTCCTTCCTGTCCTCACTTCAGCCACTCACATAGCTGTGCCTCCAGGAAGGCACCACTAGACGTGGTCTTCAATTTTTAGTTTTGCATCTGATGTGAAATACAGGGATCAATTTTTAATTTTTGGATATTACTGATGAAGGCCAAGTATCCAGCACCATTTGTTTATAAGGCTGCGCTTTTTCTGTTGAGTTGCTTTGTTGCTGTGTGTGGCCACTGTGGACCCTCAGAAATGTTCTATTCCTCCTCCTGCCTTGCCTCCACCAACACCTCGCTGCCTTGGTTAAAACTGCATTTCCGGTAGTCTCAAAACAGGTGATATGAGACCTGACTTGTTTTCTTTTTCAACATTGTTCCTTTGCCACGGCATATAAAATTTGCAGAATCTTTTATAATGTCCTGTAGGATTTTTTTATGATTGTCTTGAGTTCATAAATAAAAGTAGAAATAATCAACACCTTACAATATTCTTCCTAATCAGTGAACATGGTTTATATTTCTTTGTTTATACGGGTTCTCTTATGCTACTTCTTCAGCTTCTAATCTCTCATTGCTCCTTTATAAAAACATGAACACAGTATGTGAATCTTTTGTCTTGAGACGTGATTGAAGTCATGGATTCTAATAGTTTTATGGTAGCTTCTTTAGGGCATCTAGGGTTAGAGACCATTCTGTTTCTTGATTTGCAGTCTCTATCCCACCGTTATCTACAGTGTTATACACGGGCTGTGACCTATAGGTAACAATGGAAGTCTTCACACTTTCCCAGGTCTTGAAGGGGAAGGAGGTAGTGTTGGCAGTAAGAGGTGGAGGAGCCCTTACGGCTCACGAGCGTTACATTCCATCGATAGTTTGCTGAGAGTGTTTATTCATGCAACCATTTTGAATTTTGTTAGACATTTTAGTTTGTTAAAGATCATATTAAATCTGGGAATGGTGGCGCACGCCTTTGATCCCAGCACTTGGGAGGCAGAGGCAGGCGGATCTCTGCGAGTTCAAGGCCAGCCTGGTCTACAAAGATAGTTCCAGGGCAGCCAGAGAAACCCTATTTCTAAACGAACAACACATCATATTACGTTTTTTCCTTCTTAGTCTGCAATTGTGGTGGATTTCATATTATTTTCAAATATTGTAATAGACTTTCTGCCATAGTTACCTTCAACATAACTCTAGATTTAAATTCTTATGGAATTTGTTCTGTATGCTTAGTTTAGAAATCTGATTATTGGACTTTCTTTTCTCTCCCAACCTTTCTGCCTCAGCCTTAGGTCTTCCCTGTGTGGTTTTGACAGTTGCTTGAGACTTAGTTTGTTAATCCTTGCCTTCCTGTCTGTGACAGGCTTCATTCTACAGAGGTACCAGCTGAAGCTTAAGAGCCAAAATGATTTATCTGCCTTCATGTGCAAATAATAAAAGAGCCAGAATTCAAATGTTCACTCATTCACCACATTAATGCATATCAATTGCTGTAATGTGCTACCCACAGGGCTTGACCCTAGAGGACAGCATTAAGCATCTCAAACATGACCGGGTGTGGTGGCGCATGCCTCTAATCCCAGAATTCAGGAGGCAGAGGCAGAAGGATTCCTGTGATTTCCAAAGTCAGCCTGAACTACAAAGCAAGTTCTAGACCAGCCAGGGCTACATAGTGAGGACTTACCTCAAACAAACAAAAATATCTTAAACATGCTTGCTGCACTGAGTTTGCAGTAGACCTTTGGAAACTCTACTGTCACTATGATCTTAGACTTCTGAATTCAGTCCTTTTCCATTAAACACAAAGGACAAAGTTACCTCAAAGGTCAGGGTCCATCTGACAGCCGACTTTCCAATTTTATACACTAACTTTTTTTTTTTCCTCTCTCAACTTGCCTGAGTACCCAAGGCCTCATGCTTGGTTTGGTAGACACTGTCACTCATAGCCTCAGCCAGGTTGAGGCCCAGCTTCCAGCTCACTGGCCCACACCTCCCTCCTCATTCCAACTACAGCTGAGGTGACTAGGCGGCAGCACTGGAGACTCCACCACACACGCCTACCATGCACCTTTATTTACAGGAAAAGTATGTCATTCACAGATTTGTCTTGCTCACCTCTTCCAGGTAATTTTGACGGAACTAACAATGTTACCAGCTGATGTCGCAAAAGAAGAAAATGTGTGTGTGTGTCTGTGTGTGTCTGTGTGTCTGTGTGTGTACACGCACGAGTGCGTGCACAGGCCAGCATGCTCACAGGCATGCTGTTAGATTGGCAAGATGGGTAACAAAAAACCCAAAGACCAAAAACCATGCCAGAGATGGCAAATGAAAGTCAGGAGATTGAGGCAGTTGAAGCGCCCAGCATCTTCACATTATGAGACTGCGGGACAGTCAGGAGTCAAACAGATCTGGCCTTGAACCTGGCCTTTTCTTGGCCGCCCTAACTCTGAGCTTCATTCCTCGCTTCTCTGGAAGGACTAACCGTAATGCCTGCCTCACAGGGTGGAGTGAAGATGAAACAAGACAGCAGGTGTGAAGTGTTTAGCGTCTGGCTCAGCACACTCATTAGCAAGGTGCCTGCTATTATCGCTTTGTTGCTGTTGTGACAACACCGGAGCTGGCAGGGAACCAGGAACCTGAGAGTCAGGATAGTGCCAGGGTGCAGGTTCTTGGTGGAGGAGATGCAGGAGAAGGCCTGAGACCTGCAGTTGTCAGATCCCACCCATCCATCCAGTAGTATTTCCCGACCCCTGACCCCTGACCCCCACCCCAGCCTAGGGAGTGAGATGGGGAGGAAGGGGTCAGAGAAGGGAGCCCTTCCCTACAGAGCTCACCTGTAGGGTGGGAAGAAACAGCCGTAGAAGAATCAGGAAGAGGCACAGCAGATGCTGCAGGAGGTGGTGTAGCCAGGGTTTGGAAAGGCATTTCATAACCACATGGTTAGGGTCGGTAACTCCTCGCCTCTTCATGGACACCAGCACAAAGTAGCCTCAGTGTTTAGTTAACTCCCAAAGGGCTACAGAGCCTGGCCTAGGGAGCTGAGTCAATAAGGCACTTGCTCTGTAAACCCTATGCCTTAAATTTAGAGCCCCAGAACTGGTTAAAACTGGATGCAGTAGCCCAAATGTCTGCAATCCCAGTGTCGTTCCCCTCAACAAAACAAAACAAAACAAAACAAAAAAACGAAGGCAGTAACAGCTAGCCGGATGTGAGTATAGGGTGACAAACAAGAGAGATGCTGACATGGAGTTGTCCTCTGACCCCAACGTGTGCACCATGGCATGTGAGTGTACCCTCATATCATACACGTGCACACACACAGACAAAGAGAGGAGAGACAGAGACACACACACACAGAGGTTTTTAAAAAGACTCTAAACCCCAAATAGAACCTTTTCTGGACTGCATCCCTCCACACTGTTTTCGGCTTACTGAAAGCAAACAATTTGCCTGAAGCAAGAGGCCCCTTCCACAGAATGGCTGCGGCTGCGTTCTTTCTGACTCCAAAGGCCAGGCCCCAGCTCCGGCTGCATGCCAGCGACAGCAATGCATGGTTGGAGGATGGCAGGCTGCCCTCCCTGCCACTGGGCAGCCACCCAGTGCTTCTCTAAAGTTTGGCCTTCTGTGGAGAGGAGCCACAGATTCTGAGAAGTTGTCCCATTTAGAATTCAGCCCCAGTCTGTGGATGACAAGTCAGTGTGGACTTGCCTTTATGACACCCTGAATCCTTTGGTTTCATCCTGCCTTCAGTGTTAGGAGGCAGCTCTGTGGACCAGGCCCTTAGAGAGACACAGTGCCTCGCTCTGTTTTCCTGCAGAAGGGCTCACTTCCTTCCCTGCCACACACCTCCACTCATCAGGAAAGCCAGCTCGCTCTGCCGCTAGAACATTCTAACCTGACCTTAACGCACCATTCCTATGCGTTCTGCTCTTGTCCAGGCTTCTCTCCTGCCTGGCTTATTACAACAATGTCCAAATGGTGTCCTTTGTTCTATCCTTATCCTCCTAGAGTTAATTTTCATCACAGAAGCCAGAGTGATGTGATGTTTTGTTTTTAGTCACCTGGTAGGATTGAGTGTTGAGTTAGTGCAGGAATGTTATGATGGAGAGAGAAACCAGTGATTTGAAATACTGCAGTCAAGGTGGACAGCAGTTGGTAAGGGGAGGAGAGTTTTGCCATTATCTAGGGCAAGAGCATATTAAGTAGAGGGACCAGCATGTGCAAAGTGGGCAAGGGCTTGGGGTGCTGGAAAGTCAAAAAAGGGGACAGTGCTGCAGACATGGAGTGAGCTAGGAGGCAAGTAGAAGCAGCTGCAGTAGAGATCACTGGACACAGGGAGGGGAAACCTGGGCAGGGCTTTGTGAAGAATGTCTGGGGTATGTCCATCTGCGAGACATTTATTTTTTCATTACATCTAACAAGCTTTTCTTGAAAGCCTACTATGTTTCTGGTGCCAAGGTGGATGCTGAGGATAAAGTGGTAAGAGAAGCGGACGTAGCCCTTGACCCTTGCTCCAGAGCATACAGTCTAGTGAAAGATGCACATTAATCATATGATGACATAAGTCAGTACAGAATGACCCGCCAGCCACAATCACAGGACCTTCCCTGAGGAATAACTACAGATTTTGACCTCATCTTGGGGTCTTCAGGGATGGTTTTCTTCCAGGAGTAACAGCCAGTAGGAGATGAAAGGGATGAGAAAGAGCTGAGCCCACGGAATAAAGAAGAGATGTTCTTGGTGGGAAGAACTTGAAGGACAAAGATCCTAGGTGGAAGGGAACCTGGCAGAGGCCAGTGGGTCCCCAAGACCGAGCAAAGTGGGCCAGAGAGAAGCTGGTGTATGTGCCTTGGGGGCTGCAGTGAGGATTTAGGGTTTCATTCTCCCAACAGAGGAAGGCACTGAGGACTTTCAACCTGAGGATCACACAGATTGACACCATAAGTGTTTTGGGAGAACTTGCCCCTTCACCTTGGGCTGGGGTGGAGGTAGACGGCAAGCAGCAAAGCACTTAGGAAGGTAATATCGGGGTCTGGGGGAGGGCTGGTGGCCGACTGAGCAGGCAAGAAAAGGGAGTGCATTCGTGCACTTGGGAAGTAATTTGGAGGTAAAAATCTCCAGTTCTCCTTAAAAAGGGACAAGAGTCTGTGATGATCCACTGAGTGGGCACGCTCATAGAGGAACACTGAGGCATGGACATCCTCCTGGTCCATGCAACACAGGGCTCACTTGTGAATCTTCCTGGACTAAAGAGAAAACTGTGGTCACACTGGGCAGGCAGCACAGGAGACATAAATAGAATAAAGGGCACTACAAGGGAGAAAGCAACCACAGCAGTCTGGAATGTCCCCAAGAACCAGTCACAGGATGCCAATAGATTAGAGGCACAGCCGGATCTGGAAAGCTTAGGAAGTTGGATGTTATGTTTTACATGTGATATGTGTGTATCATTAGTTCAAATTAACTAAAAGATGTCTTTAAGAGAAGTGGGGAAATTGGAATGCCAGCTGAGTTTTAGGTGCCATAAGGAATGGCAGTTCATTCCCCCAGCTGTCCTCAGGACATGGGGATTTTAAATAAATGCACACATGTGAATGTATACACAGATGTATAAATGTACACATATTCAAACCTTGTGAAATTTGCACAGTGAGTTCTTGGGGATGAATAATGTCATGGATTTGCTAAAAAAAACAAA
This sequence comes from Pachyuromys duprasi, assembly GCA_028658305.1. NCBI lineage: Eukaryota > Metazoa > Chordata > Mammalia > Rodentia > Muridae > Pachyuromys > Pachyuromys duprasi. Next base: position 84,695,096 of record CM053766.1, read on the forward strand.
AACAAAAACAAAACAGTTCCCAGAAAAGGGGGGAGAAGGCATGTAGTAAATTAAACTGATAGTCTTGGTAATTGTTGGAGCTGGGCTGCATCTGGACTTGGAGGTCTGTTTTGTCATCCTAAGCTGGGGTCTGTTTAAACATTTCATAACAAGCAAATTACAGACAAAGTTTTCAGGGCTGAAGAGTGGCTTAAGGGTTAAAAGTGCCTCCTGCTTTTTTCAGAGGACCTGAGTTCAGGTCTCAGCACCTTCATCAGGTTTGCCTGTAACGGAACTCCAGCAGATCAAACGCTGCTAGCCTCCAAGGGCACTTGTACTCAGGTGTACACAGAATTCCCTCAGTTTAAAAAAAGATAAAACAAAACCAAAAAATCCTTCAAAAACAAAACTTCAGGAAAGTAGAATTTCATTCTGAAATAGGGAATACAAGAAAAGAAGTGGGTCTGAAAGGGGAAACAAGGTTTTATGAAGGGTGTGTTGGGTCCTCTGAGGCCTGAGTAGTGGTTTCATATACACAGTTGGCTTGGCATTCTGCAGACCTCAGTGCTGGAGATAAGTGAGTGTAGTCATCACCAGTGGGCATGCATAAATTACAGAACAGCTGTACAATATTGTTATCTATCTATCTATCTATCTATCTATCTATCTATCTATCTATCTATCTATCTATCTATCATTTATTTAATGCACTTGAGTGTTTTGCCTGAATGTATATGCACTGTGTGTGTGCCTGGCTCCTGTCTATGATGTCTAAAGTGTAATTCAGAAGAGGAGTCCAATTCTCTGGAACCGAAGTTGTTATGTCAAGTAGAGGCCACCAAGCTTTGGCTGAGGAGTGGCTAAAAGAAGAATTCACCAGGGGCTGGAGGGATGGCTTTGAGGTTAAGAGCACTGGCTGTTCTTCCAAAGAAGAATTCACCAATGCCAAGGGAAGCCAGGATTTTCCCAGAGAAGGACAGGGTCATGGTGGAGCGCTGCCACGGTGCCCATCAAGACTGAGAGCAAAATGACTCCACGGGCTTTGCTGCTCAGATGGGGACAGGAGCAAGGCAGGGAGCAAAAGACAGTGAGAAATCAGCGAAGTGTCTGAAGTAGCTGAAGAAGTGTCATGGAGCAGAAGACTGACAATGTGGTAACTCAAGGGATATAAGTAAGGCAATGAGAGCTATTTATTTACTTACGTGTGGTGTGTGTGACATGTATGTTTCATGTATGTGAGTGTCATGGCACACACATGCAGTCCAGTGGACAACCTCTGCTGTTGGTCCTCCCCTTCTATCTTATCGGAGACAAGGTCCCTTGTTGTTCATGGACACTGGGCTGGTGAGCCACAAGCTTTCAGGATGGTTCCTGTCTCCAACTCCCATCTTTCCACAGGAACACCGGGCTTACAAACATGCACTACCATGTCCAGCTTTATGTGGGGCTCTGGAGATCCAGACTCGGGGCCTTGTGTCTACACCACATGCCCTTTGCCTTCAGAACCATCTCCCAGCCCATCTTTTTCACAGTGTTCTCTCTGTAGCCCATTTTCATTAGGTATTTCTTGATCTCCCTGGGAGATGCGCTTGCACGCCTGGAAGTCCACCTCTAACAGAAGGGGTGGGACATAAGGAAACAAATCAGAACATTGCTAAATCCGTGCGGTTCTGAATTACATTTAAACATAATCGAGATGGGGCTGCAGAGATGCTTCAGCAGTTAAGGAGCACTGGCTGCTCTTCCACAAGACCTGGGTTCAAATCCTAGCACCCATACAGTGCCTCACAACCCATTGTACCTCCAGTTCCAGGGGATCCAGTCCCTCTTCTGGCCTCTCTGGGAATTGCATGTATGTGGTTCAGAGTCATACATTCAGGCATAACGCTCATACATAAACTGTCAAAAATGAAGGGGGAAAAATGAAATTGTTTTAGGATAGATGGTAAGGAAAGGCTTCTTTAGGAAGACGCCTCCTTGATTCTGTTTGGGAAGCTTCATGGCTTGTGCAGAGAGCAGGATGGCAACCATGAGCGCTCATTTATGTCACTCACATGGGGGGAGGGGGAGGCCGAAGGGGGTTAGCGAGGGCGAGGGCTGACTGGCCACAGAAAGAGAAGAGTGGGTGAAAGGAGAACAGCAGGGGCAGCCGTGGAGGCTGGTGGTCATGATGTGACAGGTGAAGGACAGCAGAAGACTGAGCCAGGGCAGGGGAAGTGGCTGGTCCTGGGTCAGGGTGGTGTGGACAGTCACTGTGGGGAGAGATCCTTGTGTCTGGCAGTACCCAGGTGAAAGCGCAGCTGAGGCCACAAGCAGATGGTTTTAATGCGTTGTCTGAGACAGGTGCTCACTGTTTCCTCATCTCCAAGTTCCCATCTTACGCTACATACTATGGCCCCTTGGCTTCTTCTTGGGTCTAAGCTCTTCCCACTTTCTTGCATCCTCAAAACATATGATATTAAGTCCATATAAGAGCTTTTCACCAGCTACAAACAAGCTGTTGCTAGGCCTCTAAGATGGCTCAGCCAATAAAGGTATTTGCAGGCAAGCCGGACAATCTGAGTTCCATCCCCAGGGACCTTGATTCTGTAGAAAGAGAAAACTAGTTCCTTCAAGTTTTCCTCTGACTTCTACTTCTGTGCAATGGCATGTCTTTGTACATGTGCACACATAGACACACACTTAGTTAAATAAATGAATAACTAAATGCAAAATAATATTTTTTAATGAGCTATTGCTTCCCAGCCCCCACTGAAAGCAGCAGTTTGCTAGGACGAGTGGGCAAGCTTCTCCACATGCTGCACATGGAACTTCCAGGCTGGGAATTTGGACAAGACTGGAGTGAAGCATGAGGAGCAGGGTTTTCTTAGACCAAGGCCCACTATCCTCAGCCTTCAGTATAAGGCTCTCCTCAAAATAGCACGAAGGATGTCTTCGGGGAATAGATTCTGGAAGCCACCCCACACTGCAGCGGCTTTTATTCACTACTGTGCATCTTGAACTGGCACTCGTTAGCCCCTCCCCCAAAGCCACCAGCTCTTCAAAGGCATGGGCTGCAGCTGTGCCTCTGTGCCCCTGACCAGCAGCATCTATTGGTAGCAGCCAACAGAGGATTATGTGAAATAAATTCCTCCAGGGACTCGGAAACTCAAGATGCTCTTAAAACTCATCCTTTCTCTTTTTAAAGCCTAACTCAGGTGATCCGAAAGTTTGCCAAGCAGCTGGACGAGTGGCTGAAAGTGGCTCTCCATGACCTCCCGGAAAACCTGAGAAACATCAAATTTGAATGTAAGTTGGGTTTGAGAGTGGAATGCAAGTGAGGGCAACATTTCAAAGCCACTTCATTCCCATGAGTCACTGATAAAATAATGTTCTGCCTACAAAGCGCCCGGAGTTAGACTAATGTGTGAACTCATTTAATCCTTGTAAAAAGTTCGCTGCCAGCAGCACAGCAAAGGGACTTGACTTAGTGTGGTGAGCAGCAGAGAGAGGATTTACTCCCAGGCTCCGAATCTGATTCCAAAGTCAACCGTGAATGCCACGCAGCCATACAGCCAAGCAGCTAGTGATTCGGAACCACAAACCAAACTCAAGTCAACGCTCTGAGGTTTCCTTGTAGCTCCTGCCCTCAAAAGGCGGTATGTAGCTATCATACGAGCCTCACAACTCTCTCTGCCTAATTGGAAAGCCAAATTAATATTTCTCTTTAAGAGGACGGGAGTTGGGAATCTTTTCTTGGCTGAGTAGTGCCTTGTCACGCCTCAGCATTTAGCGGAGCCTGAGAAGGCTGGTTCCGTTTTCCTGTCCCGGCGGGTCTGTGCATAGTGATAGTGAAGACTTGTGTTTAACACATTTGTTGCTACTGAACAAAGATGAGATGATTTTAAGCAAAACAAGGTTTTAAAATATGTTTCTTAAAGGCCCGTTTGAATACAGCTTGCAAGTCCTTGCCTAAAGCAAGTGCCAGTGGGGAAAATGAAGGCGATCAAATTACCCTTTCTCTGCAGGCAAAGAAGCCTTTTCAAACTCGCTTTGAGGCCGCCTGCAGCGCCCATCACCTATTGATAAAGCCTGCTTTATTTCACGGCTCTCAGTTCTTTTCTTTTCTCCAGCACTAAATTCCACATCACAAAGTTAAAGAAAAAGTAATTAAGGAGCAGGATTAACAATTGATCGGCCTGGAAAATTAGAAGTTCATCTCCCCCGCACACACAGGCCCCCTCCCCATTCCCCCAACCCCACATACTATTTCTCAAACCAAGCCAGCTCTGAGTACAAATTAGAATAATCCTAGGGAAATTTCTGGCTATTTCATGACCAGTTCAGAAATTAATGAGAAGAATGCCCCGTGCCCGGTTTAATTACACCAACAAAACAAACCTGGTTCAAAGTCTGCAGCAAGGAGGAGGTGGGTTGGGCCTTCCACCTGTGCAGGCCTGGAGGAAGTGGTCCTTCCCAGGGAGTCTAGGGGGTTGGAGAATGTATGTGCAAAAGAGTGGAAGCAAATGCCTCCTACCCCCAGTGTAAGGCTGGAATAATGAAGGCCATGAATGGGCACATGTCTTTTCTATTAAAAAAAAACAATCCACAGATCTAAAGTCTCTCTGCTTCAAATAATCAGACTATTATGGCAGATAGGCAAAGACAGACTTTCCTAAATCAAAACAGGCTCTGGAGGCTACTGGCCAAAATGACAGATATATGCCAAACTCCCTTGCAGGAGGAGCCCAGATTCCACCCTGGTAGCAACCCTGGCCACACAGCTGTGAGGGGTCAGTGAGGGTTCCTAGCAGACACACCACATTTTAAAGGAGCTTCTTCAAAGCTTTCAGTTGATTTTTGTGATTATATGGGGAGCAGTGATTGAATTTGTAATTAGCAAAATGAAAGACAATTGAATAATTGCTTTTACTCACAGTTGATTGATGCCACCATTTCTCACACCTGAGAGTGGCATGTGCATGACTTTAAAATCTGTACCCCAAATATCATCATTAGGAAACATCTGTTGGAGCCAAAACAGGACAAGAGTCAGAAACAGGAGTTTGCCAGTGAGTACGTAAGAACAGAGAAAGAGGGATGAGACAACGCTAGAAAATGAGAACTACATTTTGAAATCTGCTCCTGGGGAAATCTAAGGTTGGAATATCAAGCATGCAAATGTTTCTAGCTTCCTGTTTTCTTGTTGCAGTATCAAGAAGGTTTTCCCAAATTCTGAGAAGGCAAACATCGCTGAATCATCTTTGCCAGGTAGCTGTCCTCCCTCATTTACATGAACCCACTGCTGAGTCACTGCAAAGGACAATGCTACATCCCCAAGGATAACTTCCTGTGGCATCAATCCAGTTGCACAACAGGGCTCTCTCTCCATTGGGTTTAGTTTCTGTTCATAAGAAATTAAAAACCTCAGCTCAGGACTGAAGTTGTAACTTGTACACAACAATCATTTCTAACATCGGTTGCCCAAAGCTTTCAGACATGACCTGGACCCCTAGTTTTGTGTTTTCATGAAACAAATTGCTGGGTTTGTCAACTACACACATGTAGCGGTGCAATTGTTTATGCAGTGTCCTTGACTTCTCTCCAGTAGATGTCACATTTACTCAGTATGACATCTCAACACCGTAATTACATGTTAAAAACCCTTTAAGAAGTAGCAGCTTGCCCAGAGCAGCATGTAGTCTGGGCAGCAGTCAGCATTTAGCAAGGATGGCCATTCCTCTTCATCCTTAGTTCTCTGTCAGATCTGACCTGCCTCACTCATTCATTCCAACTTGGCAACCACTCCTGCAAAGATCCTGATTATGTAACGTCAAGGCAGGAGGGAAAGGTTTCTAATTAAGGGCGGTTCAAGGAAGACTCTCTCTTGGAATCCTCACACCTCTCACTGTTCCTGACCAGTGCCTGTCAACAGAAGGCACACGGGATGGTTTGGGCAAAGGCAACCTTGGTTGCCTGTGACAAAGACATCTCTTGGGTGTTGTTCTGGGGACTGGACAGAGTCTGACAGTTGAATGGGACTCAGAGAAGAACAAGGTTATCAGGAAAACCAAGAGATACTTCTTGTCCTCTACTTCAGAGGCGATGTGCCAGCCTGGCTCTCATGTTCTCCTTTGCTTGGAAGGGAGAGCCTTAGACCTATCTGGCAACATACACATTTTTGGTGCTTCCTTGGAGGGCTCAGATACCTTGGGAAGGATTTTACCCCTTTAATTCATATATAGACATCCATTCCCATGCCTATACTCAAGTGTGGCAAGGGTATGTGTGTGTGTTCATGGGTTTACTTAGGCACTTGCACATGTGTGTGCACACACACACAGGCACACACACACTAGTTTGCAAACTGAGTAATTCAGTCACAGATATCACCTTTCCAACCTCACTAGACAGCTCCCAGACACATTCCTGGACCAGCCAGAACTCTAGACTGGTGTTAGTTCTGGGAATAAAACCCCCAGGATACGTTTGAGCTTTCCTAAACACATACACAGAGCAAGTCAAATGAGACCCAGCCAAAGAGTCTTCTACACAGCGGGCTTCCTCACACACACTAATCAGGCACTCAGTTCACAAAATCTTTTCTTTTTTTCTTTTTTTTTTTTTCCAAGGAGCTCTGCTAAAGTTTATTAAAGGAAACCTTTCCTGGTTCACTTTTCACCAGTCTTTTCCGGCATGCTTCTAATAATATGAGCATCACCTGGGTCAATGACAGCCAGTGTGCATGCTCTGTGGTATTTTCCACATGCTGTGCCCAATTCAATATGATTGCCACTGTGGTGATGGACACCGGTCTTAGCCAACAGGGCACAGTATTCTGTTTCACATTTCCTCAGCGCTGGGCAGTTGTTGGCAAGGATAACCAATTTCACCTTGCCTTGTCTGATCATCTTCAGAGTCTGTTTGTATCCCAGCACATACTTTCCACTTTTCCTAACAAGTTGGAGCCTAGAGTTGATCGACTCCGGAGACTTTTTTTGTCTTCTTGCAGCCACTATCTTCCTGCCTGAGGTGTGGAACAATCTCCGACCAAGATTAGCTGCCAAAGGAATAAGAAAGGAGAATGAGAAGGGTTCACAAAATCTTTTGAGTGCCTACTGCATGCCAGACAATACTTAGCAGTACCTGCCTCCATCAGGAAAACAAGTCAACCAATACATACATACATACACACATACATTCATATATAAATATGCATGTTACAAAGAAAATGGTATAGAAATAGAAAACAGTATAGAATATAACTGAGATAAAATGGATGTCACATTGAGCCTGGAGCAGTGGGGAAGCAGGCCTGCTGGGGCAAGGTGAGAGAAGAGTGTTCCAATCTATGGGAGCGCAAGGCCCAGAGCCAGCAAGGCATCTGCACACTCAGTGCAAAGCAAGCTAACCTCGGCAATTGCAGCCATTTACCCAGAGCCTATGCACCACACCTCAAGGAACAGCATCTTGAGGAACAGCAGGGGGAACATCAGAGGCAGGTCCCATTGCACCTCCGTTTCACAGACCAGTAGGCCAGGTTAATAAGCACAGGCCACAAGCAACAGAGCCGAGGTCTGGGGAAAGTGTGCTTGAATTTAGCACAACAGACCTTCACAGTCCGCTGTTCTCATTATCAGAGGCTGATGTGTCAAATATTCACACACCCTGACTTTCTCAGACATCCTAAGTGTCTTTGGCCCCCAGAGAGTGCAACAGTTATTTTGGGGAGATTTTACTTGTGCCCGAACAGCAGATGGGAAGGTGCAGAGCTACTTCCGCCTGGATACAGTTACATCTACCTAGAAGTTCCCAGGCCTCAGCGACCAGGCATGCCCTTAGTGTTTCCAATTTTTACAAAAGTTTTATTAAAAGACATTTTTTAAAAAAATGTATGAGTGAATAAATAATCCTAGATATGTTTTCATTTGCTTTCATTAGCTTTGTTCCAGCTTGTAAATGTTAGCTCACTAACAAGTTACCTGGGGAAGTTATGATTTTAAAAGACACACACAGACCCATGTCTTACGTCTCTTATTTTCTTACCTTATTCACATTTGTTTCACTATCCTAATAATAAAAAAATCAAAACAAAGAACAAGAACCCAAAAATGCACGATAATACATACATTCATGTAAAAAATACAGATTGTGAAAGTTATGGCTGTCAGTTAGGCCCAGGATAGCCAGAGCAGTTCCTCAATGCAGTCCTGTCAACTTCCTGGTACAAAAGACACAGGGGGTACTAAACACAGAACTCCTTCCTACCAGCTCGTGTCAGAGAGCTGCCAGATCTCCAGGCCTCATCCCATTGTTGAGGGTCAAAAAGTGGCTGGGAGCAAGAGTAGGGTTTGGCCTGGCTCAGGCCACCGTGGTGGAGCAGAGCAGGGAGAGGAGAGAAGCTCAGGAAGAAAGAGTATCTGTGTATCTTTTGAGTTATGGTATTGTTTCTTGAAACTGAGTTCCCCTGGAGTACAGAGTAGTTTAGTAAATGCGATAATCTCACCCACTCAGAAGGCACATGTGGTGGGGTGGGGGACAGAAGGAGGAGTTTTAACCAGCTCCTCTGCTGACATGTCACTTGGATTGGATTACAGGCGTCGCGCACAGTGATCCACAGTGCAGACATCACGTTCCAGATGCTGGAGGACTGGAGGAACGTGGACCTGAGCAGCATCACCAAGCAGACACTCTATACCATGGAGGACTCTCGGGATGAGCACCGCAGGCTCATCATCCAGTGTAAGGTGTCCCTCCAGGGGTTGTGGTCCTTCTGTTTCTGTTTTTAAAAGAAAAAAAAAAAAAAGAGACGGTATCTTGGTAAATATTCAAGTAATGTTCCCACTCTGTCCCCTTCCCTGGATTCCATTCTTATTGTTCTTTGTTTAATGGGTTGGCCAAGACAAGAAGGCTAATTGACTTAAGAGGAAATGTGTCAACATGGCTCACACAGTTGGGGAGCACACAATGTCACACAAAGGACCCTGCATGTGACCCTAAATGCCACACTTACCTCCATGGCAGTGACAGAGAGAATGGGAACTAAAACTCATTGCCTGTCCGAGTGGCAGAGAGCTAGTTGGACTTGCTGCCTTCATTTCAGGGGAAGGTCATGTGACCATGAGTCAGCCCACCTCCACACACACACAGACACCAGCAGGTGGGACCCTTTCAGGTACATTGAAATTTGAGGAGATGTGAATGGATGGAGAGTTACTTCCATGAGCATGTGTTCATGACCATTGTCCAAGACTTCCTACATGGAAGCACCATTCCAGTGCAGCTCTGGAAAGGGCAAAATGTCTGCTCTCAAGAGTGAAGCCTTTTGTCTGCTAAGAGCTGTGTCAAACCCACCATGGATGATATCATCAATTCTGCCTTGAAGCCATAGGAAGGACAGTCTCATGTTGCGCTCTGTTGACATTTAAGAAAACTCAGCTTCAGAGAGTTGATGAGCCTTTCCCAGGCTCACACGGTCACGGTCACCGTATGGCAGTGCTAGACTGTGAACCTACGCCTTGTGTCAGCCTCCACAGGGCTGCCCTGCTGTGAGGGCTGAGTTTAAGAGGGTACAGAATCTTTCTAAGTGCTTTCTATAGTGACTCTATTTGTTTTTATTGTGTGCATGTGTGCGCATGTGCACGTGTGTGTGCCCCAGCATGTGTGTGGAGCTCAGAGGACAACCTCAGTTTTCATGTTTCACCTTGTTTGCGACGGTATCTCTTGTTAGCCACAGCCTACCGCAGGTATTTAGGGTTACTATTGCTGTGATGACACACCATGACCAGAGCAATTTGGGGAGGAAAGGGTTTATTGGGCTTATACTTCTGCATTGTAGTCCATCACTGAAGGAAGCCAGGACAGGAACTCAAGCAGGGCAGGAACCTGGAGGCAGGAGCTGATGCAGAGGCCATGGAGGGGTGCTGCTTACTGGCTTGCTCTGCATGACTTGCCTAGCCTGCTTTCTTTTAGAACCCAGGACCACCACAATGGGATGGGCCCCCTCGTACATCAATCACTTATTATGAAAATGCTCTATAGTCAGATCTTATGGAGGCGCTTCATAAGGTTCATGAGGTTTCCTCCTTTCAGATAACTCTACTTTGTGTGTCAAGTTAACAGACTAGCCAGCACACCAGGCTAGCTGGCTTTTAAACTCATAGAAAGTCTTCTGTCTCTGCCTCCACATCACTGAGGCAGTGCTGAAATTATTGCTCAATCTGTTTGTTTGTTTGTTTAATGTGATTTCTGGGGCTCCAGAGCCACATTCTCAAACTTTATTCACTGAGCCATCTCCCCAGCTTCCAGGCATGATTCTTGCTGCCCCTGTCCCCCTTTCTCAGCTAAATCAAGAGAAAGCATGTTCCTAAGCACCTTAACAGCCTGTGGGAGGCCAATGGTCCCTTATTGTCCCATGGCTTCCCAATAATCTAGGCATGGGGCTAGTATCTGATAATGTCTGAGGAGCAGAAGCCCACCAGTGACCCTGCTTCTCAATTTTAGCTACCACTTATAGTTTTACACTGACTTCTGCCTCCCCTTAGAGCCTCTTGCGGGGAGTAAAATGTCGATCGGACTTAGGGAAAGATACCATCTGCAGAGCAAGTTGAAGGGACCAGGCTCTGGGCTGGCACCAGAGCACTATGCTCTACCTCTGTCTCCAAGAAAGAATCTTTGGGCTATCTCTTCAACTTCCCTTAGATGCTGGAGAGAACCTTTTCATTTGAAACTAGAATTATATTATGTTCAGTTCAACCAGTTTGGTTCTCCTCCTCCCTGGAGGGCTGTTGGCCACCTGCCCATGAAGGCAGGAGGAGCAGGAGGTGCGATGAAGGGCTGGGAAGGCTGAGAGCACAATGGACATGACCTCCAGGAACACTTCAGGGAGCTAGCTCAACTTTAATTTGGGAGGACAAAGGCTATATATCCCTTGAGGAGTTGGGGTGGGGGGGCTCCTATGATAAGTGTACATAACTGGTTGGAACTAGGCACTTCAAGGCTGCTTGATTTGCATTAAAAAGCAAATCCTATAGGCGTAGAGAGGGAAGAGCTAGCAGGGAGCTGTATCAAAGACCACATATCAAATGTGGTTAGGGGCATTTATGCCTAAAGACTCTCTCCAGATGAAGTCAGGCAGAGAATAGGAGGCCCTTTTCGGGAGACTGAGTCCTCCATCTAGTGTGTAGTTCAGAATGGTTATCTGGACTGGGAGGACTGCAACCTCAAGCAGTGTTAAAATCCTTTTAACACTTCCAGGGCTTAGCTCGTCCTCACTGTCTGTCTATCCAGGATCAGGTTCTATGTGAAGATCGGGCAGTGCCTGGGATAGATGCTGCCCTTCCGATACAGACCCTGGGGTTCATGGAGAGTCAGAAGCTGACTAACAACAGTGTTGTGTCTTGCCTAAGAGGACAGTGCTACATGATGCAATGCCAGAAGAGGGGGCTGAGGAAGGGTGCCAAGTTTGAAGGCAGATGGCCCAGTACATAGGTGCCATATCTCTATCTACCAAATAGACCAGTGCAAAGTCCTTGAACCACACTGAATGAGTCCAAAACTCAGTCCAAGCAGGGGTGGGAGTGCCTGTGTGCCACACCTCACTTTCATCACAACCTCTTGACAGATGTGCAAATTCCTGCTGTCGGGGTCACCATTCCATCTATGATACAGGGCCTGAGTGGGGATGCTTGGCTCACATCAGCTTTTACATGTCTTGGTATTGGAGCACACCCTTAGAATGAGTATTAAGGGATGCCTTAGGAAGAGGGTAGGGCCGAGTTTGTCCAAAAGACCTTGCTTGAACCTTGGCTCAAGTGCATGGTCACCATGGTTTCTAATTGCATAAAGTGAGGATAATGCGGAGAGATTAGGATTAAACAAGACTGAGAGCCACATGCTTCGTATACACAGGAGTGCCCCTGAAGGCAGAGGTGCTCCTGAAGGCAGTGGTGCCCCTGAAGGCAAATTCGAGGGTAGAGCTGTTTGGAATCTCAACTGCTGTTCACTAACTGTAAAACATCGAGCAGTTACTCATCTTGAAGTACCTCAGTTTCTTTATTTGCTGATGGGGAAATAATGAGAATACTTACCTCCTTGAGCTGTCAATAACCGGCTGAACATGTACTCCTACGAGGCAGTCCTAAGTACTAGGGTCAAATAGGAAGCAAGACACAGCCAACCCCCATGACATTAACCCTAAGACACAACCAATCCCCATGACATTAACCCTTGAGGGTCTGTCTTAAGATTAAGTGAGTGTGTGCATGTAAATCACTTAGCAAGTGCTTAAGAAAGTTAGCTGTTGCCATTTTTACTATGCAACCATTATTGTCACCATCAGTAACTAAAGCACAGTAGTCCAGACACAGAGAAAAAGCCCCAAAGACACATTTAAAACCTTGTTCTAGGCTCTGCCATGTGACTCACTTGCTTTTTTGGCTTTGAGTACATTGATTAATCTTATTAAGACAGAGAACCAAACCGGTTCGGTGGCACACACCTGTAATCCCAGCACTCAGGGAGGCAGAGACAGGCAGATCTCTGTGAGTTCAAGGTCAGCCTAGTCTACAAAGAGATCCAGGACAGCTAAGGCTACACAGAGAAACATTGTGTTGAAAAACCAAAACCAATCAGCTAACCAACCAAACAACAACAAAAGGCATAGCAGCACCTTGTATCAGTTGCTTTTCCATGGCTGTGGTTAAAATACCCTAACAAAAGCAACAAGAGTGAAAGGGTTCCTTTAGGCTCACAGTTCAAGGCTACAGTCCACCATGGTGGGGCAGGCATGGTGGCAGGAGCGTGAGATGGCTAGTCCCAGAGTCAAAAACCAGATAGTGATGAATGCCTGTGCTCAGCCTGGTATCTCCTTCATGTTCAGTTCAGGACCCCCGCCCAGGCAATTCAAAAACCAGATAGTGATGAATGCCTGTGCTCAGCCTGGTATCTCCTTCATGTTCAGTTCAGGACCCCCGCCCAGGCAATGGTGAGCCCCATGGCTGAGCTAAGGAGTGTCTTCTCACTGCAGTTGACCCAATCTAGATAATCCCAGAGGCTTATCTTCTAGGTGACTCTAGACTCTGTCAAGCTGACAATATTAATCACCACACACCTCATCTCCAATCTGACAAAGATAATGTACTTTTAAAGCCCATCTCATGCTAAGCATTAGGATTGCTTGGCTCCTTAGAGTACTCACCTACCAAGCAAAATAGCGAATTTGGCTGGCCCTCTCACATGGGAAAAAAATTGTTCTGACTCATGAAAATATGAGACATGGACAGATCTTGAACTCTGCCTTTATTTCCTTAGCTCCATGTCCAAAACCCACACCAAAAATGTGAAATGAAAGAGCTGCTTGCAGTGAGTGTCCCCAACCAGGTACCTATTTCCCACAGTTCTCCACTGGTTTCCAAGCATGTCCACACTTGGTTTCCTAACACAGAGCAGGGAGAGAAACAGATGGCTTCATTTGTCTAGTATGCATTAAGTATGAATGCCTAGCACCGAGAAGCTAGGTAAGTTACTTACCCAATATTTGTGTAGTCCAAAAACATCCCTGGGCAGAGAGCAAAAGATGGTAATATGCTCCAACCTAATGGTTGAGCCAGGTTTTCCAGAATAACAGCTTTTATATACATATAACACATTATATTATATTATATATAAGCACATTATATATTATGTAGCTGTTATATAGAATCCCATATTCTCTTATATAGCTATTATGTATGCGATATATAAAACAGCGGTTATATATATTATATAATATAGCTCTTATATATAACATATATTATATAGCTGTTATATATGTAATATAGATTTAACAGCTGTTTTATAAAATATATATTATATATTATGTAGCTGTATATAATACATATTACATAGCTATTATATATGTAATATATATAGCAGTTATTATATATAATATAGTATATAGCTATTTTATATACATATGTTTATATATTATATAATAATGCACCAAACCATGATGACCAACAAGGAGAGAAGAACCAGTAAGGAGGCTTGACGCCCAACTAGCTGTTGGCCAGTGCTATTAATAACGTAATAAAGGCAGAGTGAAGACAGTAATGTGCTGTGAGGGATGTCGTGTCTGCTGGCAAGAGGCACAAGGAGGGATGGAAGGATGTCATCTCCCCTGGGTCATGAAGAACTGCACAGTTCAGTCCTCTGTGCCTTTAAGAATATACCTTTATGGAACTACAACTTGAGTAAGGTGTGTCTGGTTCTGCTTCATTTACAGTGTACCAGGAGTTTGACCACCTGCTGGAGGAGCAGTCACCTATCGAGTCTTACATAGAATGGCTGGATACCATGGTAGACCGATGTGTTGTGAAGGTTGGTAGGGCAAGCAGAAGGGGTAGCCATGGCTCCTAGAGATGGTTGGTTGTCTCTGTAGACACCTAACTAGCATAGAACCCCAGAGTGAGCTGGCTAATGCTCCTCAACATCCATGGAGCCCTGAGGTTGCCACAGGGGAGACCTGGTCCTAACCCTGGGAGGTAGATGAGGCAGAGACTGGACACTGAGTCTCCTGTTCCTCCTTCATCCATTACTTGTTACTGTGCACAGCATCAGATTAGCAGCTAGAACATGAAGGCTTAGAGGCCTTCCCTCACTTTTCAGAGCCGGTAGTGAATGAAGGACTGAAGTACTAAAGCCATTCACTTGCTCCTAGGTGGCTGCCAAGAGACAAGGGTCCCTGAAGAAAGTAGCACAACAGTTCCTGCTGATGTGGTCTTGCTTTGGCACAAGGGTGATCCGGGACATGACCTTGCACAGTGCTCCCAGCTTCGGTAAGGCTATCCCAGTGCCTGCACAGATGTGCATGCACGCATACACACAGGCGTGCCTGCGCGAACACAAGATATCCAAGCCCTTCTCTCTGGTGTCTGTGAACTGAGTCCACCTCTGCGGAGTCATCCGCAGTCTCATTCACTGAGTCTCATAAGGACACCATGAAGGTATCTGCTGGACTTTCTCAGACAGCAAGCGGGCACTGAATGCTAAAGGTGTAGTGGCAAAGCAGCCTATGTGCAAATGAGGTTTGCTGGCAGAGAGAGCTGCCGGTGTTTAAGGAGGTATGTGTCTACCATTCCATGGGACGAGCTGCAGAACTCCACAGCTGTAGTTGATCTAAGACTGGGCACAGATAGGCTTCTGAGTTAAAGCCTTTGCAAATGGCCAGACTAACACCCCAGGGTTATTTTCTGCTGTTTTTCCATTTATGATCGACTCTTAATGTCTTGACTTAACATTTCTTCAGAAACGCAGTCTGGCCTACTCTCTAGAAGAAGACTTTGCACTCACTTTTCTTTTTTGTTTTCTTGGTCCTTTGGATCACCCCTAGTCCTCACTTTACTACTCTACACTGTGGCGGCACTTGGCACCTGTCCTCAGGTCTTGTCTCTTCAGGCAGAAACCTGCTCCCCATCTTGGCGCAGATATCATGTTGCCTGTGGGCACGGTTGTCTGCTTTTCAGCAGAGAGGGGGTATGTCTGATTATCCAGCTTGCTCGTATCGAAGGAGGCAAGACCTGGAAAGGCATTATCTGGATAGTCAAAATTCCCAAACACTGGTCTCTGTTTCCTGGTGTCTCTACCGGGGGCAGTTGGTAAAGTTTCTGGGTAATTGCTTCCATGCTGTCTTCCTCTGCAAGTGTAGATGTGAACTCTTTTTCCGTAATTTCCTATTAAGCCAACCCACCCTCAGCTTGGTCCATCTAACCTCTTATGGACCTGTCTCCATTTTCCGGTTGCGCCATACAGTGAAGTAAAACACTGGAGCATTTTTTAGGAAACACTGTCGACCCACTCAGAGAGGCATTCTGTTGGCAAATTCTTTCACTTCAGCCCTGAGGTTCTCTGAGCCTCCCCATGCTTCAGCTACAGATGGAAACTCTCTTTGAGCAGAGTGTGGAAATGCTCTAATGGCTGCTGCCTGGGCAGTGCCATCAGACGTGGCATTTTGATGACTTCCAGTCCATGGTGGTTAACATTAGCACGTGTTACCTATAGCTCTGGAAAGACCATTTTCTTGTGTGTAACTGCTTTCACTTAGGCAAATGGATAAGTGATATCTTGAAATTGTTCTTATTGCTTAAAAACCAAAGATTTAACCATTTTCACACAAGCACAGGTACAAAGCCAGGAACCTCTACTCTCTGCCTTATCCCTTATTCTTCCATTTGCTGACCCATGAGATAAGCATAGTACTGACCACCTCCCATCTGTGCAGCCAGGGAAGTTTCCTTGGCATTATTCTTTGCAGCTCATTTGTTTTGGCAGAGTTTATAATCTCTATAAAAACAGAAGCCCAGACAGAACGACTGTGGTTTATCAATGCCTTGAATTTCTTCCTGAGATGTAGGGCTCCTTAAAATGGGTTTTATGGGCTTATTTCCTTTTCAATTACACTGTCTTGAGGTGTGCTCAAAACTTGGGTAAATGGTGCATTTATATATTTTTCCATATATACATTACTATATATATGGTGAACATACACACATACTGAAAAGAGATGTTAACCCAATTTCACTCTTACAGTATTTTTCTCAGCCTTGAGCGGGTTGAAACAATGCCTGCCTCTAAGTCCATTCAGCAGACTCTGAAATGGTCTCCAGCTCATCTGACTCATTGTTAAGTTTTGCAGCTTGGGGTGACAGGCAAGTTAAAAGAATGTGTAGTAGACAAAAGCCCAGCTCCCCCTCTCTGCCTGTATATGTCAAAGACCCAGTTGGTGGCTGTGTTTGGGTCATGTGTTCGCTGTATGAAAACAGCTAATTAGGAAAAAGAGCCCTCTGTTCCCTGCCCCCTTCCTCAGCCCCAAGGGCCAGCTCTATGTATCTTATAACTCCTGCATGGCCCTCAGCATGGAGAATGGTGTGGAGTCGGTACAAGTGCCAGCTTGGCATGCTGGCCATTACAGTGATCTTGGAAAATACCTCAAAGGCAGATGCTGTCTCCTCTTCTCAGAACCCCTTTGAAAGGTAGTTGACATCTGCATCTCCTTGATTGCTTTTCACTTTTGTCTCCATAATTCCTTTTTTCACTAAGTCCGTGCTCTGATCTGGAGAAGCCAGACTTTCCACTAGTAAACAGTGTCTCTGGAAGAAATTTACAAAGGTAACAAGTGACAAGCTTTGGGCCTGGTGATGTCAATGGTCAGGGGACACCTGGGTCTCCAGCTAGCACAGGGCCCTTCATCCTTTTGTTGTGGATTGTCATCAAATGCCCACTAATTTCACTGTTGTGGATGTCTGGAAAGCAACAGTAGTTCCTGAAATGTTCCAGAGCAAAACCATCTCAAAAGTTCAGGGTGACAGCAGGGCAGGGCTATTCACCCTTCCATGTGCCACCTTTCCATATGCTGGTTTTGTAGTCCAGCATCAACACTCACTCTGGGCTGGGAGGCCCCATGGGCATCTGTCAGAGAACAGCACCCAGACCTGGTGACTTTGACGGGAACTTCCAAACGGCTTCTCTACACTCAAGGGCTCTGGCTCCCCATTAGCAGAGCCTGCTAAACATTAGAAGGACCCAGGTATTGCTAGTGCCACTCGGGCCCTCTCCAAGCCCTAAGAGCATAAACCTTCTTCCCTGGCATAGGCCCAGAGAGGAGGACCTGCAGAGCAGATTCAGTTCTTCCAGGGACAGTCCATCCTTCTCAGCTCAGCTGTTCACACTTTGCAATAAGCTGCCTCGACTCACCTGCCTTTTTCATTTCAACACCAATGGGAACTACAAAATAGTATTTATGGAGAGCCTAATAGATTTTAGACATTCTATTAGCATTTTTTCCTATTACTACCTCCAGTATGTCAGATGAGGAAGCTGGGGTGAAACTTTATAAGTGCTTCCCTAGAATGGGCATGTAATGAGGCAAACAGTAGCCAACAATAAATTATTTTAACAAATATTTGGCAAAAATAGAAGACCACTTTTTTTCACTTTAACTTTGCAAGGCAAATGGACATAGATTTCCTTCCACAGCTTGGGACGGGAGCTTGTTGAATTTTTTTGCCCAAGATCAAGGAGGCAGAATGGCAGAGCCCTGCTTCAAAACCAGATCTATCTACACCACTACAAATTACTCATTACCCAGGCTCAGGCAGATGGCACGAAAGGTTAGAGAACTTTATTTTGTCCACACCGATGGTTTTTAATTTGTGGATTAAGTTTTTTTTTAATTTAAAGCGATGAGAAAAAAAGAATTATCAACAGACTGTTGCAAATACTAACAGATACCAGACAACAGTGGCATAATAGCCTGTAAATGCTGAGAACAAAAATCGTCAACTTTCTAAGCATGAGGGTGACAGAAAGGCATTTCAATTATATAAAGACCGGGGGAATTTGGCATCCACAAAACATGTATCAAAAAAGGGAAGGCTACAAAAGGATGCACTTTAGTGGGAAGAAAAATAGAGCTACACACTGTAGCACACAGGAAACAATAATTTTCTGATTATCACTTCTACGTAACAAACTTCCCCAAAGCAAAAAGGCCTGAAACAACCATTTCACCATCCGATGGACTCATGTGATCAGTACCTAGGGTGACTCAGGGGGCTGTGGGCGGCCATCCCTTCAAAGGGAAAGATCTCAGACATTCCGTAAGGTCCTTCACACTCTGTTGGTTCAAGAGTTCCAGGCCTCCTCTCCACCAATCTTTGAATGTAGGTGAACTTGGGGGCCCTGTTTTCACACCAGAGAAAAATTTATGTAAGCAAATTTAATTAGCTAACCCTTTCTGCATTTGTTTGTTATTTATGTATGCATATGTGGGGTGGGGCAAGCCACAGCATGAATATGGAGGTCAGAGGGCAACCCTTGGGAAGCAGTTCTTTCTTTCCACCGTATGGGTTCTGGGAACCGAACTCGGGTCTTCAGAGTTGACAGCAAGTATCTTACCCTTTGAGACATATTGATGGCCCCAAACTAATCTTTATATGTGTTCTTTACAAAGGTAAAGCCAAGTTCTAGGGGAAAATGTATAACATGGATTAGTGAGAAGTGAACACTGAATGGACGATTAAAAATGTGTAGAGGTCTTTGTCTCTAATAGAATGACTAGATAACTTCAGATTTTGTCTGAAATGTGTATTCATATATGCTTTTACAGTAGACATGTAAGGGTATATATAGGATGGATTAAGAGATTATTGCTATGGAAACATCATCATAATTTACAGCTGGAAATGGAATACTATGAACATTTAAGAGATGGCAAGAGGAGGTGAAGAAGCCACAGAACATATGTGGGAAGGTGAAAAACAGAACAAGACAGTGGAAACAAATAGACTAAATGAGGAAGACACTATTCCTGCAAAAACAACAGGCAAAGTATTTTTAGAGCAAGCTTTCTTAAATTATGAGATGTATAATTCTTAGCTTATGGAAATCTTTATTTAAAAGACTAAAAATAAAAACTGGAAAGCGATAACATCCATTTAATGAGCTAATCTCAATTTCAAACCCAGCAAGTACAGCAGGAGAAAATACCATTGTGTCTTAGCCATATTGTTTCCTACACAGGAAAACACTAGAAGACCTATCTCATCCCAGGTTGTTTTGTTTGAGACAGTCTCTCTACATAGCCCTGGATGGCCTGAAACTCAGTATGTAGACCAGGCTGGCATCAAACTCACAGATAACACCTACCTCTGCCTCCTGAGTGCTGGGATTAGAAGCATATGCCACCATACCCAGCTTTTCTTTCTTTCTCTCTTTTTTCTTTCTTTTTCAAATCACTACTAAAGTGGATGAAATATCTCAACAGATAAAGGCTCTTGCTGCCAAATCTGGTATTATGTGTGCACACATAATAAATGTAATATAGTTTCTTTAAGAAAGAGTCTAGGGCTGGAGAGATGGCTCAGTGGTTAAGAACACTGTCTGTTCTTTCAGAGGTCCTGACTTCAATTCCCAGCAACCACATGATGGCTCACAACCAGCCATACTGGGATCTGATGCCCTCCTTTGACATGCATGTGTCAGATCATTCATATACATAAACAAATTTTTTTTAAAAAGAAGTCTATAACGTAAATGGAAATTAAGTTACTTTAGTTTTTATAAAAGCATTGGTATGTTCAGCACATTGAAATATAATTTTAAAAATAATAGTAACTATTCATAGTAGTAGCTGAGTCTAAAAAGTACCTTGAAATAATTCTGAGAAAAGGTGAAAATCCCCAAAGCTTTATGGCCAGGTACCATGGCTCATGTCTGCTTTGTCAGCACTCAGAAGGCTGATGGAGGAGCCACTGCAAGCTCAGGTCCAGCTTGTGATGCACAATGAGTTCAAAGCCAGCCAGAACCAGATGGTGAGACCCTGTCTCAAAGAAATAGGGAAAAAGAAGCCCTTAAAGAAAAAAATATGGCTCATGTTTGGAAAGATTCAAAAGTTGTTAATTCTCATTGAATGTATATAAATTCAGTGGACTTCCAACTCCCATCTTCAATTTTGTTTGGACATAACAAACAACCTTATCCTCTTCATTCCTATGGAAACCTAAAGGACTAGGAGAGTGAAGATGCTGTGAAGGTTAGGGCAAGGTGTAGAGACATGCTCAGCTGACACTCGAGTTGATTACGAAGCAAGACAGTGTGGCTTTTTGACAGTGATATTCAAAAGAATAAACAGCACAGAGACAGCTAGTCAGGAGAGAGGCCTGTCTTCAGCCCACCAGATCCTCACTCCCAGGTCTTTAAGAGTGTAGGGGACTATTGGTGAGACAGGAATGGGACTCAGACAAGTGGTTTTTCTGAGGCAAGAATTTTAGGGTGACTAAGTTGAAATCAGATGCTCTAACTTCCAAGAGGAAACATCTAAATGAAAAACAGTAACAATGACAAAAATACATCTAAATGCTCAATGTCCTTAGTCATCAGGGAAATACAAATGAAAATAAGTCTAAGATTCCATCTTACACCTATCAGGATGGCTAAGATCAAAAACTCAAGCGACAACCCTTGCTGCCAAGGATGTGGAAAAAAGGAAACCCTCCTCCATTGCTGACGGCAGTGCAAACTTTTACAGTTTGGAAATCAATCTGACGCTTTCTCAGAAAACTGGGAACAGCCATACCTCAACAGCCAGTGTTGTACCACTCCTGGGCATACTCCCAAAACGATGCTCCACCATACAACAAGGAATTTGCTCAACCACATGCATAGCAGCTTTATTCGTAATAACCAGTAACTGAAAACAACCTAGATGACCCTCAACCAAAGGATGGATAAAGAAACTGTGGTACGTTTACACACTGGAATACTACTCAGCCATTAAAAACAAAGAAATGATGAAATTCACAGGATGGAACTAGAAATGATCATCCTGAGTGAGGTAACATAGACCCAGAAAGACACACATGGTATGTACTCAAAAGTTGATTTTTGTCATTTAGTACAGGATAGACCTACTACAATATACAGACTCCACAAAGATAAGTAACAAGGAGGACCCCAGGGAAGACGCATCAATCTCATCAGAAGGGGAAATAGAATAGACAGAGGTAATGGTTGAAGAGTAGGAACAAGGACCATCAGAGCCAATCAACCAGGGCCCAGAGGAGCCTACGGAGTCTGAAGCACCACCCAAGGACAATGCATGGTCTGGACCTAGGTCCATTATATAAATACCTGATGGGCATCTTAGGCTTCATGTGGGCCCAACAATCAATGTAGTGGATATCTCTGACATGTACTATGTTACCTGCTTTTTGACCTCTTCCCCCTGATGGGACTGCCCTATTGGGCCACAGAGGAGGAAGATCAACTTAATCCTCATGTGAATAGATGAAATGGGGTGTTTGGATAGGGAGGCTCCCCTATTCTGAGTAAATAGAGGGAGGGAGGATACAAGAGGGTAGGTGGGACTGGGAAAAGAAGGAGAAGGGACCTATAACCTAGATATAAGTTGAATTACAACAAAACAACAACAACAAACTTTTTAAAAATAGGAAATGAGTTGGGCATGGTGGTGATTGCCTTTAATCCCAGTGCTCAGGAGGCAGAGGCAGGTGGATCTCTGTGAGCTCGAGGCCAGCCTGGTCTACAGAGTGAGTCTAGGACAGCTAGAGCTATAGAGAGAAACCCTGTCTTGAAAAAAAAAAAACACCCCCCCAATAAAATAAAAGCACAAACACACAAAGAACAAAGCATGAAGGAAAATAGTGCCAAGGAGATTTGAATTTACATTTGACTATATATATGTACATATATATGTATATATGTATATATATATATATGTAATTTAGCATGTATTTTAAAAGAATGTGAAACAAGACGTAGTATGAGAGGCTTGGCCAGGCTGCTTCCTCTGGTTGTATTGTTATAGATGCTGTAAATCAGCCACAAGAAAACCTTAGGAGAAGAGACATTGATATATATGTTTTAAACTGCCCTGGAGTAAAATTAATCTTACAACAAGATGGAGTGAATGATGTCAGAGTCACTCTACACTTTTGGATGACCACAGGATAATTCATAAATGGCATCTGCTGCCTATCATGGGCCTGCTCTCCACAGCTGAACATCCCCACTCTCTGATTGTTAGTTTTCTTGGTAATTTTAGATTTCTAAATAACGTGCTCACAGTGCCATTTCTCCACTTGTCATGTGTGCTCAGTGCTCAATTCATGGAACTGCAGCCATTCTAGGAATGACGCATTCGTTGGGACTTAAACTCGGGCTTAACGAGTTCCATAAACAAAGTTAAAACATTTCTAAAAAGAATATGGAAAGGAAGGATATATTTTGAAATGGACATAACTATCAAATGATTAAAATCCAGAATATATTGAAACCCACTGTATATAAGGTATCTATCTGCTTGTCTATCATCCACCTTCCTCTATCTCTATCTTCCTCTCTATCTATCTATCTATCTATCTATCTATCTATCTATCTATCTATCTATCTATCTATCAGCTATCTATGGGGGCATAGGGATATGTGGAAGTCAGAGGACAATTTGTGGGAGTTTGTTCCCTCCTTCTACCATGTGGTCCCAAGAAAAGAACTCAAGTTGTCAAATTTGGGGCAAGTGTCCTTACCCACTGAGATATCTCCTTGGCCTTTAAATACATACTCCAGTATGTAAAAATAAAATAAGCAACAGATACAAACGGCAGTTTATAGAACAGGAAACTGTAATGAACAAGTATATGAAAGGACATGTGTGTCTGTGTAATTAGGTTACTGCAACGTTCACACGCTTTCTGCCAGCACTTACACGGTACTAGTAAAAGTGTGAACAACTCTGTTGGGCAACCTTGCACTCCCTAGATGCAAAAATAGTCATTGTAGCCAATTTTCAATGATAAAATTTGTCAACAACCTATCTTTCACCATCAGGAGAATGGGTAAACTGTGGTATTGAATGGTCGGCTGCTCAGCGGCAGCTCCATGCCCACGTGCATGGATCTACAAATAGAAAACTGTCAACGCAGGTTGTAAAATGCCATGTAGAGTATTATATCACTTACACCAAATTAGAAAACTGTATGTGTGTTCTCTACAGATACATAAGCGTATAGTAACAGTATAAAAACACACGTGAATAATAACAGATTCAAGATTAGTCATTATTCAAAGGGACAGGCATAAAGAGTCAGAGAAATTAGAGTAAGGAAGAGAAGAATTAAAACATGATTTAAATATAGAAAAAATGTTCAGTATGTCATAAAGCTATGTGGTAAGTATACTAACACTCATTTTTGAATGCTCTCGTTTTCTATAAGCTAGAATAGCTTGGCCAGGATGAAGAAAATTCCAGTGTCTATCAAATGCAGTGGAGTAGGTTACCAAAAAGCAAGTTTCCTTTGCCTCCAGGACCTGATCATCTCATAATGGCCTTTGGTGATCACTAGCTCTGGACCTGAGAGTCTTCATTTCCCCTAACAAATTAGCTGAAGAGAATAAAACCTTCACAGTGTTCTTGGAAGGTGGAAGAGCTCAGCCCACACATATGGCAGAGAGTCTGTGCCTGGCCATTCCTTCTTTCCTCTAATATACGTGTGTGGAGTCTCTGAGGTGTCCGGGCCACCACTGGCACAGAACAGAGGATAGGGATTTTCTTTTTTTTTTTTTTATTTATTTTTATATCAATCACAGGTTAGGCACTTTGCATCCCAGGCGTAGCCTCCTTCCTCATTCCCTCCCACCCTCCCACTCCCTCCCTCATCTCCCTCCTCCCCACCCCCTCCAAGTCCACCAACAGGGGAGGACCTCCTCCCCTTCCATCCAAACCCAGCTCATCCTGTCTCCTCAGGGCTGGCTGCAATGCCCTCCCCTGGGATCTAGCCAGTCTGTCA
>CM053766.1:84725292-84798377 GCA_028658305.1 Pachyuromys duprasi
GGGAGGCATGTGCAGGGAAGACTAATAGGGGCATCTCACATTCGTCCTGCCAGTGAGTCTGCCTGGTTTTTGGAGGCCTTGAGGTAGGGGCAGGTGTGACGATCACCAAGGCCACGGTAACGTCATAAAAGTGTTGAGAGGTTTCTGTGCAACATGCTGCAGGTCATAAAAGTAGCTTCTTAGAAATACAAATGTGAAACAGGCTCTCTTCAGATGACTGTAGGCTTTGAAGATTCTGGCACATTCCAGCTTTGTTCTCAGGTATCTCAAGAGGGCATTAAAAATGTCATCTTACATAAAGTATTTATACTATTTTTCTCTAGTACCTCTTTTGAAATACTCCATGGATCAGGTCTGGATCCACAGACGGGATCTTGACCAGCAATGCGTCATGGTCTCGTAGGAAACATACATAATTTCCTAAGAAGCTGCATGGTTTTATGTATATGCTATAAATGTATTATTGTAGAGTTCTTAAATTTGGGGCCTTTGCATACTTTTATTGAATAAATAACTCAGAAAATAATTATACAAATCTAATAAAAACATAACCCGTCATGTACTTTTAAAAAGTTAACTCAGCATATGATTTTAATGCCCAGTTAGTTTTATTAAATTGCTGTTTCATATTCCATCTGCTTTCCAAAAACTTGAAAACAAATAATTAAATATATTTGTGTATGTGTGTCCATATGTTTGAGTATGTGTTTGAGTGTGTGTATGTATGTGTGTGCACTTATGGAGGTCAGAGGAAAATTTGTGGTAGTTGAATCTCTCCTATCATGTGAGTTTCAGGGATTCAACTCAGGTGACCAAGTTTAGTGGTAAGTGCCTTTCTCACTGAGCTATACTGCCAGACTCAAACTAAAAACAATTTCTTAAGAAACCCAACATAGGTGCTGGGAATGTAGCTTAGTTGGCAAAGTGCATGTTGAGCATTCATGAAGTCTTGAGTTCAATTCCTAGCATAAACTGCACATGTTGGTGCACCTCTGTAATCATAAAAGTTGGAGGCAGAGGCAAGATCAGAAGTTCAAGGTCACCCTGTGCTACGTAGTGAGCTCGCGGCCAGCCTGGGCTACAGAAGACTTTGTCTGTACAACAGGAACAACAGTCCCAGCGCCCACATCAGGCAGCTCACAGTCTGTAACTCCAGCCCTAGGGGATACAGGGCCCTCTACTGGCATCCAAGGGCACCTGCAGGCACGTGCGGGAGATTAGAAGTAAAATTAAATCTTCAACAACAAACCCTAAACAGGAAGCAAGAAAAAAAAATAATGTCAGAAGAAGCTAAACAAGCAAGTTTTGGGCTAACAAAGTTTTTCTTTTCTTCTGAAACTTAAGTGAAATTATATGTGACCTAGTTATTTGTTGGATCTTTGGCATATTCTGAGTATCACCGAGCAAATGATGTATTATCAGGTTTGACTCAAGAGTCAAGGCCAGCCAGATATCTGGGTCTCTTCATCAAACTGCTCTTTCCTATTGGATGGATGCTTCCTCATTTTTTCAGCTATGAAAAAGAGACCAGTTATCATGTCTGTTCAGTGAGCACAAAGTATTAGTCAACAGCTTATAACCTTGTGGCATCCTTTGATGTAAGCATTAAGAAAGACTCAGCAGCACAGAGTGAGTTATGACTTGCTGGGATAACAGTTTCTCCACCTATTTGTGTCCATGTCTAGTTCCCCATCTATGCAATCATATATATTTAAATATATTGTTTTAAGACTATGCTATCAGTTTTAAACAGGAGTCCAGGAGAGGGGAAGGAAAGAGTAGGCACAGATGCTTAAAACTGAGGTTGGCCAAGGCTAGAGTAGAGTGGGTTTACTATAATGCCTTTGGGCAACACTTGGTAGGAGACCAGTTATTACAGGACTCCACACCAACAGATTTCCACTGGGTAAAACCTGGCCTGTTTGTGGTCCACCCACCTGGAACTTTGTGGGCCTGCCTCCTCCCTCAGGATCAGGCAAAGTTCAGAAACTTTAACTTTAGGGGAAGGGAGCTCTTTTCTGCCTTGGGGGCATGGCAGGTGGTGCCAAATTGGTCAATCTATTTAACATGACATTAGGCTGCAATTCTTTAATGTCATTTAAAACAAAATGTTAAGCTGAGACTCTGTCTGGGCGGGCCACTGAAGGGCTCTAAAACCTGCATTTATGATGTCATTTTAAGTGTTCCCTCCTTTGGCAATGACAATAAAAGTTAACTATTAAGCTCGCGTTTTCAGCTTCCCACCCAGGTTTCCTGCAACACAAAACCAGCAAAGTCAATCATTGGGAAGTTAGGTTGCCCGATGAACCAGGGGGTTTCCTCACAAATGGCTCTGACTGTAGAACATCTGGCTTCCCCAGCTGCACTTTCTCTGCGGCAGTTGTGGATATCACAAAGATAACTGACCCCTTAGACTTTCCAGATAACAAAAGCCCAGTCATACTGAGGACAGCTAAGCCAAGGGGCTCCCAGTGATGAGCAATGGTGACTCATTTACAGTGAATTTCTCCCCCTACATCACAGTTTCTTCCTCTTCTTTAAAGGATGGAATTAGGAGAAATGAATCAGGACAGAAAAAAGGTTGTTTCACGCATGCTTTGATTTCACTCCATCCAACACATATTGACTTAGTCCATCTGTTCACTTCATTTGCTGTTCATTTGTTCATGCAATAAGTACGGATTCTGTGTTTAAGCTGTACCTAGCCCTGAAGGTGCAGAAGTGAAACAAACAAAAAACAAAAACAAAAAACCAGATCTGGCCGATGCCCTTGGTGGTACTTAGATTCTAGTAGGTAAGAGTTAACACAGAAATAAACTACCAGGTAAATATATAACTCCCAATGGCCATAAGGGGTATGAGCGAAAATAGCAATGTGTTATGAAAAAGTATAACCTGGAGACCTGCCAAAGTTGGTGGACAGTGAATTCTAAAGAGGTGACGTCTGTCCGAGAACTGGCCAATCACGAGGAGCCAACCATATAGGAGTTGGGGGGGGGGGTGCGGACATCTTGTGCACAGGCCCCAGGCAGAAAGTGCTTGGTGTAGTGAGGACTGGCTGTGTTTGAGACTAAGGGAGAGAGGACCAGGAGGGCAAGCCAACATGTCTTTCTGGGAATGGATTCACTTGTTTCCCTGGCTAGTTTGATCAATCCGATGGTGACCATGGAGCTTTTAGTGCAGTAACTCAAACAAGGCTCCCATGTGAGCAGGCATGCTCCTTGATCACAGCTATCCTAAGGACAGAGACAGTTATGGATACATATAAATAGAGGAATAGGCTGATCTACATATACAATCTTTCCATCTCAGTCTTGAAGGTTAATAAGAAATGTTTCGTTAAGTAGAAGTTTTGTGATATAGTAATTAAAAACAAACATAACAAAACAAAACCCCAAAATTTGTCTGTCAGGGCTGGAGGGATGCCTCAAGAGTTAAGAACATTGAATGCTCTTCCAGAGGATCTGGGTTTGGTTCCCAGCCCGCACATGACATTATGTAACTCCAGATCCTATGCATGAAAATAGTGCCCAGACATACACGAAAGTGAAGTAACCATACACAGTTTCCACAGCTTTATTTTTATTTTTTTAGTTTATATAACTTTTAAAATAAAAATCCAAGCTATCCAAGACCAGTAAGCACTAGGCACATACACAGCAAGTTCAACTAAAGAACTGAACTTTTCACTGCGTTTGGTTTTAATAATTGAAGTTTGAACAGCTGCCGGTGGCTGGTGGGTAGTGTCTAGGGCAGTTCGTTCCAGATTCTCCTCACACTCACCAGCGCTTGCTTATTCCTGAGAAACTGCAAACAAAGGCTTAGGTTAGATTTTCAGCTGGGGAAAAAGGTTCAGTGATTTCATCCAAGATCTGAAGGAGGAAGTATAGCTGGACAGTGAGGGAAATGGTGTCAATTTACAGTAGCGCTTGGCAGAACCTCCCGGCTTCTGGGCTGGGCATGTCATTTAGTGGTAGGGTGCTTGCTTAAAATGTGGATTCAATTACCAGCATTGCGGGCAAAATTATTACTTTTTTAAAAAAATTAATTTTATTTTATGCGCATTAGTGTGAAGGTGTCAGATCCCTTGAATTGGCATTACAGACAGTTGTGAGCTGCCATGTCGGTGCTGGGAATTGAACTCAAGTCCTTTGGAAGAGCAGACAGTGCTCTTAACCACTGAGCCACCTCTCCAGCTCCATTAAGAACATTTTTTGGTTTTTGTTTTGTTTTCCCAAGACAAGGTTTTCCTGTGTAACTTTGGCTGTCCTGGACTCACTTTGTAGACAAGGCTGGCCTTGAACTCACAGAGATCCATGTGCTTCTGTCTCTCAAGTGCTGGGATTAAAGGCATATATCACTACTACCTGGCTCAAAATTATTTTAAGCAGGATATACAACAGGAAGTAATGTTACAGAGCCTTGCTTCTTGGTGCTTGACCCATGGACCAATGGCATTGTCATCTTTGACACTCGGTTGCTGACCTAGTGGCTCAGGATCTGCATTTTACCACTATCTCCAGGGATCTGAGTATAGGAAGTATGGTTGGTTGTGAAAAAGCTTTGGAGCCAGGGTAGTCTGCATTCAACATCCAACTGTGCATTTAACCTGAGCGAGACCCTTCACTTCTTGGGTCTCAATTCCCTCACCTGAAAGAGGATGTATGACACATGCCTGTAATGCCAGAATTTGGGGTTAAATTTGAGGCTGAGGCTGGAGAAAGGAAGTTCATGTGTTCAAGACCATCCTAGGATAGGAGACTCTCTCTCCCAACAACACTGAAAAGGGAGGTAATACTACAGGCCCTGAAACCCTGTTGTGAAGATTAAAAGCAGTCAGTATGGGCAGAGAAGCACAGAGGGTGTGTTGTGGTTTCTGTTGGATGAACATTCACTAATATTTTCAAGAAATTATTGTTTGCCTTTCTTTTCCAAGCATTTTCTGTCCTGTGCTTGCATGCCCCATCCAAAACAAAAACAACCTCAAGGAAGAACTTTCTTTTGGGGATGGAAAGAAAATGGTGCCTTATCTTAGTTTCGACACTATAAAGCAGCCATCAACTGCCCCTTTGGGGACCTTTATAGAATCCTGAATGACCAGGAGCCCTGCCACTGCCCAGACCTTTAAGCACACGGGGTTGTGTGAATGGTGTGGGGTTGGAGGCAACGGAAGGGAATCTGGGAACTAGGCAAACAGGGAAGCACTGTTGTTTAAGCATGTGGGCTGTATCAGCGTATCCTTTCTTAGTTTCCCCATAAACCACAGCCACTGCAGCAGCAGCTCTCGCTGGAGGTCCCCGCCCAGGAGACGTTCTGGCTGTTCCCTGGGCAGAAACCACTTCTCACCCAAGCCAGTAGGTGTTAATCTGCTTAAAGCTGCCTGAGTGGGCGCATTAGATTCCTGGCACATGGCCATTTAGAGGTTTTGTTCCCTAGACCGCAGGGGCCCTTTTTCCCAGGAGTTCTACTAGGTTTTTGTTTTATAATGGCTATTCCTAGCAACATTGGCTCCTTCAACAACAAATTCAATGGAATCAAAATTTACTGAACACCTACTACTTGGCAGGCCACAGATGTGAGTGAACATTTGCTGTGCTCCAGGGGTTCTGACAAAAGTTACTACTGCTGCATTCCCTCAGGTGATGTCTATCCCATGAAGTCTTCTTACTGCTTAGGAAAATAAAAGAAAACAAACTCTGCCTTTCTTTATTGTCCCTTTAAATAGCCAGGGACCTTGCCCACTCCCTTGAGGTCCTGGGGCTTGAAGGGTTAAACTTGCTTGTTGTGACTGGTTCATTATTCTCTCAAACTTCCTCCCCCATTCCAGTTCTGGTAGTAAATCTACATATGTTTCATGTATTCTTTTTACGGAAACAATACACATTCATTATAGAAAAACACAAAATCAAAAATTTAAAAATCACCAACCTTCTCACTCAGAAATAGCCCCTTTTTAATAAAAAGGGAAAAATGTAAAATTGTAAGAGTCCTATAATTTCATGACATTTATTTTTTGTGTGTCTGTGTGTGTGCAGTTTGTGCGTGAGTACACGATCATGCATGTTTACAAGCACACCCAGATGCCTTTGTACATCTGTGCACATGTGGCCAGAGGTTGCGCGTCAGGCATCTTCTCACTCTCCACCTTGTTTTTAAAGAGTCTCTCTCTGCCAATGGGCATCCAGATCCTCCTGGCTTCACCTCCCCAGTGCTGGATCACACACACAGCTGCCCCAGCCTTCCACATCCATTCTAAAACTGAACGCAAGTCCCCACACCCGCCCAGGAGGCACTCTACCCTCTAAGGAAAATTTCTCGCACAGAGAAGAAGGGAGGCATGTCTAATCCAGTCAACTGGGATTCGATTATTTGGGGAGTTTTCTCCTTTAATCCTTGTGCAGTTCATGAGTGATTTCTAACAATGGGCTAAATGAAGCCACTGTTTTGGTGGGGAAGAATATGGCAGATGTGAAACGCAGAGTGAAGGGCACTTCTCACTTTCCGAATGAGGGCACCAGTGACTTCACATAAACACACTCTAGAGGTTTGCTCTACCTGGCTACCTTATAGGCACTAGTCAAGCCTTCCATCCCTAGTGTGCTAGCTTTTCATTACAGTAACAAGTGACTAGGACAATGTTTACAAAGACAAAGTTTATTCCGGCTCATCTTTGAAGTCTTACGTAGGCCCTGGTGCTCTGGGTGTGGAGTGGTACATTCATGGCAGAAGCCATGGTGAAGCAAAACCACTCACCTCATGGCTAGGAAGTGAAGAGAGTGAATCTCACAGTCCCCCTCATGGGCATGCTCTCAATGTCCGAAACACCCTCACTAGGCCTCTTAAACAGGGATCAAGCATTTAACCATGAACCTTAAGATCCAGACTACCATACACATGTAATCTCGGCATTAGGGGGCTGGAGCAGGAGGACCGAGAGTCTGAAAATAGCCTGGGTTATGCAGCCAGACCCTGTCTCAAAACAACAAAATAACAACAAACATAGTGTCTGGTGATAAGATTGACTCAAGAAGCTCGACTTACCATCTAGAATGAGAGACTCTGAAATAGACTGTAAAGACCTTTCAGGAGGGCTGGGGAGATGGCTCTGCAGATAAAAGGCACTTCTGCATAAGCCTGGCTATCTGTGTTCAATCCCTGGAACCCAGGTAGAGATGGAAACAAACAAACAAACAAAAAAACTCCACAAAATTGCCCTCTGACTTCCACATGCAGGCAATATGCAATGTTCCTCAACAATAAAAGCAATTATTATTGTATATTATTATTTATTTTATTATTAAAACAAAAAGAAGTTAGCAAAGCCAGCTGGAGTGGCACATGTCTATAACCACAGTGCTAAGGAGGTGAGTGGCTCCCTGGCTGGCTTACAGGCCAGACCAACCAAATTCACAAGCTCCAGGTTTACAGAGAGCAACTGAGGAGGACACCTGATGTTGACCTGTAGCCTCAACACACATGAATAACCCCCACCACAAAAACAATCATATACCCACATATCATACACACAAGAAGATACCAGAACACTTGAATTCATAAGGAATAGTTCCCGAAGCTCATTAAAAACCCACTGCCTGTCAGGTTCTTGGTCACATCATCTTGCTAAATCCTTACAACAGTCTTGCAAGTTAAACTAGTCCTGTTTATCAGAGAACGAAGCAAAGGTTTGTCAGATATGAGAGGCTTGTCTACCACCAGCCTGTTCATATACAGCAGGAACAGGACTCAGCGCAAAGGAACACACAGGCAGACAGAGGACAAAGTGTGAGATTCATCTGGGCCCCACTGGTCACCCAAGTGTTCTCTCAGACCATGGACAAGCCATTCAACATGTATGAAGCCTCTCTCCCTCTACCAGTGCTGACACAAGGAGCTGTTGTAAGACTCAAGATGAAGTCTGCTGTGAGGGGAGGGAGGTATCGATGACATGGAACAGGTCAGAGTGGCTTCTTCATGAGGAAACCTGAAAGATTTCCTCATGAAGACTATGCCATTCCAAGGACAGTGGGCATGTGCTCCCAGTCAGAAGGCTTCTTTCCAGCATCAGCTCCTGAAAAAGTCAGAGCCAAGGTGAAGGCCACGTTAAAGAAGATGGGCATTTAGGAAATGCCACTTCAGCCAATTCCTAATTGTACTTTTGTCTCCTACTTAGCTCTTCTTCCACTTTCAGAAGATTCTAGAATCTTCTGTTCTTCTACATTTTTCCTTATTATTATTATTATTATTATTATTATTATTATTATAAGTTAAAGATGTTTGGAAAGCACTTAGTCTGGTGCCTGGCCTGTAACAGATGCTCGACAAAACATGCCTTCCTTCTGTGCTCTGGATGCGAATTGTTGCCACTTTATTAAAAAAGGACAGTATCTGCATTCCAAATTCTAATTCTCAGATTTATATGCAAGGCCAGTCTTCGGTGAGAGCCAGGCAGACAGAACCCAGTGGTCTGCTTATATTGCTTAATGTACTCTGTTGGCTCCACAACACCTATTTTCATGAGTTGATCATGAAGCCTGGGCCACACAGTGCTAGGCTTTGTGTTCTTTTCCTCCCTCTCTTCCCTTCTTTCCAGTCCCCTTTCTTCCTCAATCTTTTTTACTGAGTGCATCTGGACAGGTCAAGCACTGCCCTAAATACCAGGTTGGGCAGACTGACACATACCTAGCCTCATGGAATTTGTACTCTGGTGTCAGGGAGGGAATAGGAATCCATCCAACCACCTTCCTTCCAGCCTGGGGAATAGCAGCTTGAAGTTGATACCACGGAGGTCCACAATGCACTGGAGGAGCTCAGCTAGACTGGAGTTAGCAGACAGCTCCTCTGGAGTCATGTGTGAAGACTGAGTATAGTAAGGGGAGCACACACAGCATGTGCAAAGGTCCTGTGGTGGCAGAGATCGTGGTGCTCTGGAGGAAGTGACTCTGAAGCTAGACCACAGGCTGTCAGGGATGCTTCTGGGGAGCTGAGCAGAACAGGAGAATGCCTTGTCAGTGACTTTGGCTTTCAGTTTAGGAGCAATGGGAAGCTTCTGTAGTGTTCTAAATACAAACTGTCAGTGACCAATGCAATGCAATCTGTCTCTGTAGGAGCAATGCAGTCATATACATGGTCGCTAACATACACAGTGACGACGGCTGCTGGGTCCCCAGCTGAGAACTCCCAACAACTACCCTGTATGAGGAGCACCCACATGCCTTCTTCCTCCGTCACACACAGGATACCTGTCTACTCCCACAGAGAGGAACACGGGTAGGTAACTTTGCAATGCTTGACATTTCACTTCAGGGACAGCACACGGGCTGCCCTCTGGTTAGTCTGCATGCTTTTTGCAGCGACATTACCGTACAGAACTGCCTTGTGTGACCCCCATGATATGCGGGAGGGGGGGCAGGGACAGGGAAGAAAGGGTAAATGGCCCTGAAGTCCCTGAGCTTATGCAGCTGGCAAACTGTGGAGCCCCAACTGAGCATGTCTCGCTCCAAATCCAGAGTTGGTCTCTCACGCCCCTCCCAGCAGTTCTCTCTGTAGCGCTCTGCATACCTCAGAGCCTTATGAAGCCCCATAGTGTATCCTTGTCCCTTGGGCTTCCATCTAGAGGTGGTCTACTCCACCTGTGCCATGGACGTCTCTAGAGGGCTGCAGTGAAGCCCCATGGTTAGGGAGTCCCTGTAGCTTCCAAGTTCTGTCACCTGGCTCATTTGTTTTGCCCATGTTGAGTGCAAACCTGGGTGGCAGACAATGCTGCTGTGATGGCCAGCCTGCACATCCATTCAGAAGCATGACCCGAATGTCAGCAGCCTTTGGCATCACACTCTGTCTATCAGGAGACACCAACTTCACTGTGTCTGATGAGCAGTGGCTTGAAAATATACTCTTGACACTGAGGAGAACCACTGCCACACAGTGCAGGAAGCCTCACCTGCAAGTTGCCCACAGGCCTGCGGACTAGCTACAGCAGCCCCAAAGCTGCTGGGGTGCAGGGGCATCTAGGCAACTCCACACAGGTGGCCCAGCAGAAGCTAGAGAGCTTGAAGGTGTTTACAGGCCTGTAGGTCAGTATGTGCCCACAGTTGTGATCCCTTGGCATCTCCACATTATTCCTTGAGGTATTTCCCTACATAATTATAATATGCTCTTAGAATTATATTTCAGACTTTTTTTTAATCTACAAGGGTAGCAGAATAGAGACTCACGTGACCACGGCCACAGGTCCAGTTCTTTGCCAGGAAGATGTTATGACAGATAGTCATGGTAATAGCAGCCCGTGTGCATGTGTGACCTTGTGTGCATGTGGTATTGTCCTCATATGAGTGGTCCCAGTACAACTC
Source organism: Pachyuromys duprasi (assembly GCA_028658305.1). Classification (NCBI taxonomy): domain Eukaryota; kingdom Metazoa; phylum Chordata; class Mammalia; order Rodentia; family Muridae; genus Pachyuromys; species Pachyuromys duprasi. The sequence continues at coordinate 84,735,639 of CM053766.1, forward strand.
TGCGCATCATCTCACAGATGTGAGAAATGAGGCCATGGTAGCTCTAGATCACATTGCCAGAAACTGGCTTGCCTCACCATGCAGTCCTTCCCTCAGGTCTTACCCAGCAGAAGTCCAAGGAATGCAGAAACACAAAGGCCAAAGCAATTTTTCCCCTCCATGTTTGATTTCAGGATGTACAAATGGGCTTTTGACAAAATGGGAGGAGCAGTTTCCATCAGAGTAAGGTTTTGATCAAATCTAGGATCCATTCCCTGAACGAAAGCTTGCCAACAATGCTGAGGGACAAGGAAAATCAGCCTGGGGTTTAAAATTCTTCACAGCAAGGCCAACGGGGTAGAGACGGTAGGGATCAAGAAGAAAAATGGAGGTGTGTTGGGGGGGGCGGGTGAAGGGGAGACAAAAAAAGAGAAAAACAGATGAGGCTGATTTTGTAAAGGTGTCAAACAGACTGTTCTTCTGTGTAGTGACTCACACTCTTCATTGTACTTGCTGCATTTTAGGTACACGGGAAGCTATAACTACGGGAGCTATGGCAACCAGCATCCTCACCCAATGCAGAGCCAGTATCCAGCCCTGCCTCATGACACAGCCATCTCTGGGCCACTCCACTACTCCCCTTACCACAGGAGCTCTGCACAGGTGAGTGTGTGTAAGGGGAAGGGGCGGTCTTTGTTGGTTCCGAGTAGTTGGTGTCCAGTTGAGTCAACTAAACACAGTAAGCCCATTGTGTATACCACCTGCAGGTGTCCAGCTCATTGCCCTCAAACAAATGACCTTCCTTGGGTGCTTGTGATCATGTGTCATCACTTTCCCTTATGGATGCATGTGGCTTAACTGTTCTCTTAATTTCTTGACTCTCTCTGACTTCCCTGATGCTAGGATCCAGCCAGCTGTTTCTGTTGGCCCTTTTTAGGCAGCCACCTCACACTGGGCCTCTGTCTCCTTCCCATCACTACCCTCATGACATCAGTCAGGATTTCTACACCATGACTCCTGGTCTCTTGGTTTTCCAGGTGTGTTGAAGTCTGGCCCAAATGGAATCTTCTTAGCCAGAAGCATCATAAAATGGACCCTGTCTTGATCCTATCAAACTGAGCAAACTGAGCTCTCTATGGCCAGCCAGAGGTGGGGGGAAGTTGAAAAAGTACTTAGATTGCCTTTTTTGGGCATTCTAGTTCTCTTAGACACTCCTATGTGTTGTCCCAAGCATGAATGATTAAGAACCAATTCCATTCAATTCTGTTTGTTTCTGTTTTGCTGGGACAGAATCTTTACATAGCCCTGGCTGTCCTGGAACTCACTATGTAGATCAGGCTTAGCTCAGGTCTTCATGTCTAACCTAGATAATAACAGGGTCTTCATGATGGTCTCTCATTCAAAAGTTTTTTCTAACTGGTCTCTTGGGAGAAACAAAAACAAAAAACAATAACAAAACCCTGACTCTGGCGCTATATTGCCATCAGGGCCCAGTTCACTTCCTCAGCTTACTTCTCAATATGCATTTCCTTCTTGGCCAACCTACCACTTTCTATCCCTTAGAGCCATGGCAGCTATACACAGTCCCACTGTGTGTACTGCATGCTCTATTTCCGCATCTGCAGGCACTGTTCTCCAACCTGAGTATCTTTGCTGCTTATTACCTGGACAACATCTGGGCTCATGGGTCTCCTGAGAGCATCCTACTCCTTCTTCCAGGCCCTTACCAGGTGCTGGCCACTCTCTGAGTTTTCTCTTTCAGCCTTCCCACACCTGTTAAGCCATGGCTTGTCTCTCTAACTCTGCAGAAGCCCCAAGCTCCTTCAAGGCAGAGATATAGTCTATCCCCAGGTCATGGCACATAGAACCCATCAAAAAGGTCAGTTGACTTCTCCCAGATGCTGCAGTATGCCAGGCTCTGTCCTGAGCATTTTGCACACATTTGGGAGAACCATAGTAGAAGAGAAAATGAGACACACAGGAACCTGTGCAGGGATTAGAACCCAGGAAGTGTGACTGCTTTCTGAGCTCATGAGTGCCACCTTCTACTGCTCAGATGTGAGTCTCATTGTGCATTTTTGGGTGGATGGAAGTAGCTGTAGGCAGGGGGAGGCTAAGCCTACTTTGCCTGCTCAGAAGGTTAAGAAGCCACATGTGGTTTTTCTGTCAGAGAAGGAGAACTCTCAGGACCCCCATAGGACAAGCATGAAAAGGGGCTGGTGTGGGCAGGTGCATTGAAGGGCAAGGGCAGGATGGAGGCTGTATGGAGGCTGCATTGCATCAGCCAGCAGCACACAGATTAGCCTCCCAGGGAGTTACTGAAGAGAATGCATCCACAATACAAAGGCGGCACTCAGGGTAAATAGGCATCTGTTTTGATTTCCATCTCAGTACCAAGAGGAGCCCTGGTTTAATCCCAAGACAAGCTAAGAAGTTGATTCCTCTATGTCATCACCTGGGGCATTCATTAGAGAACCCTGACTTCGGCACAGAGATGCCAGCTCCTTAGGTGCCGCCTCTCCTGAGAGTAGAGGCTGTGCTCCTTGCAGCGACTCTCCTAAATGAATGACTGGGTTGCTGCCTGAGTCACTCTCAGCACAGTCTAGGCACTCATTCATTCACTCCTTCCTGCCTGCCTTCCTTCTTTCCTTCCTTCCTAAGTGGTTGCTGGGAGCCTGCTTAATGCAAGCAGAGCTATGGCTTTCCATGAGTTTGGTAGGAGAGTGGGCAGAAGCACCATGCCTCAGGGAGCGTGCACTCCAGCTGGAGACCACATCACCAAGCCACTGCTTTTGGTCTTATCTTTCTTCCTTCCTTACTACTTCATGCTCCTGCCCCTAGGAAATTTCAGAAGCTCCTTTTGGGGAGTGATATTTTAAAAACCATCACCATAAAAAGAAGCCAAGTTCCCCTCAAAGCCCACAGAGACATGTTGTGTCCATGTTGGAAGCCACAACATGGCTTATCATTCAATAGCTGTCTTATAGAAGAGACCAGGAACTAAGCTATAGTAAACAGAAAAACAAGGTCCCAGCCAGGTTCTCTGCTATCTTTTCTTGTGGCTCTCAGACAGGGCACTTAACACCCTGCCATCTCCAGTGTATACATGTATGTATGGTCCATGGTTTTGGTTAGTCTCCATCTGTAAAGTGGGGTGAGGTAAATTACATATCTGCCCAGGTTGGTTGAGGTAGGTGTTGAAATGCCCCACTCCTAAATAAGGCTTGCCTGAAGACAAAGCATCTTTTGCTTCACTTCCCATTAACATTTAAGAAACTTATACCTCTAGGCACTTTGAAATGATGGGCCCATTTGTTCCCACAACAACCTTGGGAAGACTGCATCTATTTTCCCAGTTCTTAAAGATGAAGCAGCAGCCTCAGAAAGCTGTGTGACCCATCCAGAAAAGCATACTTGAGCACAAATTCTCAAACTCCCTGCCCAAGCCCCTGCCCAAGCCCGAGCCCCATGCCATTGACCTAAACCCACTGTGTTGTGGGGACATCAAAGCCTAGAGAATGGCATGAGTATTCTCACTAAATGTCCACTTCTGAGACAGAAGACACATGTACATCTAAGCTCTTTGATTTAAGGTTGAGTGTGCCAGGCTGAGACCCACTGGAATGCTGAGTAATCTTAGCCTCCCAGAGCAAAGGTCAAGCAATTCCCATCCCCGCAAACGAGTAGCACACTTCACTAGAGAAGGTTCATGGGGATGAGGAAGAGGTTGGTCTAACCTGAAGAAAAATCATGATTATACAGTGTTTTTAAAGAAATGAACTTGGTTCTTAGTACAAGAATGCCTGCAAGCCAAGACTGCAAGTTAATACTTGTAAAGCTAGCTTGAAAGAACTATACCTCCAAGGACTGAGAGTCACATGCATCCCAGCACTTATATGACCAAAATAATGTGAACTCACTCACTCTAACATAGGGCGCGTGCATGCTTGTTGGGAGTGCTTACTTGCATAGCATGTGCTTGTTTATGGACAACAAAAAGGCCTCCAGTCAGCGCAGCCTGAGTTCTCTGAGCTGCTCAGTGGGAGAAACATTGTGAGCCTTGGTCAATACCTGGCCGTGCAATCCTTACCCTGTTAGCAACCATAAATACAAAGAGGCCACAAATCCTGTGACCAACCAGTATCCATATGAATGTATTCAGCTGAGATGAGAAAGTATCTGAATGGCCCAAGGGCAGCATGAACAATGCAATCTTCATTTGTTTGGTTCCAACCAGCCCAGAGCTAATGGTGCTACCAATTTTACTTAGGGCACTTCACCTTGGGAAAGCATCTTAGACCAGAATAAAGAAACACACACACACACACACAACACACACTACACCAAGGCGCTTCTGAATTGGCTCTGTAGAAGCAAGAACCAGGTCCATCTGCTCATACCCCCATACTCCCAGGACCCAGAACAGAGCCTGGTCCTTAGGGTTGGCCTAGGACATACTTGTCAGTGAAATGGATGATCCTTGTTTGAACACTAAATTATTATGAGATCTCAAGAAGGCCATTGCCCTCCTTGTAAAATAAACATTGGGACCCTCCAGTCAGCCACTGAGGCTCTTGGGATCACTAATAGACCACAACCTTATGCCCCTCCAAAATGAAGAATGAAATGAGATGAAAACTTAAAACATGGGTTTCAAAGTGACTTTGCATCAATTCATTTTATTGATCTTGACCCTGAGAGCTCAGCAGATGTAGACCGTCTGACAGAGTTTGGGGAGCCGTGGCCTACTTCAAAAGAGACCAAGAAGAAGCCTGCTGGGGGCAGCCACTGGCAGGCCTTGGGTAGTGTGAGAGCTGCCTTTCATAGAAAAACAATTTGTGCTCCTGACTCCACCACCTTTCACCCCCTGCCCAAGTAGCAGACCATGTGGTTAGAGGCGAGGATAAAGGGCTCACTCTTTCCCTTTCCATGTGCAGAAAACTCAGCCCCTAGAGTAGGGAGTTGGTTCCCAAAATAGACTTCCTAATATAGTTCCAAAGAGGCCAGGAGTCAGTCACAACTAAGATGGACTTACACCATAGCCTCTTGATGACTACTTTAAACACACACACACACACACACATACACAGAGAGAGAGAGAGAGAGAAAGAGAGACAGAGAGAGAGAGAGGAGAGAAGGGGGTATGTCAACATCCCTGTGTACTCTTCAAGAGGCAGTAACTAATGACTTATCTTGTCTTAGAATCAGCAGCAACAGCTTGTGATTTGATCCAGAGACTGGGGACTTTCTGTCATAGGCCCTCAACAAAAGTTCCTTTATTCTGGCCTGAGCTCTTGGTACCCCAGAGTTTGTACCCAGCATGCTTCAGGGCCTTGCATGAGGCCAGATGTAAAGTGTGAAAGGTGAGGTGGATGCTACTGCACAGCCTTTGCCTTCTCCAGTAGACTACACTGAAGTCTTCATTGGTCACATTAATCATTAGGCCAAGGCAGCAGGCACTTCAGCTATCTTGCCTTCAATGGTCCCTTACACCAGGGGGTAAGAGAGTCACTGACTCATTTGCAATTAGCTGACCTAATGGGACAGAATTTTCCACGCTGGTAACAGAATTGTATTGTCATACTGGAGATATTTTGAGCCAGTCTCATTTCCAGGCAATTGCTCTTTTGAATCTGTGACACAACCTCTGGGCACAGCTGTGCTGAAGGTCCTCGATGAGGCACAAAAACTACACTCTCTTGAGTTTGTGGGAAGAGTTCCAAGTCCATACTGTGACATTTTACCTACCCAAGCTAAGGTCAGAGAGGACTGGGTCAGAACCAGCCAGCTTCCACTGGCCTAGGTCAGCACTGTAAGGCCTAGCTCTGTAGAGGAGGAGGGAGCTTGATGAGAAGAAGATGGGCTATGAAAGTGGTTTGGGAGTGGTAGATAAGCCACTCAGACTGATATGGGAAAATTGCACCACCCAGATCTGGGTTTTTGTCATGCTTTGTGACACCAGACATAGCTCCTATTTTCTCATTTCTACAATGTGGGTCCAGAGCCCATGACACTAAAGGTTCTTTCTGTTAGGAATGTCCCAGTGTATATTCACCAAATATGATTAGCACCTGTAAGGTGCCAGGCACTGTACCAAATTTTAGGGACATCCTATGAACACAACAAAGCCACACAGGGAGCATCTGAATATAAGCTAGTGAGAAGAAACAGCTGCCAGGCAGGATAGAGATGGTGGGGCATTTGGCTTCTTGACTCTAAGGAGCTGGGAGCTAAAGCATGGGGTAAAGGCAGGTATGATGGGAACTGGGCAAAAGGGTAGTTTAGGAAGAAATATGTTCAAAAGGAAATTGGAGGACCAGCTCATTGTACCCCTAGATGAAAAGGGAGACCTCTAGGCCAGCAGGAGTCCCAAAGAAGGGCCCAGAATGACATGCATCCAGGTGGCTCACCTGGAAAAGCATTGGCGATATTTGTTATTATTTTATTGTTACTATACCTGGGATCTTGATTTTTTTCTTTCTGAGAAACTCCACTCACAGGTCTGAGGGCCCACCATTACTCTACTCGAACAGTGTCCTAGGACACTCATTCTGCACAGCACATGGGCCTGTGCCAGTATTGCAGATCTGACTTGGGATTATGAAAGCCTTGGCATGCTGTCTGCAGTCTCCTTGGCAACAGCACTTGGTCCTTCTCCCTGGAGTTCCCAGACACCTCCTACACCCTCTTTCTTAACTGTTCTTTTCTTGTGCAGCAGCTGTCCTTTGCTATGGAAGGCATGTGGTCCTTCCTGAGGGAAAAGCTCTCTGTTCTCCACCGGAGACCCCTCTTTAGCTGAGTAGCTAGCTCTCTGCATGTATTACAGCCCTACTGTCAGCTTCCTCCAGGATTTAGCTCCAAGAGGCAGAGGGGCTCCTTTGCCCACTTAGCCTCTGGAAACAGCCATTGTTGTCAATAGCACTTCTGCTGTCTAGGTTTCAGCCTGTCTGTCTCCCTCATGGGAGGCATCCTCCCACCTAATCCCTTGGGGCTCTACTCTCCAACTGTCAGGGAAGACAGATGGGGAGCCTAAGTATTCACACACTCTCTCCTCCTTGCTGCCCTTGTCATCCTTGCTCATTGGCTCCTGTTGTTGTTGGCCCTAAGCATAGCAGGGACATCTTAGTGCTGACTTAGCTCCTCCCCATCCCCTCTTCTGATCATTCTAACAGGGCTTGTTTGCACAGCTGTCCTGACAGTGAAGAACATAAAAGGGGCCCCAGAGACTCCTCTCTTATTCCTAATCTTTTCTAGAGTTTCTTCCCTACTTCTTGTCTCTGCCAACACCTGTTCCTCGATCTGACTTCCCCCAAAGTACCTCTCCAGCCTTTGCCCCTTATCTCTCCTTGACTCCTTTCTCTGTTTTTGAACAGAGCCCAGTAAGTTACCATTTCCTCCTAGCATATCTTCCAGGACTCCAGTGAATGTGAATCTAAAAGAAAGATGTTCTTTAAATGACAGACACTAATAATAACCTTTGAAGCCATTGGCTTGCTTCCTTTTCAAAAGCCTGCTTTTAGGCTGTGGTTCATGATTGAATTCAGCTATAAAATGCTATTTTTAATGTCACTGTGTTTTACCTGTTCTCTTGGATTGATGGAATAAGACTTAACACATCTCCAGGCATAAATAAAACTCATACCCGTGCAGCAATCACACTTAATCGGACACACTTGCTAGTATGTATACACAAAGGTGCACCCACCATCACCAGGACTACCTCCCAGTATTCCCAGTTGGGGATGGTCCTCCCTTTAGATTTGGCTTCTCAGAAGATTACAGATTTGAAGCACACAGGTTAGTCATTGCTTTGTGAGTGAAATATCAACCAGACTCTGGCTATGAAAATCCCTACGACTCTCCAACTGACTGATTGCTTCCTTGGACTAAAGTTCACTTTTGCTCACTGGTTCCTTTCCATCAACTCCCATGAATAGTATCTTGAAATTTTTAGCTTAAGTAAGATTGTTGTTGGGTGTGTGCAGCTTGAAGCTAACGTGAGTTTTGTGGACTTTCTTTCTCCTCCACAAGTACCCTTTTAACAGCCCCGCCTCCAGGATGGAGCCTTGCTTGATGAGCAGTACTCCCAGGCTGCACCCCACCCCAGTTACTCCCCGATGGCCAGAGGTGCCAACAGCCAACGCGTGCTACACAAGCCCGTCTGTGCATTCCACGAGGTATGGAAACTCTAGTGACATGTACACACCCCTGACCACGCGCAGGAATTCTGAGTACGAGCACATGCAACACTTTCCTGGCTTTGCTTACATCAACGGAGAGGCCTCCACTGGATGGGCTAAGTGACTGCTTTTCATAGAAATCCATATTTAATATTAATAATTAATAATAATAATAATAAACCCAATACCTACCCTCCAGAAGACTTTATCTCTATACATCATAACTCGCGGGCTGTTCCTAAGCATCCATTTTCCTAATGAACAAGAGGATGTTCAACATGGAATGAATAGACTTTAGTTCAGAAACAGGACTCACTAAAAGTCAGTGGGATTGGGTTCCCGTAGCCAAGCCAGACTTGACTGTTTCTATAGAGCACTATCTTGGGCAGGCCAATCTGTGCCTTTCCCCTCTATTCCATGACCTTGTATGGCAACCACTCCCTGCAGGGTACTTCTTTTCTTATTGACAAAGCTCTTTAGTCTTGAAGGATGGATACTGGAGCCAGAATCTGGTTTGTGTTCTTGGATGGGCACATAATTTACCAAGAGCATCCACCTTGCTACATGTTTGTCATCTCAAGTAGTTTCCAGCCCTCAGACATGTTATCTACATCCCTACTTCCTGGAGTCTCAGGGCTAAAAGGAAGTTCCTGAAAAGGCTAACCTCCCTGGTAACTCACACCTGCCATAGTACCTGCATTGTCCTGGAATGTAAGCACTGTTTTGAGGGACCGAAGAGGCCTGCTGTATATTGCCTTTAGTTGATTGACGTCTGTGGGGACCAGTTCTTCTATGTACAAGGATTTGTCCTAAGTTTGCACAATGTTCTAATTTTGCATCAGCAAAAGGCAGGGGAGGCTTTTAAGTTCTGTGAGAAATGTGGATTTACGACATTAAGTACCATCCTCTGCTGTGTTACTTTGTGAAGCTGGATGGATCAAACTTTCACTTAGCAAGCACCAAGTGTGAAAACAACTGTCCTGGTTCCTTTCATAAGACTAGAATACTTTCCAACACTTTGCTAGAAAAAAAAATTCAAAGCTGTGCCTTTGAGTCTATACTATACTGTGTATGTGTGGAAATAAAAATGTATTGTACTTTGGGAAATTTTTTTCGTAGGTTTTTTTTTTGTCAGATTTGTAGCTATTTGTGAGGTTTGTTAGCAATTAACATAGGTTTTCTTTCTGTATTATAAGATGCACCAAGCAATTATGGTGGACCTATTACCCTATGGGTAAGAAATAAATGGAAATATGACATCGGATGTTTTAGCAAATGTTCTGTAAATAAAATGTTTGATCACACCACCCTGTGTGATAATCATGTCTACAGCTAAAATGGAAATAGTTTTATCTGTACAGTTGCGCAAGATATGAATGGTTTCACACTCAAATAAAAAGTATTGAAATGACCAGCTTCTGTTTCTCATTTGCATTTGATATGCTGATTGTGTGTCTACGATATAAATAACATTCTTAAATTCTTGGGGTATGAGTGGGTAGAACAAAACTAAAGGTCCTGCTGGGTGTAGTGGTACATAACTATAATTTCAGCATGTAGAAGGCTGAGGGTGGAGAATAGTAAGTTCAAGGCCAGCCTGGGTCCTCGTTCCAAAAAACAAAAGCAAGCAAACAGAAGCCTTGTATGACTGTATGGTTTTGTTTATTCAGTTTCCTATCAACTCATTATACAGTAATCATACAATTTGGATAGGCCCACACATCTTGTCCTGACTAATGATGATGGAAAGAGTATAGTACCTATAGACTGATAAAGGTTTGTAGAGAACCTGTTCTACAAACTGGGATCTGCCCTAAGTTTGCCTGATGGATTCTATCAGTAAGAGGCAAAGCCTTTCAGCTCACACAAAGACTATTCTTCCTCAGTACCAGCATCATTAGGAGTTCCCCTGGTACTCAGTTCATTATGCTTTAATGGTCACTGGGCGTGAAGATATTTCAAGTGTATTGCCTTAAATGAGAATAAACAGAGCTGTAACATTACTGAATACTTAACAAGAATTAAGTTCGTCTCTAGCATTTTGGATCTGTGGCTGAAGGGAGTGGGATATAGGCAAGAAGTGGTTTTGTTTTGCCCAAATGTTAGGAGCTAAGAGAGATTCAGAGGCATAGATTTCTAGAAGCCAATGCAAGAGTGACTGTGTTAACCTGAAGGTATGAGAATGTGACAACTTAATTTGCATTTTGAAAGATTTCATTTTTAAAGCCAAGCCCTTTTGTGCTATTATATAACATGTTTATACCTGAAAGATGATTTTTAAGATAGAAATTATTTATGTTATACCTAGCCTCCTCTTAAATATATTCGGCTGTATTATTCTAACAACAACAACAAAAAAGACATAGATGTTGGATCTCATTCTCTCAAAGTAAATTGGATTGACCTTTTGTCTACAGTGCATTAGCTTTATATGATGAAAGCAAGAGAGAGGATGAGGGAAAATTTGAATTTGGCCACTGTTGAGAATAAACCTCAGGCTGACCAGCCCTACTGTTCTCTCAGACTTCAAAGTGAGTGCTGTAGAAATGATGCTGGGCTAAGTCTGACCTTTGTCTTAATGAGTACAAAAGCAAGCAAGCAAGCAACCAAACAACCCCAACCCCTTATCCCCCACCAAACCCTATAAATAACAACAGCAAAAACCAAGTTATTATGAAATTACTTAGCAAGGTAACAAGATAAACAACACCCATTTACAAATAACAGTCCCAGGCCCATTAGCTGCAGGGTTCTTGGAGTAAAAACTTGTTACCATTAACAAGAATCTGAGGCTGAGGGCTAGAGAAGTAGCTCCATGACCTTTCCAATGAGCAAATATGTTTGGATGCCCTCGCAGCACAACCAGGAATGAGTGATGCCAGCAAAGAAAGCGGCTTGAGAAGAGGGTGAGCAGGCACAGGGCACCCTCTCCAGCGTGCAGGCCACACGTCTCCAGGAGCTCAGGGTGCAGTCTGTGTTCCCAATGTTCTAAAACCTTCACCTTAAGAGATGGGAAGGCTCTATTTAGGAAAGGAAACAGCTCTTGGAGTCAGGACTCAAGGTACCCTCTCTTTTGGGTAGTTCCTCTCTAATCACCAGAGGGGGGGGGCAAGGCTGGCAGCTGGGAGTGGGGCCAGTCCCTTGTCAGAGAAAAACAGAAGAGTTTTGGTAATAGGACTTTTTCTTGAAAGAGCCTCTGATAGCTGGAGACTGGCTGATGTCATGAACATCATCTAGGATGGCTCACTCATGTTGCAGGCCCAGGCCATCCTCAGCATTTGCCCTGCTGTGTCTTTTGCCAGGCCCCTAGTCACTCCAGTTCTAGATAGAAAGGGGATGTGTGGCCCTTCAGAGACTGTAACCTATGCAAACCCAGAATGTTTGCCATTGAGTAAGCCCAACCATGCGGTTAAAGGCCCAGGTCATTAGGGAAGCCACTGCTTTCTTGTTGTATGACCTTGGACGTATTATCTCTATGTTCTGGACCTAAAGTCAGCATGTTAAATTGCACTGAGGTTGCAGATCATGTGTATGCTGAAAGACCAAGGCCGGCAGATATGGGTGAGGAGAAGAGACAGACAAGCTACACTGGCAGCTGGGCAGGGATTCGAGGCAGTCACAGGGAGAAGATACTGGCTTCTCCAGCTAGTGCCAACACACAGATGGAGGTCCATGCCTGCAAGCTCAGGGGTACACCTGCCCATCACCTCCAACCCTGGGACTCTCCACCCCTACCCACATTCTCTCCTTCTCCTTCTCTTTTGCAATTTTCCCTTTCTTCAGAACTGGTTTGCTATCTGCCTTTAGATACATCAAAATGGCCACAGCGAAGCCAGAAGTGGACAGGGAGCGTGAGGTCTCAGTTCCTTTCATTGGCAGATGGCAAGATTTTAAAGTATTAAACCCAGGGAAAGGGCAGAACATAAAAGTGCTACTACAAGCAAAGGAAGGCGTCATCATGGGTCTCCAGAAGCCTACGAGAAAAGCTCTCTGACATTAAATGAGAACAGAGATTTCATATTGAGATCTGAACAAATGCCTCACATACGAAAATCACCAGAAGCTTAAAAACATAAAAGATGTATATTCTTATTGAGTTATTCTTATTAACTCGAAGCAGTGATGACTGAGGACAAATCCTGGTCCCACTGAAGACAGCTGTAGCAGGGACATGCCTGTTCTAGGAAGCATGTGACTTGGAGTGAAGGGTGGCTGTGGTATTGTGACCTAGGTCCCCGCCTTGAAGTGCTAAGATTCCGGGACCCACTTTACATGAGTTCTGGGTTTCCTTCCTTCTTTTATTCCTTCCTTCTTTTCTTTTTCCTTCCTTCCTTCTTCCTTCCTTCCTTCCTTCCTTCCTACAGGGCTCCAGTGAATCCAGAAAGGAGAGCCATGAACTATGAAACGGGCATTTTGCTACAGCCTACACTATTTTCTTCCCTCTCTGCTGTGGCTTTGCCCTCCATCCACACCAGCTCCCTGTCACTTTGCATTGTTCTTCTAACCTGGATCTTCTCAGCTTTGGTTCTTTGGCAGGCTCAGGCAGGCTGGACACTCTCCTTGGGGATTCCTCCTCTTCTTCCTGGGCGGGGGGTCAAAGCATTTTGTGCTCTGACAATCTCCTTGCTGAGATTTTTTCCCCCGTTCTCTTCCTGTACCTCAGAACCCTACCCCTAACCCTAACACCTCCGCATTTTGCTGCTGCTGGTGTAGGTGGGGCAGAAGACGTGGGCCATGGAGTTCAGAGCTGTTGCTAGGAAAGGAGTGTGGGTGATGAGAGGTGGTGGCGGGAGAAGCAGGACTCCCAGTCTTCCGCCTCCCTTCGCATTATAAAGGCTTCAAGAGCTAACACCAGTTCTTTGAGATCTATTATGAAAAAAGAATCAGGTCTGACCATGACAGCGGGGGTGAGAGAAATCAGCTTCAGAAACAGCTGTGTGGCCAACGTATGGCATTTATAACAATCTAAAAGAAAAGCTGAGAAAAACTTAGAGTAAGTTCATTCTCAAGAAACGGCCAAACTGTACCCCTCTAAAGGTTGGTATCCAAGACCTCCTGGCACAAGCCTAACCTCTAAGAGAACTACCGTTAAAGTAGGCCTCTGCCTTGCTCTCCTCAGCTCACACTGAGTGGTTTCTGACAGCTCTGAAACCCACCCATGCTATTGCTTGGGGTCTGCTAGGATCCAGGCACATCAGATACACCGTGTCCACCTCGTATCAGCTGCCTGCCTGTCAGTGGCCTCCGCGCTTCAGTTTACACCCTTGTTCAAGGGCACACAGCTTACAGAGCAGTGCTGGGCCCTGGACACTACCCCGGGCCCATCCCCGCTCTCTCAGCCACAGTGCACTGCCGCCTGCCTTCCTCCTCTTGTTCCCAAACCACCCTATTCTGTTGCACTCCCGTAAGCCGCTTTGCAGCTTTTCAGTCAAGCTTGATGGAGGTACTGCAACCTACTGGGCTCCAACAGACGGTTAGGACGTCTGGGAACTTGTGCTCATTACACGAAAGCAGTTCGGCTCCGGATCTTCCCCTCCACCAAAGGTGACACTGTGTAAGAGGGGCAGCTTTTCCTCTGTCACATCCCAAGAAATGCATAGCCAATACCTGATCAAGGACCAAGATCTGGTTATTCTACAAAGAAACAGGAAGAAAGGAAAATCAATAATAATGTTTTTGTTGTTGTTTTTTTAAAAATCAGGTCTCAGGGGGATTTTATTACCACGTTGGGGAAAAAAAAAGCACCACAGGGAAGGAGCAATGAGCCAAGCATTCACTAGAATGAAGTCATTGGGGTGTGGGGGGAAGTAGGAGAGGGCTTGGCTACCTCTTGCTGTTAAGGTCACTACCCTTTGACAGAGGTGGCCTCTGACCTCCACAACCCTACAATTCTATTTTGACTGATCCTGAAACCCATGAAATTCAGATGTAGACCCTGCCCAGAAGTTGAGATAAAGCTGACTAATATGGGAAAAGCCCTGGTATGTGCCCCCAGCTGAAAGGGGCTGGCAGTTCTTTGGCCAGGGATGCAATTTATTCTGTCCTGCTCCTTTCAGGGAAATGCTAATCCTTCGTAGGCAACTGGAGGGGAAGACTTAAATGTGTTGATGATGAATGACAATAATCCTTTGTCCACTGCAGCCTCCTCCTAGGGTCGAACCTTAAGAGTTTAATCAAATGTTGGTAAGTAAATTAATGCTTTACTGCAGAAGGGAGTGTTGGGAAGAAGGGCTGTGAGAATATATTTCCTCTGACATGTGATTTTCAATACACTTAATTGCAAAGGCATTGGTGTGGGGAGGTGTTGAAAGAGCGCTATAGACTCCTTATTTACACACACACACAAACACACACACACACAGAGGCAGGGTTACTGTCTCAAAACTGTATGGCAGTATGCAGTCTTAAAGAAGGTATTTACGTAACAGCCACACAAATCAAACAGTATATTGGAATTTTCTCTCGTTAAAAACAATTGTAGCAAGGCAGTTGAGATGGCTCAGCAGTTAAGAGTGGCCACCGTTCCCAGCACCAACATCAGGCAGCTCACAACTGCCTGTAACTCCAGCTCCAGGGGATCTGACACTCTCGTCTGGATTCTTTGGGTAGCTGCAGTCACATGCGCAGATACTCACCTACCTATACATAAATATACACGATTAAAAACTTGAAAAATGGGATCAACGGAAGGAGCAGAACACCAAACAAAACCCCCAGGAAAAACAGTCTTAATCCTGAAGGTTCAGTATCCTTTTAAGGACATCAGCCCCTCCCTGCAACCCCGTCCAGTCTAGCTAACACTGGGCATGACCACTCTATGCAAAGTCCTAGCTGCTGGCCACACTAAAAACCATCTCTTTAAACCCTAAAGACATTCCATAAGACAGCTTAGAAAGTAAACATCTCACGAGTGTAAGTGATGCTCAAAGACAGATTGAACTTTCATAAAAGGCCTTTTGGCTTTTGGTTTTTTCTGTTGGTTGTGAGAAGGGTTTCAAGATACTTGACAAACCATTGACTTTCTGAGCATCACACAGTTAGCTGGGAGTAAAGACTAGGTTTTCCAGCTTCTAGTCCAGGTGGTTTGTGCACAGTTCTGCGCTGCCACCTGAAGGGCTGCATTTTTCAAGAGGAATGGATATGGGATTGCAAGGCAACAACTGCGAATACAGCGAATACAACATTCCAGAACTTGGGTAAATAAAAGCTATTGAAGGACAAGACCCATTTCCTATGCTAAATGTGAAAATCTATTATACACAGTCAATGTTGATCAGTTATAGGTATATTTGACAATGACTAAGCAGTACAGGCTCAAATGAGAACACTGAAAAGATTACAAAAGCCTGGGGACCATACATTCTAAATGGTGCATGCCATAGCAGTCTGTGCAGCTCAGAGGGCAACAAGAAAGAATTGTTTCTCTCCTTCCCCAACGTGGGATCCCAGGCATCCGGGTATGAGACCTGGTAGCAAGCGCCTTTACTGGACATCTCAACAGCACCGACTCTGAGCTTTTCTTCCAGAATTTCTCAGTTCCTTCAATATTCTTTATAGCAAAGCCAGGTGTGGTGGCACATACCTTTGATCCCAGAGGCAGAGGCAGGCAGATCTCTGTGAGTCACAGGCCAGCCTGGGCTACAAAAGAAGCCTAGGACAGCGAAGGCTGCACAAAGAAATAAAAATAAAACAAAAAACAACAACAACAAAACCTCTCTATAGAATATCCTCTAAGAAAGAGCCTTTCTGATTACCCCCTTTTCCATTACTTGTTTTGATTTGTACAGTATTATGTTCAATTTCCTTATTACTAAAAAGAATTCATTTTCTGTCTGGTTGTTTCTTATCAATTGTTTCTGCTTGGTTCTTTTTTTTTATGGCATCTAATACAATGTGGTGTTTCCAAAAAATGGAAAATATTTGTTAAAGGAACTACATTAATTAGATTGCTTTAAAAGGGTAACTTCATTCTTCATAAAAAATGAAATAAAAATAGGACATAGTTTTAGGAGGCCATCCAAAAACTAGTTCACTGAGTAATTTCTTTAAAAAATATACATTCACTAGGTTTGTTTAATGCTAACTGCTGTTCAAATCAACTGAGAAGCTTTTGAAATGATCAATATCAGCATAGACAGACTCAATCAGAATCTTCTCAGGTGTGTCCACACAATACCATGCATAGAACTGACAGGTAATTTCCACACCCCCTCTCATGAATATGCATATGCAAATGTAGTCTCATTGTTTTAGAATCACAGATGTTTTAGAACTAAGATCTAAAATGAAATCTAGGTCAATCCTGTCTTCGGTGCCCAAACTGAAGACACTGGGTGAAGAGAGGCTTGGCGGCTGCCTCTCTCACAGAGGGGTGCTGTTTGCCAAGTGATAGGGCCTACCTCGAATGAATGGAATTTTCTGAAGTCCCATTCCAGAACTACAGCACTCTGGTTTCTATTATCTGCCTCTAAGGAAAATGGACAAAAAGTATGACATGTAGAATGGAAGGGCTGGGTTTTAACAGCTGTCAGTGCCAGGAAATCCTTAATTCCAAATACCCCATTGCAATAAGAGGAAATTCTAAATCAGGTTATATCAAAGTCAAAAAAAAAAAAAAAAGACTAGTATCTATTTGTAGACCTTTTCATTGGTCCTAACTCAAAAGGCATCACATCTTGTTATCAGAATACAGAACACATTCATCCCCTAGCTATACCACTTACTAGCAGATTTGTTCACCTCTAAGAAAAATAACCAACACCCCAAACTTTCCTTTTCTTTACAAAAAAAGACAGTGCCTATCCTATTGACCTTACATTTTCCAGTTTTTGTAAAAGTCAAGTCAATTTATGTGGAAATATTCTGAGGCTAACAAAGCACTATATGTTCATATGCACAGAAGTATTGGTATGTCACAAAAGTGATGCCTTTTAAGTACTTGTTGCTTTGATTTCTGAAGTTCTAAACCCTAATTTCTTGGTACCATGCCACCTACACAGTAAGAGAAATAGGGTTTAGTGCTAGACAAGAGTTTCCAGTCACTGAAAGTATCACATAACCAATATTTAGAGAGGCAAAGTGATATAGCAGCTTAGTCTAGGCTCTAGTACTAGAGTCTACTTTTAACTGTTGACTTTGCATCACTTAATTTTCCTGGGACTGGAATCTCCTCAGTAGTTAAAGAATGACTTGAGTTAGAGTCAAAGATACTTTGATTCATAAAATTAGAATATAAACACATAGAGCCTAGAAATATAGTCTATTTCTGGTAAACAGATATTTTAAAGATGTGTAAGAGCTCCCATTTTTAAAAATATATATTTTTATTGTGAGTGATCTGTTTTCACACACCCAGAAGAGGGAATCAGATCTCATTCTAGATGGTCATGAGCCACCGTGTGGTTGCTGGGAATTGAACTCAGGACCTCTGGAAGAGTAGTCAGTTATTCTTAACCGCTGAGCCATCTCTCCAGCCCGAGCTCTCCCCCCCCCCCCTTTTTTTAATATCTTTACTGGGATACTTTCTACTTATTCTCTTCTGGAGAACTTTGACTCCTCCGGCTGGTTTGTGTCAACTTGACACAAGCTAGAGTCATCAGAGAGGAAGAAGCCCCAACTGAGAAAATGCTTCTGTAAAGTCCAGCTGTAAATAATTTTCTTAATTAAGGATCAGTTTGGGGAGGGCCTGCCTATTGTAGATGGTGCCATCCCTGGGCTGGTGGTCCTGGGTTCTATAAGAAAGCCAGCTGAGCAAGCCAGGAAACAGCACCTTCCATGGCCTCTACATCAGCTTCTGCCTTCAGTGTTCTTGTCCTGACTTCCTTTGGTGATGAATGGTAATGTGGAAGTGTAAGCTGAAGAAAGCTGTTCTTCCCCAAATTGCTTTTTTGGTTATGGTGTTCTGTTGCAGCAATAGAAACCCTAGCTAAGATATCCTTCAAATAAATAATTACCTAAATAGCTTCATGAAGTACTAGACAGCTTTCAGTTTGTTACCTAATTCACCTTTTCTCTATAAAATGCAAACAGTGCCCTTTCACTGATCCATTAGATGTTCTTTTAATGACTTATTTAAATCATGGGTAATAAATGCTTCCTAAACTTAAAAGAATTGCTATGTATTTCAATCTTAGGATTGTAGTTTACATGATCTTTCTTAGATGTATTCTTTTTTGAGAGTCAAGTTAAAACATTTCTGACCTAATTTATTACAGATATAGCACCCATGCTTTTACATACTTTGGATCTGAAATGTCTGAGCCGATTTGTTAAAGGCTTGGTCCCCAATCCATCGAACTCTTGGGTGGCGGTGAGTCCTTAAGACCTAAACAAAAAGAGTTAGGTCCACAGAAACTGGAGGGAATATTAGGCCCTAGCTCTTCCTGGACCTTTGCTGCCATGAGGTAAGCAGCTTCTTCTAGCTATACCTTGCCACGGAACCAAGATGCACCATCTGGCCACAAGCAAGCAAGCAAAGGAACCATGGACAGGAGCAAAACAAATCTTTTCCTTTGGTGACTGGCTTCAGCATTTGTCTCGATAACAAGAATAATAATCTCCTGCTCTTCCATGATTGTTCAACTGTATGTTCAATAAAATACTGCCTCCTCAGAAAATCCAAGCTCTGTGGGCCCAGTTTCTATGTTGTTTAACTCTAAATCCAAGTGTAATTGAAACCCAAGAAGATGAGTAGACATTTGCCAACTCTCCTTCCTCTTCAGCAGAGTTTACCAGGCCAACAGGGAAGACAACAAAGATGATTACTTGAGGGTAAAGCGCTTGGAAATTTCTTGTAGAAATTCATCTATTCTCTATGGGGGACAAAAAAAAAAAAGCCTGGGAGCACACAACAGGATCCAACTCCAAACTTAATTTTAAAACTTTTCATTTTAAGTTTTCAAGACTGATCATTTTAAGACAAGCACAGCAGTTCATGGTGCTGTTCACAAGAAAGGACCACCTAGTAAGGCTGAGACTTGCTTGGGGGACACTGTATCCATGGCTAATGCACAAGTTCTCAAATATTTTTTGATTTGTGTGTGTGTGAAGTTAAGCGAAAACAGGTGAAGTGTAAATGCCTGGCACAGAACTAACACTTGGCAAATTTGCACCTCCATCACCATTGACTCCATGGCTATTCCAGTAGTATGATAATTATGGGTGGTTGCAGGGTGGTCACCTTTGGGAATGACCTGGATTCAAATCTCAACTTTCTCATTTACTGACCCCTGGGACTTAGGCTAAATTTGTTAATCTGTTGGGGTTCCTTAAGGTTCCTCAAAGAACTGTGTTCAATTTCCCACCTTGTTGTAGCCTAGTGTATAACACAACTGCAACAGGGCGAGGAGGGTAAGCATTCCAGAGACAGAAACCGCTAACTGGGCATAGAAGGAACTCAGCTTGGCGCTTCACAGCCCCCACCAAAGGCTGACCGTCTTGGCAATGGTAAGTTCAACCAGCCATGTCTGGTGCAGGTCAGCAAAAGGAGAAAAAAAAAAAAAATCCCAGCCACAATCCAGTTTAGACCCTCCCACTAACCAATGGTCCCTCCGCCTTTGGCCCCGGGCCGCCGCAGGACTCTTGGTTTCCGGCCTTCAGAGAACTACAATTTCCAATATGCCCTTCATGGGAAGTCTTTCCCACTGGATGACTACCAATTCCGGCATGCTATTCGATTCACTAGTAATTCAGGTGACAGCGTGTGATGAGCCCGCTGCACGCCGGGAATTGTAGTTAGTAGCGCTGGGCTCGCAGATGGGCGGGGAACAGCCTGCCTGTTCTCGTCCGCTAAGAGGGATGATTCATAGAGTGTTAGGGGAGACAGTTTTCCATGTGAAAGCCCACTGAGAAGCCGAACTGTTCTCCAAGGCTGACAGACTGAGGAAAGTAGGCAAAGCCAGGGCCTGACCCGGTCTCTGGAGACTCATTAGGCCTCCACCGAGCCCTGGGCCTGGTCGGGGAAGGCCTCCAGGCGCCGGTTGCTGGGGGAGCGGTGACGTCGCGGGGTGAAAGTTGAGGGGCGGTGACGTAAGGCCTGACCGGGCGGAGGCTGGCGGGTTGGAGACTGGAGGGAGGGAGGGAAGGAGGGAAGGAAGGAAGCTGGGAAGGAGCGAGGTAGCGGGGGCGCGAGGCGTTTACCTGGGAGGCAGCGGCTGGGGCGCGCGCAGCGGCCGCGGCTCCCCCGCACCTGCGGCCATGGATGAAGAGCGCGCCCTGTACATCGTCCGGGCCGGCGAGGCGGGGGCTATCGAGCGGGTCCTGCGGGATTACAGCGACAAGGTAAAGAGCTCTGGTCCCGGGCGTTCACTGTCTCGCCCCCGGGCCGCCCTCGGGGCTTGCACTTCGCATCCTCCCCACCCCCCTTATTCCGGGGATGCGCATTGCTCTCCCCCGAAAACGTTTCCGGCTTGGGCATGCGTGTTTGTGCCCCCAGCCGAAAACCCGTGCATCCTGCATCTACCCCCTGCCTCCACTGTAGAGCCCACTCCTCTGAATCCTGGCTCAGCTGCTTGTCCTGTGGTCTTCTTCGTAACCGTGCAAGTCACACCCCCAGAATCCATAGGTGCGCGTCTGCCTAGTACCCCACTCCTGGATGCATAAAATGCATGCGAGGCTTTCTCACCTGTATAGTGTAAAAAAATACATGCGTCTCTTTATAAACACGGCCCTTGACATGCATAAAACATACCAGCAACGATGGCAGTTCTTTTTGTACCTACACCGTTGTATGCTTTTCTGGGCATTGATGTCTTCCATGTGATCTCCCTTGATCCTCAGAGTGCTTAGAGGGTAGATGGTATCCTTCCCATTTTATAGATGAGGAAACCGAGGTGCAGAGAACTGAAATCACACCTCAAGGTCATGGACATACGTTGTAAGTGGGTGGAAAATCCAACTCCTAGTAATACCTGTTATTTGTACCGTATTAACAGCTTTCCTGTTCATTATCTCACTTAATCTTGAGGTATTATCTGTGTTTTGCAGTGGAGACTCTAGATGGGCTAAATAACTAGCCCAAGGTCATTCTTGAGAGCCATCGCTGTCCCATTTAGGTATTCAAACTGTCCATTCATTGTTCTTTCACTTTACAGCGAAATGGTATCTTTTTATTAATACCACTTCCTTCTCCGGAGACTCTCTCCAAGAACCGTTAGCTCGCCCTTTCTTTTCCCTACAGCAATTTCACATGTTCACTTTAATAACGCCTTTAGTCTTCAAGACCAGACTTCTATGAGAATAATTGATGACTCCTTGGGGAACACACCCAAGTTATACCCTCTGTGTAACTGATACCTTATTCTTCATATTTTCCCTTCCTGTTTATAAGCCCTCTCTGAAAGCAACATGGCTTCGTGTCTCTGTTTGTGACCTCACCTTCCTTTCTGTCTCCTCTACTCCACTCTCATATACTTTGCATCAGTGAGCTGCCAGTATGCCATTTCTGCCCTTATTAGAAGTTATAGCCTCCTCCCAAAGAGACACACTTCTTCTTTAAATGAACCTTCATTCCCATTTAATCTTTCCAGCAATCTAGTGAGTAAAGTGAGGATGATATTCCTCATTTCACAAATAGTAAAATTTAGGATGATAATGTAGTCCCAGATTCACAAAGCCAATGAGAAATGGTGCTGGGGTTTGAGTCCAGCTGTCCAACTCCAAGTCTAGAGCCTTTTTTGATGTGCTGCTTTCTTAGGATACATGAGCTATATTCTAGTTGCTTCTTAGCCCCTTTACATTCTGCTATGCTTCAGTGTTGAGCATATCTGCCTAATTTAGGAGAAACTCATTTAATGCGTAGGTGTACATACTGCGTAGATTGTTATTTTAACTTGATTTATTATTGCTTTCCGGAGAATATATGAAAGAGTTACAGGCTGATTTTCAAAAAGAAGTATAATAATTTGGCTATTGTGTGGAATTAACTTTTATTAATTGTTAGTTTATTTAGCACTTACTGTGTGCCAGCTAACCCGCAAAAAATAGGAACTTTTTCTACAGGGAAAGGAGGAGGAAAAACCTACACCGGGATCTGAGTCCAGTATTCACTATTTTGTGGCTAAACTAACTGGTCCCATATTTATTTGCTTCCTCCAATTCATCCCTTTTTCTCCTTGATCTCCTTTCAGGTTGGTTTCTTGTCACTTAAGGCCATGTCTTGTCAGAGCTTAGTTTCCCATTTTCATATTGGAAATGTTTTCAAAATTGTTAGGATCATCATCTCTTGGTTAAGGCAATGTCCTGAAATGCTTCAGAAGATATCTAGGCACCCTTTTTGGCCAGGTCAATCTTGAGAATGTTCTGACTTGGTGTGACTGGGACCAGTTAGCTCTCAGAGAAGAAAGCACTCATGTTTCCTATTGGTTATAGTAGGAACAGTAGAGTGGGGCTAATTGGGGCACAAAGAATGGTGAGCTTCATGTTGCACTGCAGCCCTTCAAAGGGAGAATGTGGTGATATGAATAGGAAGGGAATCTCTGTGTTAGTGGTCAGGCAAGAAGAATAAACTGTCCAGATTTATGGTGTATGGGGTCTGACACCCCCCCAACCCAACCAAAAAGTAGATGGATTGCATGCTCTTCAGTTTTATTTGGAAAAATGGATTAGAAAAATATTTAGAGTAAGAAGTGATTGTGGGCATTAAGGAGTCAAGCTGAAAAGGAATGAATGATATAGGAAGAAATTAGTTCATTGTTTGGCAGAAGAGTTTATTCATGTTACCTTCTTTTAAAGATTTATTTATTTGTTACGTATATAGTGTTCTGTATGTGTGCCTGCAGGCCAGAGGAGGACATCAGATCTCACTCATTATAGATGGCTATGAGCCACCATGTGGTTGTGGGGACTTAAACTCAGAACCTTTAGAAGAGCAGACAGTGTTCTTAACCTCTGAGCCATCTCTCATGTTACCTTCTTTCTAATAAGCTGGTCATTGCAAGTATAGTAGAAAGAAGATGGGGTCTGGCATCAGACAGAGCTTGGTTCTAATCTCAGCTCTGCTGTTAACAGTTTCATGACATGGATAAGTTATTTTAAGCCTCTGAGTCCCAGTTACCTTGTCTGTAAAGGAAGGATTAAAATACCATCCTTTTTATTTATTGTATGGATTAGATTCATTGAAATACAATACCAAACATTAAGTACAGTGTGCCTATGAAGTGTTAAGTTATGAGGAGCTAATTCAAGATCCTTCATGAGGTGGTGTGGCCAGAGTACAGGCTCTGGAGCTTCAGAGTACAGGCTTCCTGGATGTATAATTGTAGTAAATGTACAGTGTATGTAAAAATACAAGTCCATTTTGCTTAGCTTTGCTTTATATTCCTCTGTCAGATGAGAAGAGTAGCATATATATCATAGCACTTTTGTCAGGATTGAATGAGTTCAGTGTATAAAGTACCTAGAGCAGGACTTGCTGCTGCTGAAGAAGTCCATTGCTTTTGCTTTTAACAAAACATGTGACACTGAGTTGATGTCACACAGTAAGAAATTTGGGAATCTTTGGCACTCTTTATCTTAATGTTTGCACCTTCTAATGCTATCACTGCTGTGGCATATCTCCCACTGTGTTCAGAGAAGCCAGTACCTATCTGACTCTAGAATACACCTAATTTTTATTATAGTACAGAAATTGATTTTGAAGCTTTTTTTTTTTTGCCTCATTCACTGGCTCTTGTTATCTTAGAGAGAGAAATCTCTGTCCCAGAAAGAAAACTTTTTTTGTTTGTCAAGGATAAGTTGCTTCAGAATAGGAAAATAATTCATTGAAATATGAGTGGTTGTTTCTCACTCCTAATTTCACTTATTAACATTTATTAAGTGCCTTGTAGGTACTGTGTATTTTTCCAGGAATTTACACATATGATCCCTTTATATCAAAAGTTATAATAAGGGAGATGGATGTATTTTCATGTTTCTTTAAATAGGAGATTAAGGTCCATAAAGTCAAGGTGACTACACACAGGCTCAAGAGTATGTGGCTAGGAAGTGGCATAGGTGGTCTTTAGATCCCTTACCCAGGTAACATTTGGCAGGGCTGTGTTACCTTTCCCTTGTTGATTCTGCTTTTGAGCATAAAAAAGGCTTTATTTTATTTTCAGGAGTAGTATATACTACTTTGTTTGTAACTGTTGAGCCCTAAGCATTCTCCTTTAGTTACAGAATGGGCTGTTCATATTTTTTTTCAAATAATTAATTTTATTTTATTTTATGTGAATAAGTGTGAAGGTATCCCTTGGAATTGGTGTTATGGAGAGTTGAGCTGCCATGTGGGTGCTGGGAATTGAACCCAGATCATTTGGAAGAACAGACAGTGCTCTTAACCACTGCACCATCTCTCTAGCTCCTGGGCTGTTCATTTTGAGATGTATTGCTGTAGTTTACTATCTGAACTCTGGGTCTTTTTTCAGTATCTATTTTGATAACAGGTTTAGTAGAGAGGTTGTTTGCCATCCTCTTCATTGTATGGGACCTGAGGTACATTGTAACATTGTGATTTTATTGTTGTTTTTGTTTTTCCAGATAGATTCTCTGTGTAGCTTTGACTGTTTGGAACTTGCCCTGTACACCCACCTGGCCTCGAACTCAGAGAGCCACCTGTCTCTGCCTCCTGAGTGCTAAGTATAAAGGTGTGTGCCACTGCCTGGCCATGTTGTGAATATTTTTTTTTTTATCACAGGAATTTGAGGTAGTAGTAGACGTTGAACCCAGGGTCTTGCTTATGGTAAGAATATTCTCTGCTGCGGAGCTGAAAGAACCAAACCTTAATAGGTGAAGAAACTGACTTGATTAACTGTGATTGTTAAATCAGGAGATGGCATCACAAGACATAGGGGCCGCATAGGCATGTCATTGTCCTACAGCCATCTCTATCAGGATTTTGGAAGTTTATGGTCAGGTGAAGGGTAAAAATGTGACTGAAGATAGTAACCTCTGTGGGTCTCCAGGAGTTAGTTACAGGGAGGGAAGACTGCGGAGAGCTCTGAGCTTGTCGTTTATATGCTGGAGATGAGATGGAAGGATTTTAACATGGAAACAGTTCTAGAAATGCAGCCTGTGCATTTGAATGGGCGATTTAAATATCCTGGATCATGTAGGAGGACGTTTTGCTTTCCGTTTTTGAGGTTGAGCTTTGACTTTGGGCTCACCCTAGGTTTTTGCATAGAGATATCTTTGTTACACTTTGTTCTTAGTTCCAGATTGTTTTACAGTCTGTTTTGACTTGTAAAAAGTAGTCTTGAGTGCATCTGTGGGCATCACTGAACTAACTCCGAATTCTCTAGTAGGTCAATGTTTGGCCAGATACTAGAGCAGAGACCACACAGTAACAACAGTAGTAGCCGTTTAACTAACATGTATGTGCAAGGAGTCAGATAGAACATAAAAACAAGGAAAACATTATGGATCTGAAGTGCAGCCTGGCTAGGGTTACACCTTGTAAGCAGTAGAACTGGACTCAAACTTGAAGTTGTGTGATGCCTGAGTTGTTCGGGGTTCTCTCTTGAAGTGATTAAACCTGCAGTCATGAGTCTGGTAGGCCAGTGAGAGGGTCTAGCTTGCTTGGACTTTAAATTGAGAAGTGATTTTACTCTTTGGTTTATGTTCGACATGCCCCTGTTCTGGAAATGAGGTGTGCAGAAAGCTGGGCTTAGTGGTTAACAGCTCTAGAGAAGCATGCATACCTAGAATACTAATTCTCTTCCCACCATCTGAGCTTTAGAAAGGAGAGTGAGGCAACAAGATTGAAAAGTTCAAGGCTGGCCTGGGACACTCAGAAAGCCCTGTCTCAAAAAACTAAAAGAGTGTAAAAAGAGTTGGAAGGAGGGGTGGGAGAGTAGGTCTGATGGAGCTTGAGTAAATAAACTTATAATAAATAACCCTGTGGACCCCAGCATGTGCGTGGATTTTGATGGCTGGGTTTCTAAAGAGCTTGGTACTTTCAGAGTTTCATGTCTGGTGCCCCCATGCTACTCTGTTTTCTAATTAAGCTTTCATGCTGACTAGATGGAGCTTTTGAAAACTCTTATTTTAAAAGTGCTGTTTTTAATTATTATTTTAAATTATTATTATTTTATGATCAGACTTGCAGTGAAATAGCAAGAAAAAAGGAAAAATTAGCCCTTGGTACCACTCTGAATTCCCACCTGAAAAGAATTATTCTCTGTAGAAAATACTTAGAAGATATTTTTATAACTTACTGAGTATTTTTGCAAATAATATTTGCTTTTTTCTTCCTAAGAATATTTAGAGAAGTATTGTTTTGACAACTAGACACATTTATTGCAAATAATTTACAGAATTATCATTTTATGTAGAATGGTAAAACTAAGCCTTTTTGGTTTCTAAGTACTCTCATTTGTAGGATGCCTTTACTGAATTTCCACTTAGACTATTATTAGCCTTCTACCCCCTTATCTTTAATGTTAGGTTTTGGTGAATCTTGCACCTATAAATTCCTAAGTATAGCCCTCAGATTTATAACCTGTTCTTTGCTTTTTCTCATCCTTTCCTTCCTTGTCCATTTATTTTTCTTTATCCTCTATTCCTAAGATGTTTTTTTTTAATTATAAAATAATCCCAATGAGTCACCTTTCTTTTAGTTGCTGCATAGTACTTTATCAGATGGATATGATATATGTTCATTAGAATATTGTGATACATGCATGTTCAGCTTGCCTCTTTTACTATATTAGAAAACAGTCATGAATATGCTTAATACATAGTTTTTCTCTCATTATGTATGCCTCCACTAAAATAAATTCACTGGGTAGGAGTTCTGGATCAAATGGGTTAAATATTTTTACGGCTTCTGGCATGTGTTGCCAAATCACTTTCCCTTTAAAGCTTTGTGTCAAATGGTGCTGCTTCAGGTAGCATTACGCCAGCTTGTGATGTCTGCTCTCCACATGGCTTTCTACCTTCAGCCTTGCTCTCCTTGGTCTGCCTGTGACTGCTGCCCAAAATGCTCTTTGAGAATGTTGCTCATTGTCTATCCTGGACCTTCCTGGTCACCCACAGCCTACTGCCATTTCAAACGTAAGGTTTGAAATCTGTGCCTTTCTCTCCCGCATCACCTGCTTCAGTTGGTTTGCATCCTTGTTTGAGTAGCTTCTTTGAGGGTCCTTAAATGACCTTATCTCTATCTCTTAGCTTCTTGTCTTCCCTCACACTCAAACTGCCTCCCTTCCAACATTTCTATAGCTCATTTCATTTCAAAAATTGTTTCTGCAAAGCTACAAAACAACTACCAAAACAGTGCTGTTGTTCACACTTAATGTCCTTATTTTGTGGTGGGTTGCCAGTCCTGCTGGTCAGGTTGGACAGTGAGATAAACACGAAAAGTAGTAGAGAAAACAGAGGAATGGCTTGTTGGTTTGCCTGAGGAGACCTTTAGATGGGATTCAGGAGAGTACTTGCTTCTGGTAAAATGTGTATGGGAAAATCATAATTCTGTGTTCTTGGTCTTGTGACCACCACTCCTAATGCAAACAAGCCAGTTACTCTATCCATTCTCCCCTGCTCAGCTACAAAGTGGAAAGGCTACACTTTGGCCAGTCATTTCAGGGGAACTGTGACACTCTCTGCCCTTCCAGTTAAATTTTCTTAATATCATTAGCAGCAGCATCCTAATATATACTGTTTACTACTTGCCAGGTAGTGAGATGTTTTATGTGCCATAGCTATTGGAACCTCACGGTCCCCCTCTGAGTGAAGCATTACTTCATTTTCACAGGGGGAGCCCAGGTACAGTTTACTTGATTGAAGTCACAACTAATAAGTGAGGGAGCCTCTTTTCCAAAGTATTGTCTTTGTCTGCAGTTTCTCTGATGATTTCTTAGGGAATGCATAAAAGACACCCCTGCCCCCGCACTGAAAAGCCTTTCCAGCTCTCTGTCCAGTCCATTTCCATTTTCATCTTCATTCAGGTGCCTTCCCCTAATATGTGTCCCATGTTTCAGTCTCTCAGAGTTGCTGCCATCATATCACACAGGTTCACACATGTACAGCAAACTCCTTGTTGTCTTCCAAGTCCAGCTCAGATGTCCAGTGTCTCATGCTAAGCATTCCACCTCTTTTTGGGTAATTGCTGTCCTGACTCTCTCTTCCCCCACTATTTCTGCCAGTCTTTTCATGTGGCTTTTTACATGTCTGCTTTTCTTTAATAAGAATACTGAGATGAGAGCAATATTTTATATGAAAACTAGTTTATAATCTTTTGTTTAAAAATCTTTAAAATATATATATTAAAATGACAATGTTTCTTTTTTCCCCCTTTAGCATAGGGCTACTTTCAAATTTGAATCAACAGATGAAGAAAAAAGAAAGGTAAGGTTTCTGTGTGTGTGTGTGTGTGTGTGTGTGTGTGTGTGTGTGTGTGTGTGTGTGTGTATCTGTTACTCCTGGGGGGGGGGTTAAGTAGTGGACTTGTTAGTTTTTGGTTTCAGTTCAGTTTTCAGGCATCCTGAGGGGAAAGAGAGGTGTTGTTTCAGATGGGTTACACGCAACCCTTCCTGTTCATTCTTCAGAGCACCCTGGGTTTACGTAAGTGCAGGACTGATTCAGATGGGACTATCACTAGATTTTTCTTATATTTTTGGTTGTGAGCTTAGCCTTTAATGGTTGAGCCATCTCTCCAGCCCTCACTAGATTTTCTTATTGCTAAAAGGTTGCCCTTTTAGGTGGCAGACTTCCAGGCTGAACAAAGTGCCAGGCTAATGTAAAGCTGGGCTAAGTTCAGGGAAAGCAGCTTTTCTTTGCTGCTATCCCCTCAGCCACACATTCTTCTCAGCACTGTACTTACTTATGTTGTTCTACTTGTCTAGGCCACTAGCTTCATAGTCAAAGAGGAGAATGGAATCAAGAGACTCACACATGAAGGAGTTATTACAAGAGAGGGTGCATCAGAAGTTTGACTATTTAATGTGTGCTTTCTTGTTGGCATTGCCTATGGCTGCATTACTTAGAGGGTTAAAGCATTGTGTTAATGAGAATAAGCCATTCCTGCCTATTGTTTTTCTGGATTCTGTATCTCTAACCCAGCATCACAGATTCCAGGATCAGATAAGACTATGGCTGAGTCAGGATGCAGTATCAGTCTTAGATGCCGGTAGTGGATTGGTACCCATTTTCCTCTCTACATCTAGTATCTGTGCCTGCTTCTCTTTACCTCCTAAGGTTTATTCTACATATTCAGACCTCTGTCTGGATTACATTTTAGTATTTTGTTTGTTTGTTTTTATTGTTGTTGTTTCTAAGACAGGGTTTTTCTGTGTAGCCATGGCTGTCCTAGAACTTGCTCTGTACACCAGGCTGGCTTCAAACTCAAAGATGTGGCTTCTTCTGCCTCCCAGGTGCTAGGATTAAAGGTGTGAGCCGCTGCCACCACCCAGGACTTCTTCAGTTCTTGAGCTGTCCTCCTTTCACTTTCTAGTAACGTGGTTCTAGTTGCTTGTTCATAAATCTAAGACAGCAGTCTAGTCATGTTTTTCTTAGCCTCAACATCTTTCTGTGACTTCCTGTGCTGACAGAATGACATAGTAGTGTCAGTGATCTGATCTCTGCATACTTCTCAGCCCGTTTTTTTTTTCTTTCCCTTGTATTTTGTGTTGTAGTTTTAAATGTTTACAGTTACCCATACAGACACACTATTTCCTTTCTCCTATTTTTCTAATTTAGCTCCTCTCCTTTTTATCTTGTTAACTCCTCTGCCTGATAAACCCTGAGGACTGCTGCTGTTAGGTATTGTTACTCATCTCTATTTGTC
This sequence comes from Pachyuromys duprasi, assembly GCA_028658305.1. Taxonomy (NCBI): domain Eukaryota; kingdom Metazoa; phylum Chordata; class Mammalia; order Rodentia; family Muridae; genus Pachyuromys; species Pachyuromys duprasi. The sequence continues at coordinate 84,765,555 of CM053766.1, forward strand.
ACATCTGCAGTGGTGAGCACATAGTGACACTCAGGAAGTCCATTAGATGAGTGCCATGGAGAGTAAAGAAGGCTTACTTCTGGATTTGGACAGTGTGAATAACACAAGATATACTTTTTGGAGTAGAGATTTACTGAATGAATATGCTTTCTGGGTAGCTTTAAAAACTCGCCTTCTTAGGAATAGCCATCAACTAATGAGTCAGAAGCTGGGAGTAGACACCACGCCTGTGCAGGTCTGTAGGTGATCTTCAGACGAAAATGGCATAATATCTGTGGAGGAGAAACTAGTACTTAGCTATTAAAATTAAGATGCCTGTTGTCCTTTGATCACAGTATGTCACTTTTGGAGATCTGTTTTGTTTAGATTGAACCCAAGTGACCAAATTTTTTTCATCAAAACATACATGAGCAGCAAAAGATTGGAAACAACCAGTTAGGTATATTGGGAAGAAACAATGGCCCATAGACATAATAGAGTACTATGAGGTACTGAAAAGAGAAAAATTCTATTATGTGTTATTGAAAAAAGCAAAGTAAAGTATTAAAGCAGAGCATATTGAATGACAGACTCATGATAGAAATTAAAGCTAGGAAGGCAGCTACTATGAATTTGATTGGGAGAACCCGTCCTCTACTTATAACATTTGTACTATATTAGGGGTCAAACTGGAATCTTTGATAGTACTTCAGTTTATCATAATAAGTACATTAGGATCAGGAGAGATCACCCAGTCAGTGAACTGCGTGCTTCACACTCAGGACTAGAGTTCAGTCCATAGAACCAATGGAAAAGTGCCCGGCACAGTGACATGTGCAATCCCTGCACTGGAGAGAGACTGTAGGGTACCTGCACACACACGCATACTTACAACTCCTGGACGTGTATGCACATACACAGTGTGCATAAAAAGCTAAATACAAATGCTTTGCCTGATAGATGATAGTAGAGAGAAGAATTCTCCTGTATTAATTATACATGTGTGTTTTCTGTAGGGTAGTAGAAAACATGACATTTTAAAACCATTCTCCATGGGTTTGATTCCAGCAGCATTCCTCTGATTCACATGCAGCTCCCCAGATACTCAGCTTCCTCATATTCCCAGTATTTTCATAAAAGTACACAACTTCCCATATACTTTAAGTCACTGCTAGATTACTTATAATGCCTATTGTGATGTGAATGCTATGTAAAGTTACACCGTATTGTAAGTAATGATGAAAACATGCTTATGTGTTCAGTGCAGAGACAGTTTTTCCCTAATTGTTTTGATCCAGAGGTTGTTTGAATCTGTTGGTGTGGAAACTGCCCTCTGCTACTTTCAGATCTCTGGAGAGAGTAACTTCTGTACTAGTGTTTATTTCAGTTTGTGTGTAGGTTTCTACTTCCTAGGAGGTGTGTTATAAACAAGCGTCATTAGGGACCTAGCTAGGCAATCTTCATTAACGGAAAACATTGGCAAACAAATCATTTCAGTCTCCAAGGGTTAAAACCATTAGTGACACTTTGATGCCTGTGGTGCCTTTCAGACAGGGATAGGGAAACTGCGACAACCCTGGGCTAACAGCAGTAGACCTTCTCTGCATGGAGCCCAGTGAGAATACCTACCTACCTACCTACCTACCTACCTACCTACCTACCTACCTACCTACCTACCTACATAAATCTCTTTGACATCCTAGGATAGTTAAGGGGGAGTGCCCTCCAATATAAAATGTCATTATGTTGACTTTCTGTATGTGATGAAAAATGAATGAGCTTTAGATTTGGTCTTGGTTTTCAATTTTACAAAGGTTTACTCCTCCCCTCTAGTGCCAATAACTATGGTGAGAATTTTACAGTGAGAAACTGGGCTTTATGCTTGCACTGCTGGAATGTGGTGAAGCTTCCCATAGAAAAGGTTCTCCATTGTGTGTAGTTGGTTAGTTATCACTGCTCTGTTGCCCTATCTCATTAACCTCTTGAAGTATATTTTGGAATACTTGACATTATGATCCCATACCTAGTTTTATCTCTTATTTCATCACCTTTGAGTCCATTTAAGAACCAAGTTTAAGTTGGGAGCTAGCCAAGGAGAATTGTGTGTGTGTATACACATACACACTTAGGAATAAAGTCAGGTGTGATTCTAATGTTTGTGCATATGATGCAAATTGTGACAGGTGTGTGTGAATCATTGCAGATTTGGATAGAAGCACCTGCTCCTGCTTTACATCCTTCACCCAAAAGGATGGATTGTGGTTACGTGGCAGTACATACACAAATGCATTATGCAAATGTGTGGGTTGGGGAACATGAATTATGAATAGTCCAGAAACCACATCTTGAGACAGTGAAAACTCTTTCTTTGGTTTTTAACACAGAACTTCTCTCAAAAACCAGTAAAGAGTAACTCAATAAAAGTAAAAAAAAAAAAAGGTATGTCATAAAATGAATAGGGCTGGATTGCAGCTCAGGGGACATGGTTTGCCTAGCATGCGAGGCTCTGGGTTCAGTCTTCTGTCCTGGGGAGTGGGGAAAGGAGTTAAATGTTTGAAGTTCCTTGACCTTTAACGAAGAATATAGCATTGCCACCTGTGGAAAACCTTCAGTCGCCTACGATAACTGTATATAGAATATCATTTTCCTCAGAAGAATGCGCATTAACAATGTCTTACCTACAGGTATATTTGTATAACTTCATATCATTTCTCCTAAGCCGTAGGGTAGCTGCAGAGTTGAAAATGTGAGCACTTTAGGAGACAAGAAGCATGGATTGCTTATTTTGGGTGCCTCCCACCACTGCATGCGGCACTGAATAGGAACCTACAGTAAAGTCAGTAAGATGAGGGAAAGCAACATGGAAGTTGAGTGAGAGTAGAATTCCTGTGACGAGAACATACTGTGCGGTTTTGTGTTTTACACTCTTAGTTATATATCAGAATTGCAAAATAAAACAATGTTGTTCACTGAGGAAGAAGGATACAAAAATATATTTGAAGAGGGATCACAGCTGTGTAGTTCTGATAAGAACAACACAGAAAAATGCACAAGGAAATCTACTAAACGTTGCTGCTTGAATCTTACTGCTGTGGAATAGGCTTTTTTCTTTTGTAAACTTTTGGATTAGAATAGATTACACTGATTTAAGAACATAATTATATAATAACATAGTATAATACAAAATGGTATTTTAGGATAATGTGATTTGGGACATAAACATAAAGCAATGCTTTCCTTTTTTTAATTGTGTATTTTTTTCTAAAATTGAACTTACTTGGTTACCTTATTAAATTAGAATAGTATTAATTACAAAGCCAGTTTATATAGTGAAATAAATGTATACGAACACAAAAGTCCATTTTGTTATTCAGATATTTAGTTTCCTTTAGACTTGGATCTGTCCAGCATGTTGGAGCATCTGTAAGCCACACGTTTTGCAGTAGTCCTGGGTATCAAGATCTGTGTTAAGCTTAGGTCCATAAGTTGGCTGTTTTTCTGTGGTCCTTGGTTTGGTGCATCAGCAGTTTCAGATATACAGGGGCTGGTGATTGTTACTATGGCTATAGAAAGTGAGCGGCAAATAATGTGTATTATTCCAAGGAGTATGCCAAGACAGAATTGTTTTTAATTCTTAGCTTTGAATCTACTCTGAGGATACCTTGAAGCATATATGCTTGTTCTGGAAAGCCTTTGGTTCTTACTCTGATCAGCACAAATTGTCAAACTCTAATTTTTACTTAAAAGAGAAAAGCTTAATATGGCTTATAAATTTGAATCAAAATTTATTTGATGCCTTTTACCTATGGAAACACATAAGTACCTACTCCAAATATAGTGCTCACTCTGAAATTAATCTCTTTAAAGATAATCAGGCTGGGGACAGATTGTAGAATGCTTTCTAGCATAGCCAAGGCTCTTAGCGCCTGCCTGCCTCTTTTCTCTCCCTCTCTCCTTTCTTCACAGCTCAGCTGTAGAATGCTTTCTAGCATGTCCAAGGTTTTGGGTGCCAGTCCCCCTACAGATGGTAACATTAAATATTTTTAATCCCATTAAAATATGTGCACACAGTACCAAATGCACACCTCATATTTTTCTTTTTAAAGCTCCTGCTTAGCACAGATCTTGACTGTTAGGCAGAAAGAGTGCCTAGCTGTAGTTCAAATCAAACAATTAGAGTTTCGTTCCAGACTATACCTTTCACTATAGATGTTTTGCCAGAGAATTGAAGGGATACATCTAGGGGAAAAGGACAGAAGAGCTTTTCTAGTTTATAGAGTTTTTATGTGATCTTTTAAAACATTGGTGTGTGTGAGCGTGCAATGCCCATGTGCCCACATGTGCACATGGGAATGGACATGACACTGTGCATGTGGAGATCAGAGACTTGAGATGTGGTACTCTCTAGAGAGAGAGTAAATTGTTGAGGTGGTGGCTGCACTCCCCACCTTGTTAGGAAACAGGGTCTTTCTGGTTTCTGCGCTGTGCTGCCAGCTTTGGCTAAGCCTCCTGTCTCTTTTAGGAGCACTGACCTTACTGATGATGCATTCTAGTACATCTAGCTTTTCTAGTAGGTTGCAGGCTAGAACTTGGGTCATCAGGCTTGCCAGCAAGTGCTTTTACTTATTTATTGAGCCACCTCCCAGGCCCACCATATGTGATCTTTATGTTACTTTTTAGGACACTTGGCTTGGGTGATAAGAATAGTGTCTTTAACTTATGTTATGGAGTTTGGGGCATATTTTCTCATCTAAACTGCCAGTACATCCATCTTTCAGCCATGATAGTGTATGGAGCTCTATAAACTGTCACACCAATGAAACCTATGAAAATTATTTTTTAAAATAAACACAAGGTTGTTTTTGTTTTTTTAAACTAATCCCAAGAGTATATAATGAAGACAAGATCTGGGATTCAGTAAGAAAAGTGAAATTGGTCATGTGTATACAGAGGCCTCCAATAAACAGCTGTAGTAAAGAACATTTCAGCTGCTATTTGGAGAGGCTGTCTTCTCTGGAGGGACACAATATTTACATTTCTCATCTTACTTTTCTCTTGCTGCCTTCAAGATTTTCTCCTGGTCTTTAGCTTTTAGTGGTTGGCTCTCTCCTTCCACCATGGGCTGTGGGGATCTGATTCAAGTTGACAGGCTTATTTTTCAAGTGCTTTGACCAACTGAACCATCATGTGGTCCCTTTAGTGAGTTTTAAAAGCATCTGTGTAAAACAGTTTGTCTGTAATGTTATGGTGAGCAAATAGTATATATAAATACAATGTTTTTGCCCAACTAGCACAAAGGTGAATGGGAACAAAGCTGTATTGTAGTGAAATGATTCCAGATGGTAACTGGAATCTACAGGAACAAATCAAAAGAACCAGAAGTGATAATAAATAAGGCCAATAAAACAAACATAAGCTTATTCTCCTTTACAGGGCTTCTTTCAAAGATGATAGAAAGTAGTAATTACAGTTACTGTTGGATTTGCCACATTTGCAGATGTAATGTATATAATAATATTATAAATAAAACCCAAAAACTATTGTATAGGAATGACATTTCTGTACTTTCCAACCAACCACTAAAAGCTAAACACCAGGAGAAAATGCTAAAGTATCAGTCTTCTTCCCACTGGCTCACCAATTTAGTGTAATCAAATCTAGAATTCTAGGTGGCTTCTTGTTAGAAACTGACAGGCCAGTTCTGAAATTAAAACAGGCACAGACTAGGCAGAAGAGTCATGGAGAAGAGAACATGAAAATGGAGCTGGGTACGCTGGGTGTGCTTGTAATCCTGGTGTATGGGAGGTAGAGGCAGGAGGATAAGGGGCTCAGGTCCAGCCTTGGCTACTTCAAAAGTTTGAGTCCATCCTGACTACATGTCTCAAAAAGAAGTGGGAGGCAGATTCAGCAGTTTCAAAACGGCCAGAGCATTGATGGTCAAGACTGGGAGCTAGCATGAAAGTGACTATGGCTGTTAACAAATGAAGCGATACCTAGATGACCATGCGTAAATGATAGAGTCTTTACCTTACTCCACACCTTGTTCAAAAATGAACGTGGATCAAAGATCTGAATCTATGAGGTAAAGACTTGAAGCTTGCTGGGGAAAACAGAAGTCTCCATGCTCTCAGATGATACCGAAAACATGAAGAAAAGAAGAAACAGGTAAGCTGGACACTGTTGAAATTCAAAACAAAACAAAACAAAAACACCAAAACATTTGTGCTTTAAAAGATACTACCAGGAAGAAAAGAAAAAAAGATAATCTGCAGAATTAGATAATATGTTTAAAAATCATATATCTGGTAAAAATTCTACCTAACCTATGCAAGAAACTCTTTAAAAAAATTTAAGCTTTACTTAATTTTTGAAATGTGTATTAGTGTTTTGCCTGCATGTGTGTTTGTGTGCCACGTACATGCTTGGTACCCATGGAGGTCAGAAGAGGGGATCAGATCCTCTAAAACTAGAATTATAGATAGTTGCAAGCTAGAAACTGAACCCAGGTCCTCTGCAAAAACAACAAATGCTCTTAACTACTGAGCCATCTCTTCAACCTTAGGAACTCTTAATAAGAAGACAACTGAATTTAATGAACAGAGAAGCAAAGTTTTAGGTTCCCAAAGTAAAAAAACGCATCATTAGTTATCAGAAAAAGGTAAATCAAAAATGCCATTAAAAAAACAAGAAGTGTTAGTAGAAACAGTATACTATACCCTGCTAGGCTAGAACAAGAGATAATAACAAATATTGGCAAGAATATGGAAATATCCAAGTTTTCACACACTGCCTGTAGGAAATGCTCAGCCAGTCTGGAAATAATCTGGCAGTTACTCACAAGTTAACTGAGTTACTGTCTAGCATACCAGTTGAACCTCTAGGTTTCAAGAATGTGTTACAAAAAGAAATGTGTACATAGTCTGTGTACACACACAGGTTTGCTGCATAATAGTAAAAAAGTAGAAAGAACCCAGATGTCTATCAATATGTAAATGATGAACAAAATATGTTATATTCCTATAAGAGACTATTATTCAGTTAAAAAAAGAAATTAAGTAGCTGATGCATGTGAGTGGTGAATGGACGTTGAAAAGCATGATAAAGGAAACCAGACACAAGGACAGACAGATGTTGTATGCTTTCTGTTAGTGTACAGTGTCTTGGATAACAGAACCTTGGTGACAGAAAATAGATCAGTGGTTGCCAGGGACCTAGGACTAGGGAAAAAGAGGAGTCGGGATATACTGCTAATGGGTATTGGGTTTCTTTTGGGAGTGACGAAAGAATTCTAAAATTAGATAGAGATGGCTGCACAAGTGTGAATATGTGCTGTAATAACAAATAGGTTCTGTACTTTAACAGGATGGACTTTATGTGAATTATAGTTCAATACAGAGGCATAAAAAGAAGTGTTAATAGAAATAGTATACTATATGCCTGTGACTCTTAAAAACCCTGTGTGCACATTTAACCCTCACAACAAAGCTTTAAGACACATACTATGGTTTTTCTTGTTTTACAGGAGGGGAAACAGTGGCGTACAGAGAAAGTACTGTCTAAGCTAATGAAGTGTAGGCCACAATTCAAACCTAAGCCGTCTGGTTCCATAGCCCACCATATCAGTTTCCATATCAAGAGAGACTGACTCATTGTGTGGCTTATACATATACTATTTTCCAGAATTTGATATTTGATGCAGAGCATAGACAGAACTTTGAACTGAGCTGATGACCAGCAATGAGAGGCATAGAGAGCATGCATTCCATGAGGAACTGGGTGGGTATGAGAGGACATTGCCTCTAGAGTTTAGGTATGCTGCAGAGTTTTTCAGGTACATCAGAATTTTCTGTTGTTGCTAAAAGTGTAATGTTCCATTATTCAGTTGTTTATTTCTCAGAAAGTTTGCTCATATGTCAAGGAAACTGGAATGTCTGCAGTTGATAGAACTTGTAGGAACCAGACATTGCTAGTGGTTCTAACTTTTTCCAATAAAGAATAAAAACCTGAGATAGCTTTTTTTTGTTTTTTATTGGTTTGTTTTTAACCTAAAATCACAATTTGTGTGGAAGAGCTGGGGCCGAGCAAGTCTTCAGTTCCTCTTCTTGCCTTTAGTGGTCATCCCTGGGCTCATCCTCAGAGAGCTCACATTGCACTTAAGGGCCCTACATGTCTTCCTGTATGAAGGCCCTGAGGTGCCATGCAGCCATCAAGCCCCTTTGTCAGCACCCACTCCACATTTGGATTGATTCCCGTAGTTTCTCCATGCTCCTCTCTGGTTCTGTCCATTAGATTCACAACTCTTCCGTTACCTCCCCCCAGCTATTCAGTATAGTTTCTCTCCTGCATCATAGCACACTTACAAGCGGTTTTCTCTTACTGAATTCCTTGCGTTATTTAGTCAGTATTTTAATACATAGCATAAGTTTGTTATATATTGAAAGACACTTAACTTAGCACTTACTCATTTTACATGTTAAATCTCTAATACTGTAAATTATTTGAGTCCTATTCTCTTAATGCTCAATAATCCGAAATAGATATTTTTTCACTTAATAATTCTCTTAAAACTTTTTTCTCATTTGGGGAATCCTGACACGTAAGAAATGAAGGTATTTCTGTAAGTACCAATGTTAACCTTAAAAGCCTAAATTTTCTTCAAGACTAAAATTTTGTGTATGCACTGTAGAGAAAGAGTTTTTTGTTTTGGAAAATAAAAGACATTTAAGTTGTAAGAGAAGTATTGCGGACTGGTCCTATATTTAAAAAGAAAATGTTTTTACATGTGCATTTCTGCCTTCAGTCAGGAAAGAAAAGGCAGCTGATAATTTGTAAGTTTTCATTTACACCTAAGCTGTCTTTCCCATCTGTTAAGGAACATTTGAAGGCACAGCCTGTCATATTCTCAGGATTACTGATTAGCAAAGAAACTTGAGCCAAAACAGTTTCATGATTGTTACTCAGAATCCTTGATTATTTCTCACAGAAACAGAACCTAGCCAGCAAGACTGTACTGCTGAAAAATGCACACATCCAAGAAAGGAAGGTGAAGATAGAATTTAAGAGTGAAATAAAACTTTATTTACAGAGATAAGTACCTATTAAATTAAAATGAGAGTTACTTTGTCTTCCATAGTAGGAAACAGGAAAAAAACCTCAAATGTATAAATATAACATTGATGTAAATAAACATGGACTAAGATTAGTAGGAATTCATTTAGAAAATCTGTTTAGCCTGTTTTTTTAATAAAAAAAATATTCAAGTTTGATCCCCAGAATCCTTTTCTATAACCTTTATTAAAAGTATGCTTTACTATTCTAGCAGCAATTCTTTTTACTGTTTAGTATTTTTAAAATAAAATTTTTGAATAGTTCTCTTTACAGAACTGACAACCAATTACTAACTTATTTACCATAACTGCTATAATAACTTCTCTTGGTCTCTCTTTCTTCTTTTCCTCCTTCTTCCCTCCCTCCTTCCTTCCTCAATCTCTTCTTCCCTTCCATCTCTTCTGTTCTTCCTCTTCCTTTCTTGTTTTTGCTCACTGCTGTATGCAGAGGGCAAAAGTTTAGAACTATCAGATTCAGGTGGCTGACCTTCAGTTCCTGTTAAGAACTAAAATTAGAACCCTGTGGAATATATATCCACTGACGTCTGATGGAGAGTGTGGGCACAACCTTGAGCAGCCAGAAAGACATCATCCAAGGGAGTTTGCTTTGACTATAAAACTTCCTTTGACATCTCTCCTCTTTAAAAATTTAAAACTTCATATGACTTTTGTATTGTAATTTGTGATGCATATTTAACATACACATCCCACATCCCAGTATTGTGTTATCATTGTGGTCTAAGAAGTTGTACTAGTATTCTGACATGGGGCCATGTCCCCAAATAAATCTACATGGTCTATTTTAAGATGAAAATACTATCTTGTCACTCTAGGGGTACTGGTTGATTCCAGTGAATACAGATGATGTACCACTGTAGTCAGGATGGGGAAATATCAAGGGAAAAGTCCTTGTTCATTGAAAAGAAAGCAGCAGACTATACATATAGCTTATTTCATTACCAGTACAAAAGGATAGCAAAAATGTTTAAAAAAAAAGATGAAAAGTGTAGAACTGTGTTTAAGGAGGGGGAATATTAAATCCCTATTTTCCCTCACTGGGCTAATTTAATTTAGAATAATTTTTAATGTTAAGAACACCCGTTATTACTGTATTTCTTGTATATGACAAGTATCCCATACATGTCATCTCTTTTAATTCTCCCAAGAACCCACAAAAATAGGTACTCTTTACAGGTGTGGAAGTTAAAGAAGCTTGCCATTATCCGAGGCCATAAAGCTGACCGGAGTGGCAGCTGGGAGAAAGACCTAGAACTTTAGCAACCTGTTAAATATTGAGGACACCATATTCTGTAGGTCATGATGCTTGAGTGGCAGCATGCTTCTATGTATATTTGCAGATATGCAGTGTACTGACCTACCTAGGGAAGAGCAGAAGTACATTACAGAACCTGCCTCCCTCCAAGTTGATTAGAGAGAGGTCTCCACAAATCCAGGTCAATGTCAGAAGCATTCAGTTCTGTAACAGCAAACATTAAGTGCTCTGGACTTAGAGCTATAAGAGATTACTTCCTTCTTTGGGATGGTAAAATAAGATGGCATTATTTTGAAGATAGGAATACTTTAGCAAGGTAATCAGTTGAGAAGACACAATAAATAAGGGGAATAAGAAAATGAGAAAGCAGAGAGACTCATACAGGTATTAACAAATTACTGTGCCTGTACCAAGGATATTATGACACTCGTAGTTGAATACAGGTTTTAAAAAGGTCAGTTACAGGGGCTCTGACCTCTTGCAAGCTGTTGAGCTTACATGTGTTTTATTTGTTATGGCCACTATGGGACTATGACAGAGAAAAGTCTGCCATCAGTAGTGTTGTCTTCTTGCTGCCAACTTTAGGAAAAAAGTCCCTTACCATAGTGACTACTATTAGCTAAATTATCCAGTTGGATACCAGAGAGGTTCTTTGGCTTCACTTTCTCCTTCATCTTCTTAAATTATTCATCCAATTTTACATCAGTAAAATTGTCACTGTACTTTCCCTCGTCTCATCTTCGCCGTCTTCATTCAGATCTCTGTCATTTCTTACTGGGGCTCCTGCACAACCTGGTAATTGCTCCTGGGCTTCTGGTCCTGCTTCTTCTTTTGTGTGTCCATTTTTCACATTAAGTTAGTGCTGTTCCCAAAGTAAAAAGCTTGTCATTTTACTTCACACCCTACTGTATGCTCCTCATCTTCTTCTGGATTGAGTCCAAACTCTTCATCCCTGTCACCATACAGATGCAGCCTGGTCTGTTTCCTCTTTTCAAAGAAAAAGGACGACCTCAGTTCCCAACTAGACGGCCCTACCATTTCCACCACAGTTCTCAGTATCTTGAGTGGCATCTCCTGTCCACTTTTCCTGCTTCTGCGTACACTTTAGAAACTTCTGTTATCAAAGCCCTTTTCACAAGATCTAGCACCACCAAATCCTTGGTCTATTTGATCTTTTGTCTGCATATGAAACAGCTTAGCAGTCCATCCATAAAATGCTTTCTTCTGTCTCCCAGAACACCCACACTTCTAAATTTCCTCTTAAAGACCAGTTATGCTGTTGGTATTTTCTTGTGCCTTTTCTTTCTGTTTTCCTCTATGCTGTGTCCAGTCGTAACGGAAGTGTTCCTGCCCATACATAGGCACACAGCTTCAACGCTGTTTAAGGCTCTCCCACATACATCCAACTTTCTCTTTGACATTTAAAAAATATTTTATTTATTTATTATGTATACAATGTTCTATCTGCATATACACCCGCACACTAGAAGAAGACACTAGATCTTATTATAGATGATTGTGAGCTTCCATGTGGTCGCTGGGAATTGAACTCAGGACCTCTGGAAGAACAGGCAGTGCTCTTAACCTCTGAACCATCTCTCTAGTCTCCCCTCTTTGACATTTTAATAAGCATTTCAGATTTACTGTGACCTCACAGAGGTCTCCAAACCTGCCCCTTCCCTAGTCATTCCTGTCTTTGTAAATGTGTTGATTAAGCCAAAAATTTTCTCAGACAGCACATCCTGTCAGTCTCTTCCCTCTGCTGACATTTGCTGTCGCCACTACAACTGAAGCTGTGTTTGCTCTTTTCTGATCTCTTTTCCATGTATAGCTGGGTTGATTTTCTTTTGTTTTTACATTTTAATTGAGTTTATCTCTTCTCTGCATAAATTCTTTAGCGACTTTTCATAGCAGTAGAGCTAAGTAGAGCATGCATGACGCTCATATTTCAAATTGTGTTCTATTCAGGTTATAATGTGATAAAAAATCAACACATTTAAAATGATAACCAAGATAGAAGTGGTTTAAGGAATTTTGGTGTTACCTTATACTTTTCAAGTTCAGAGGTGACCATCTAGGCATGTGAATTGCTCTGCTCCAAGAATTTAAAACAGGTGGGCCTCATTTCCTTCCAAGTTGTTGGTCATACTTTACTGTCTAAGCAAAATCTTAGAGTCTTAAAAATGGCCTAGACCAGGCAGCCATTTCTAGGTTGTCTACAGATAGGCAGAGGAAAGAAGAGGAGGTGAAGCCACCATCTTAGATAGATCATAACGACTCTGCATTGACAGGAGCTCAGTGACATTGTCTCTAAACTGGCCAATTGGTGTAGCCAGGGAAGATGGATTCATTGGTGGACAACTCTCCATTTTTATCTCAGTGCCTAATGATGGAACTTTACATCAACATATTTATAAAGCTTTATATTTTTTATTCTTTGAATTCCAGTTGGTTTTAGTTTCTTTGTTATATAATCAAAGAAAACTTACAAAAGAAGCCAGGTGTGGTGGTACATGCACACCTTTAATCCCAGCATTCAGGGAGGCAGAAGCAGTGGATTGCTGTGAATTTGAGGCCAGTGTAGTCTACAAAGCGAGTCCAGGCTACACAGAGAAACCATGTCTTATAAAACAAACAAACAAGAAACTTAACAAAAGATAAAATTAATTATCTCTAAAAATGTCTCACAGATTATTTGTGATAAAGGACAGTGTTTTAGTGGGTTCATTTTCTCCTAAATTGCCGTAGAATAATAACTTTGTGAACTACAATCAGAGCTAATCACTAAAAGAGATAGCTATATTCTTAGTTGTCCCAGCAGTGTCAGCCTCCTGTGAAGACTGCAAAGTGAGCTAACTTTTATACCTGTCTCAGCTTCTGTCCTCATCTCCGTATGGTCTGGTAATGGGCTGTGAGTGGGTACTTATCCAAGTGACATGTTTCAGAAGTGTTTTCTGAAAGACACTTTTGGTTTCATGTGTAGACTGATGTTAGGTTTTTTTTTTTTCTTTTTTTTTTTTTCTGATGTTAGGTTTTTAACATCTTTATGTCTAAAACTTGAAATTTGCTTTTAAAATAGTTTTAGAAGCCTTCCCTAGACTCCTACAGATCATAATAGATCATTTGCATGTTCACGTGTGTTTCATAGGTTTATCTTGTTTATTTCACAGCTGAAGCCAAAGCTGATCTTAGTTCTACATATGCATAAGAAACCCTGCCATTCCCAGGCTGGGAGAGGGTGTCATTTAGGGCCTTTTATATTAAAGCATGGCACTGGGGAAGAATAAAGTGACATGCTCAAGATAATAACTAGCTAATAAGTGAGAGATACTGTGGTACAGCAATTGATCTACAGCAGGAATTGCAATGGTATCAGATGATCTGGGTGGAACCCTGGCCTACCTTCTAGCTCAGTGTCTTCATGCAGTCACTTGGTTCTACTAAATGATAGATTAAATGAAACAGAATGAGCTATTGGAGAGATGAAGCTATAGTATATTAATTCAGGTTTACTGGGAGCAGCGAGGGGGCCAGGAAGGGAGCGTGTGCTGGGGCAGAGGAAGGGAGAGAAAGGAAGGAAAGGGGAGACAGAACCAAGATGTCTGGTTATATAATGGAGGGCCTGTGGGAGAGAAGCCTCATCCCTAGGTGGAGAGAAGGGTATGGCAGCCAAGCCCTACAGCAGGTATAGACCTAACATCCCAGCCTTCTGTTGATAATAAGTGGGTAATGGATGAAGAATTTTCTGGCTACTTCCAGCTGACATTGGGGATGCTGATTTTGGGGCGTGGGGCAAAAAGCTGTAATGTTGGCCAAGTCCCAAGAATAGGCTGTTCTATTTATTGTCCAGGATCTGTGAGACCATCTGCGACTAGGAAACTGCAGGTCCAGCTAATGCAGTTTGCGAGGTTTAGGCTGGAGCACCTAAGTTCTGGATGTAGCTCTTGAGGAAACAGAATGCTGGAACATATATATGTTAGGGACAGAAGATAAAGTAAGAGGTTTAACTTTTAGGCCCACAGACTTTTAGGCCCATGATCTTGGTAGTTGGGGGAGGGGAGTCCTAAAACCAGGGGAGGAGTCCCACCCTCAGGAATAGGTAGGCTGGGAAACAGGCTGCTGATTGGCAGTACTTACCTGGAGCCTGACCTGTGGATTCCAGTGATCTCCTGAAACTTACAAGAATGTTTTTAGGTTTACAGCAAGAGACAAATTGGCTTGGGAGACAGTTTAAAATCTGATTAATGTTAAAGCTTTGAACAGTCTTGACACAAAAACAGTAGCACAGTAGCCCTTTCCCTCCCCCAGCACTCGCTGCTCCCAATAAACCTGCATTTATAGACTGTAGCTTTGTCTCTCCATTAGCTCATTCCATTTTATAATCAATCACTAGAATCATATAATAAGTATTCATTAAGCATTCATTAAATTGAATGGCACATATAAAGGTTTTTAATACACTGCAAAGCACATAACAAAAAATAAAATTGGGAACTGTACTTTGTAAAGCTGAATCCATTGATTTTTCTGGACTCAGCTGCATTTCATGCTAAAACTGCAGTGATAACAGGAATTACATTCAATGTGTCCATTTAAAGTTATATTTATGAAGGCCTGGAGAAATGGCTCAGTAGTCAAGAGTGCATATTACTCTTCTAGAGGACCTAAGTTACATTCCTGGTACCTACATGGATGGTTTATCACTCTCTGCAACTCCGTTTCAAGGGCATCTACTGTCTTTTTCTGTCCCCTAAGGTACCAACCATGTATGTGGTACATATATATACATGTAGACAAGACACTCATGCATATAAAATTAAAACAAATTTTTTTAAAAAGTCATGTTTATATAAGGACCTTGTGCAGCTGTGGAAAACTAGGTTTTTTTTAAATTTCAGGAAACAAAATTAGGTGTACATGATTATAATTTTGTTTGTTAAAATAATATGCATGTTATTAAAAGTCAAATAGCTTGACCAAGGGTAAGGCCTTGGCATATAGAACATAGTATAGCTGTGGGTGTTGTTTTATTAAAGCTGTGGAAATTTTACACATGCATTTAGTGTATTTTGATCACAGTCCTTTCTCTAATTCCTCCTGATCCACACCTTACTTAATTTCTTGTTCTTTTGAAAAAATTAAGTTTCTCTTTTTACGTTTGTGTTTTAAGCAACATAGGCGTTTAAGTAATCTAAGCCATTCTGGAAAAGTTTTCTTGTGTGAAAGCCTTTTTTCACAAGAACAAATATCTCTGCTGCTTTCTTTCCTTCCTAGAAAGAAGTGTGAAGATGATGTAGATAAGACGCTAAGGTTTGCAGGTTAGGAATGTCAGTGAGTTAGTTTTGTAGCTATGCCTTATGCTCTGTTAACAGTTAAATAGAAATAAAAGAATGAAAGTAGCCATGAAGAATTGTTTATGTCTTTCTGTTTCATGGCATCTCTCATGAGAGGCCCATGATATTATTTTCATTATACAAATGGGAACTATAGGCAGAGAAGGAGTGACGTTCATAGAGGGGAGAGAGGGTCAGAGCACAAATGTGAGGTAATTTGTCAAGAGCTCCAGCCATGCCTTGTTAAAATAGCATGAGAGGAAACTCAAGAGACTGGTTAGGCCAGCAGCAGATTGCTGTAGAGGTAGAGGCGTTTGTCCCACAGAGCTCACATGTTCACATGTTGGAAGGAGAGAACCAACTCCAAAGTTGTCCTTTGACTTCTGCCCATGTGCATGCACATACACACAAATAAATGTTTTTTAAATGTAAAGACAGATCAGAGGGTCTTATGACAAATTGAAGACTTTAGGATTTTTTTTTGTCTTCCAATTATGTATAATTGATACCTGTACTAAATGTTCATTATATGCCAGGCTTTGTCCTAAGTGGTATATATGTGTGATATTAAAGATAAGTGCTATGAACATAGTTGAGCAAATGTCCTTGTACTTGAGCCTCTTTTGGATATATGCCTAGGAGTGATACAGCTGGATCTTGAGGAAGCACTATTCCTATTTGTCTGAGAAAGCACCAGACTGATTTCCAGAGTGGTTGTACAAGTTTACATTCCCACAGCAATAGAGGAGGGTTCCCCTTTCTCCACATCCTCTCCAGCAAGTATTGTCACTTGAGTTTTTGATCTTAGCCATTCTGATGGGTGTAAGGTGAAATCTCAGGGTCGTTTTGATTTGCATTTCCCTGATGATTAAGGATGTTGAACATTTCTCTAAGTGTTTCTCTGCCATTTGATATTCCTCTATCGAGAATTCTCTGTTAAGCTCTGTTCCCCATTTTTTAATTGGGTTACTTATTTGTTGCTGTTTAACTTCTTAAGTTCTTTATATATTCTGGATATTAGCCCTCTGTCAGATAAAGGGTTGGTGAAGATTGTTTCCCAATCTGTAGGCTGTCATTTTGTTCTGGTAACAGTGTCCTTCGCTTTACAGAAGCTTTTCAGTTTCATGAGGTCCCATTTATTGATTGTTGATCTTAGAGCCTGTGCTGTTGGTGTTCTGTTCAAAAAGTGAAAAAAAAATTATATACAAATTTAAGTTTTTAACATAAGGAAATATTTAATTAAATTACCTTACTTCTGTTGAATGATCAAAGGACAAGTTAAACTAATGTTCATGCATAGTTTATGGTAACAAGAAATGTTTATTAATATTCAAGTAGTAAAAGCATTACTAAATATTGTAAAGAAAACGTGGAAACTTTGAAAAAGAAATCAAACTCTGCACTTCGAAGGAAAATAAAAAGATAAGTGCAGTGTTTGAAGAAGAAAATAACTTCCCATGGTCACACCAGGAATAAGTAGAAGAGGCAAGACTTGAATCGATCAAGTTAAATGCCAACTCTGGTTCCCAGTTTCACCATTCTGTTTTGGTTGTAGGGTCCTTAGTAAGGTGAACAAGTTTCAAGCCCAGTCAACTTTAAACAAGTAATGTGCCTCCCTCATGCATGGTTTCTAACATTTAAGGAAGGGCTTGTCGTCAGATAGTGATGTGCATTTGTGTCCCTGCTGTGTTTACACATCAGCACAGGATGCCAAGGAAGTTCATGCGCTTGTGCCAGTGGCTTTAATCCTGCTTACTGTTCCGTGCTCCATGTGTCTACATGTCTGCACACCTCTGACAGTGGACCTTAGTTAACCTCCTAACGTCTAAGATGCGTCAGTCTGTGCTAACTGTATTCAGTGCTTCTCAGGACCCTTGGTAAAGGTGGCAGCCTCCCCCTGTAGCTGTTGAGTCAGAAACTGGAAGTGAGGTATAACAGTTTTTGAGTATGAGGCATGCTGAGGTTTGAGAACCATCATTACAATCTACTCTGATCTTTCAGTTCTGGTGCAAATTGCTGATTTTTTTTTTTTTGGCAATTGTGGAGAGTTATTAGGATCTTACTCTTAAGTTTTTGTTATTGAGTCTTATACTTTGACTTTGTAGGCACAGAATAGTAAAAGTGACGTGGTGGTGACACACACCTTTGATCCCAGCACTCAGGAGGCAGAGGCAGGCGGATCACTGAGTTTGAGGGCAGCCTGGTCTACAGAGCAAGCTCCAGGTGGGCAAGCGCTACACAGAGAAAAAAACCTGTCTCAAAAAACCTAAAAGGGGGAAAAGGAGAAAGTCCATTTGTAGAGTACTCACTCATCTTTGGCTCAGTGGTAGGGCACTCATGTGCCATCTCCAATACACTACAGATTGATAAATACTGGTAAGGCAGAGTGAAAGGAAGACACAAAAGGGCCTTTAAATATAGAAATAGCACATGCAGTCCGGTAGAGTTGTAGAGAAGGCTTCCTCTTCAGCTCTTTTGCTTGGTTTAAACATAAACACTCAGTTGTTCTGACTGACCCAAATGTGGTTTTCTTCTAAAATTCTTTGAGAAGAAATTACCATGCTTAGTAAAATAGTAAGTATATCTCTTACAACCACTTGCTTACTTTTTGTTTGCGGTGTGCACACAGGTGTGAATGTGTATACACATATATGGATACTCATGTGTGCGCCCAAGATTGATGTCAGGTGTCACCCTTCAGCTTATTTAAGGAGGAGGGTCTCTCATTTGAATCCAGAGATTACCAGTACAACTAATGCAGATAACTGGGTTGGTCCAAAGATCCCATTTCTCCCTACCATTCCCTCGAATTCCAGGCAGGCTGCCTTGCCCACCCAACATGTACATGGATTCTACAGCTCCAAGTTCTGTTCCTCATGCTTGCGTGACAGGCACTTGCACCACTGAACCAACCACCTCTTCAATCCTACATTGTCTTAAGTACTTGTATTTTCCGAAAGTAAGTAGACATCTAAAACCTGAGACAATAAAAAGCTATCTACCAGCTATTATATGAGGAATGCCAGTCATGAGAAATAGCATGCTCAGGAGAAACTAGGATTGACAACTGCTGGGAAACTCAAACTCTCATGTTTGGTTGCTGGGTGATTTGTGGTAAGCTTTTAGGTTTAAGGTGTAAACTCAGTAGGTGTTTCTAACCTCTTGCACTTTCTTCATAGGTTTCAGTTTCCCCATCCTTGTGTCTGAAGAAAGGGACTATGTAAACTTCTATGTTCCCATCCTTGGCTATTGTAACTCATTCTCATGTTGTCTTCCCTCTTGTGTCTGAAGAAAGAGACTATGTTAAACTTTTGTTGTTGTTGCTGTTGTTTGGCTTAGTAAATAAAGTTATCTGTGTACTATACCATATTCACATGTTACATTTTATATTTAATTCTTCAGTTCTTTTTTTATTCTTTTTTATTGTCATGTACATGGCATACAATATGCAGTGCTCATGGAGGCCAGAAGAGCACGTTGTATTCCCCAGAAACTGGAATTACAGATGGTTTTGAGCCTCTAAATCAAAGCAGGGGGTGGGGGTTGGAAGAGCAGCTGGTGCTCTTTTTTTTTTTCTTCCTCCTCCTCTTCCATCCCCTCCTTCTCTTGTTGGTCTTCTTGCTTTCATTCATTCATTCATTCATTCATTCATTCATTCATTCATTCATTCATTCATTCATTCACTTTACAGCCTGATTTCATCCCCCTTCCTCCTTTCCTCCCAGCCCTACTAACCTCAGCCCATCCCTACCTTCCCTTCTTCTCAGAGAAGGGGATGCCTCCATGAGTACCAGCCCATCCTAGTACATCAGGTCACAATAGGACTAAGTGCATCATCTCCCACTGAGGCCAAACAAGGCAGCCTGGCTATAGGAAAGGGATCCAAAGGCAGGCAACAGAGTCAGAGACAGATCTCACTTCAGTTGTTAGGGGACCACATAAAAAAACAAGCTGCACATCTGCTACATATGTGTCGGGGTCCTAGGTCCAGCCCAAGCATGTTCTTTGGTTAGTGGTTCAGTTTCTGTGAGTCCCCATGGGCCCAGGTTAGTTTACTGTGTAGATCTGCTTGTGTATTGGTTGAACTGTCTTTCAAGTCCTGTATTCCAGGTTTCTTATGCAGGAAGATAGATCATTTCTTTCTTGAAAAAAATAATGTGTGGTGGTACAGACTATTTGACTGTCCCCAGGATCGTCCCACAGGAGAAATAGTATGTACAATATATGCGTTTGTTTTAAATTTGACAGATCTGAAATGGGGGAAATTCCCTGCCTTATACAATTTTAATAACTGCCGTTCATACGTCTAGCCCTAGACAATACCCATTTATAATACTGCTTTAACAGTGAAAGGAAGCCTTGTTGTCTGGTGTGACAGGGATAGAATTGACATGGTTATGAAATTTTTCTTTAGCTCATCAAGTAAAGCACCTTCATACCTTTATTTAGAGAACATACTTACATTTAAAATCAATATTTTCATTAGATGTGTTAATAGTTTCATTAGACATATAACTAGGCTGTATTGGGAAGTTGCACATGAACCTGGGAGTCTTGGCAGAATCGTGTTTGACCCCAGGTAGCTTCTTTTTGAAGAGTTAAAGTCTAATGAAAGGCTAACAGAAACTTTACTTTAAAAGTCTTACTGCCTTTATTTGTTGGTTTTAAAAAATAATGAAGTACAGAAATGTCTTAATAATAGAATGATAACACTACTTGGTCTATATCTGAAATTAAGTTTGAGAGATGCAGACCTGCAGTTTAAGAAGAAAGCTGACAATTGAATTTTGAGACACTGTTACCAAATTTGGCAATAATACCAATGCTTTTGAAACACAAGATAAGGACTATAGAGAGAACTCAGCTGTCAGATGTTTGCTGCTCTTCCAGAAGACGAAAATTTGCTCAGCACCCCCATTGTTTGGCTCACAACTGCCTGTAACGTCAGCTCCAAGGGAGCCAGCATCTTTTTGTCTTGATGGCACCAACACACAGCTATGGACCAGTTCTCCAGCCTTAGCCCTACCTCTTGGGAAGGAAGAGCAGTGATTTGCCCTGATTCCCCTTTACCCCAGTACTATGCTTTTTAAAACCCTGTTAAGATTAAAGATATAAAAGATACTTTATTCTAGTGATTTAAGATAAAATATATGGTTTTAAGAGAAAAATGCAGAGGACCCAAATGCAGTGACTGTATCCCCCTGCTCTTCAGTGCCCTTGATCCACTGCCCAGCATAAGGTACTCGCCCTGTCTGGATGGCCCTCCATTTCTGTATCTGTAGAAGTGAAAGCTTCCATGTGTAGGACTTGGAAGCTGGCTTCTAGTTGAGATGTTTTTATGATTTATAGAAAAGATAAAGCCATCTTAGAACCAGCTCTTTAGTCTGCATTGGTATAAAACATTCTGTTTAAAATAATTTGTACCAAATAATGAATGATTTTCTTGCATACTTGCTCTTGTTTTTCAGAAACTCTGTGAAGGCATATTTAAAGTCCTTGTAAAGGATGTCCCAACAACATGTCAAGTGTCCTGCCTGGAAGTACTCCGCATTCTATCCAGAGACAAAAAGATTTTAGTTCCTGTAACAACTAAAGAAAATATGCAAATACTGCTTAGACTAGCCAAACTCCACGAGTCCGATGATTCTTTGGAGAAGGTGTCAGAGTTTCCGGTTATTGTGGAATCATTGAAATGTCTGTGTAACATCGTGTTCAACAGTCAGATGGCACAGCAGCTCAGCCTGGAACTGAATCTAGCTGCAAAGCTCTGTAACCTCCTGAGAAAGTGCAAGGACCGAAAATTTATCAATGACATAAAATGCTTTGACTTGCGCTTGCTCTTCCTCTTGTCACTTTTGCACACTGACATCAGGTCACAATTGCGCTATGAGCTCCAGGGACTACCGCTGCTAACCCAGATCTTGGAAAGTGCCTTTAGCATCAAGTGGACCGATGAGTATGAATCGGCCATAGACCATAATGGACCTCCTCTCTCACCTCAGGAGACAGACTGTGCCATTGAAGCCCTCAAAGCTCTGTTCAATGTGACGGTAGACAGTTGGAAGGTGCATAAAGAGGTAAGGATGGGAAGAATACACACATCTATTTGGAATTAATTGTCTGGGTTGATCTTATGCATGAAAGAGGAATGCTAGCTGGGAGTGATGGCACGTGCCTTTCTTTGCTCCCAGCACTCAGGAGGTAGAGACAAGGCAGGTTTCTATGAGTTTGTGACCAGCCTGGTCTACAAAGTGAGTTTCAGGACAGCCAGGGCTCTATTATACAGAGAAACCCTGTCTTAAAAAGCAAAGCAAAACAAAACAAAAAAGAGGAATGCTTAGGAAATGAAAAATATTTCCAATTCCCTCATTAGGCTGTTCTCTAAACGTCAAGGTATTTTCTAAGCTGAATTCTTTCAAGGGCTGGAGAGATAGCAGTTAACAGCATTGGCAGCGCTTCCAGAGCACCTGAGTTCTAGTCCCAGCACCCAGATGGTGACTCACAACCATCTGTAACTCTCGTTCCAGGGGATTTGATGCTCTCTTCTGGCTTTCATGGGTAACAGGCATACATACGATGCAGATATACATACAGGCAAAACACCTATATGCATAAAATAAAAAAA
This sequence comes from Pachyuromys duprasi, assembly GCA_028658305.1. Taxonomy (NCBI): domain Eukaryota; kingdom Metazoa; phylum Chordata; class Mammalia; order Rodentia; family Muridae; genus Pachyuromys; species Pachyuromys duprasi. The sequence continues at coordinate 84,787,872 of CM053766.1, forward strand.
TAAGAGTAGGGTAAAGAAGGACTACTGTTTTGTATGATGCTAGGTAGACTCTTCTGAGTTACAGCCATGTCCTTTTTGAGTGCCTTTAAGAACAAGGTTCAAGTGACAGATTGGAGAGAAACAGTAGATTAATGATAGATTCTTGTGTTGACTACCATCTTAAAAGTTAGAATAAACCCAGTCAGTTGACGAGCCAAAGCTGATACCTGTTACCTGTTAAGAAGAGTAAAAAACATTAAATGTATTGCATTACAGTCTCCCAGGGTTTCTTTGTAGTGCTGTGTAGCCCTAACAGCCTAAAACCACAGCTAGATATTCATGTTTGCATCAGTCCTAGAAAACAGGCTAAATACGCCAGAAAGTAGGAAGCATTGTTTTAAACCACTAAATTTATTTCTTGACTAAGATCGTTCTTTGTGGCTTGGACCTTCCAACAACCCCAAGTAAGGCAGATTTGATAGTTTATATCTGAGTTTCTACAAGGTCAGTGTGTTAAACATGAAATTCAGTTTGAGCAAAGGGGACATCATTTGCCCTATCCATTTGAAGTAATTCTCACCCATGTTTTTGCCAGCAGCTTACTGGTTTATCTCAGCACAGCTATAGTGGGAGCATACAGGCATCTGAGTTGTAAAGTGCAAATAGGTCTGTATTGTGAAAGCAAATATTTGAAGATCAATGCTAAACAGCTGTCTCAGATGACTGCAGTGTAGTCAGCTTCTACTGAGACTTGGTAGGGAAAGATGTAGAAAGCCCACAGGCTCCATTTGTGCTTTAAAACCAAATATTTGAAAGTATTTAAAAATGTTAGGTCTCTGCTTGTTTGGTACCTTCTGTGGTTATTTTTCTCGCACTGTTTGTTTTGGTGTTTTTAAGATCTCCATTTAGTTGTAAAAGTGCCTCTGAGACAGTTGCCTTGCCATTGCTCTATTACAGTGTTTGGATGCGTAACAAGATGGCGTCGACCTCAGTGGCTGCTCAACAGTGTATGTGTGGGAGGCACATGCTAAGGGTCAGGACACTGAATGAGCTTCACGTAGTGTGCTTCAGCTAAGTGACAGTGGGGAGCTCCAGAAAATGTTGAAGTAGCAAAGCCTGGTTCAGTGTTCCAGAATGCTTATACTCCAAGACATAGGCTCTCCCCATAATGGGCCAGTGGTCCTAGAATAGGTTTATCTGTGTAAGCCACAGGGCAGTTAATGCTGCTTTTGTAAAGTATGTGTTACGATTGTGACACTGGGCCAATACTGAAGCTTGCAGAAATATAAACAGCACTGAAAATAGGATCTTTGACAACCTATTTATAAAAGAATGTCTTCGTGGGGCTCTGTATTCAACAGTTGCTCAACAGATGTTTATAAACAATTACTAGACATTGTCCCAGGCATTGCAGAGCTCACTGGCAAATACTAATCATTGTCTTTGCCTTCATGAAACTTTAGTTTTGTAGGTAGAAACTGGCAGTAAATCAGCAAATTGGTGCATAATTGAATTGTGCTTAATGCAAGGAGAGGAAAGTAACAGCATGGAGACATTCCTAGAGGTCCTTCCTGGAATCTGAAGGCTGAGAATTAGCCACCTGAAGGAGGCAGAGACAGAAGTTACCTAGAATTAAACATTATTTACAAGACACAGAAACCAAAGCATGCGTGCCTTTTTCTGGAGGCACTCACAACTCAGCCTGCAGAGATTTCTCATCCATTACAGAGAAGCTTGGGAGGGAAGAGTCCACTTCCCTGGAATTCAGTGTCTTGGGTTTTTCTCATGCTGAGGACCTTTCCAGGAGAATTGTTAATGCTTTAAATACCAACCAAAATAAAGCAATATGAAAAATTACTGAGAATCCACTTTTAAAATAAATACTGTTATTTTTCTTCTTAGGAAAAAAAAGTGCAGACTCAGGCAGTATAGGAAAATGCCACATAAGGGACAAAAAAATGCAAATTACGTGTAAACTCACCACTCAGAAGACAAGCAGACAAGCGCTACTTGCACTTTCCAGTCAGCCTTCATTGCATAATGTGACCGGAAAGAAGCATCTTTCCAAGCTGCAATCATCTTAAAATCCTCAGCTCTCCCCACGCTGTTCTTGAGGAACAGTGGTCTTCAGGGCTGAGAGTGTGGCTCAAGCATGCCTCCTTAGCATTTGTGAGCTCCAGATTGGAGGCTCCAACTAGCCAAGATAAATCAGTTTTAAGAATAAAAGTTTCAAGATCTCTTCCTTCTGGCAAAGCTCCCTAGGAGCGGCCTGTGGGGATGAGTCTCTAGGTTCCTCATTTCTACACTGAAAAGAGAAATTTTAAAAAGAGGGAACCTTTGATTATTTTGCTATTGCAATTGACTCTTTAGATTTGTATTGTAACTTAAGATTTTGTTTGGAGAATAAAGAAAAAGGTTCTGCAACCAAGACAAACTTCTGATACTACTCTCTCACTGAGAAATTTTAGAGATAATGAGCCTTATGGAAGAATACTTGTGTTTAAAAGCACTTGTGAGTATAAATAATACTGATACATATAAACATGAAAATAGAATTCCTCATGTTTATCAGCCTTTAACAAGCTGTACTTGTACATTTAAGCATAGATATAATGAATTTTCTTATGTAGGCTGCATATCTGAAATTGATGGGCCAGAAGATTTCAAAAGCTTAAGGGTTTTTAAAAGATATATCTTGCCTGAATCTGTGCATACACCCTCTTAAACCCAAGGCATCTGACTTTAAGATGTTTATGCCTGTATTATAGCCTAACGGTTAGAGAAAATAAAGAAAGCAAAGCATTGGAGTTTGATTTTAACTGTTTTAACAGGTATTTTGGTTGGTTAGTGAGACAGAATTTCTCTGTGTAGCCTTGGCTGTCCTGGACTCAATTTGTAGGCCAGGCTGTACAGGCTTACAATGATCCGCCTGCTTCTGCCTCCTGGAGTGCTGGGATTACAGGTGTGTGCTACCACGCCCGGCTTTAGCAAGTATTTTTATGACTCCGTTCATTTACATATCACCAAAAGCACAAATTAATGACTGGGTGTCTTTTGCGGGTTAACAAATTAGTACCAGTTGTTGGTGCTGCAGTGTTCAATTCCTGCTGCCTGTAACTCATCGTACTGGATTAATTTGAAGGTTCTCTTTCTTAAAGCTGCTCTCATTTCCACATGTGAATTTAGCTGTCCTTTCACCTTCTCCCTCCCTTTCCGTAGTCTCTCCTTCTGTCTTCCTGTCCCTCTACCTGCCTCTCTCTTTCTTAAAGGTGGTATATTTGAAAAGGTGAAATGGTTTCTCTAGCAGAGCATAATAATATACTGTAGAAAGGCAGTTTTAAAATAATCTTGTCTTTTCCTATTTTATTTTCCCCAGTATCTCTATTGATGGAACAATTTGTGTTTTCCAGAGACTCTTGACATGGTTCCCATTCCCTCCCTGTGTGCCTGGGTACTGGTGCAGCAAGAAAGCACAGGGCCAGCAGACATTAGAGACAGACAGCTGGTGCAAACAGAGAAGACGATCACCCAGTGCTCAGAAGATGCTGTGCACCTTACAGGAAGCACCAGAAACATTCACTGAGAACAGCACATAGGAACACAAGTCTTATTCTAGAGATTTTGATGGAAATGTGGAAAAGGACAGGATATTTTAAAAAACAAAAACAAGCCAAAAAAACCTCTAGGCTATGCAGTAATTAGTTATTGAACCATTTCAATAAATTCTTCTTTGAGCCTAGTTTGCACGAGGTTCTAAATGAGGCACAGATTTGAGGTGAAACAACCTGCCCTCAAGGCACTAACAGTCTATAGGGAAATGCATGCAGACACAGGGAAATATGCACAGTTGTGTCTTACCCTGTCTCTGCTGCTTTGTAACAACAGACATAAGCAGGTTATTTATAAGTAATAGAGCTTTACTCTATGTTTCTAGAGGCTGGGGAGTCCCAAATGAAGAAGTCACATCTGGAGAGCTCCCCCATACTATATCATATGTGGTAGGGATGCCATGTGTAGTAAATACATAAAAGAGCAAGTAGAAGGTCAGGTGGTGGCAGCACCTGCCTTTAATCACAGCACTTGGGAGGCAGAAGCAGATTGGATTTCTGAGTTCGAGGCCAGCCTGGTCTCCAGAGTGAGTTCTGGGCCTACACTGAGAAATCCTGCCTTGAAAATCCAAAGGAAAAAAAAAGCATGTAGACATGTGGAGCCTAGAGAGGTCCTCTGGTGGCAGCAGTTACCTGTTCACACGTGCGGAGTCCTCCCACCGTTGCCACTACCACAGAAATCAGATTTCAGCTTGAGAAGGACATTTCAACTACAAAATATGCTTATAATGCTTACTATTTTCTCTATAGTCTGTATACTTGACAATAAAGAACAACTTTAACATTGCATAGCAGAACTAGATGCCATGTTTTCCAGGTCTTTGGCCTTTCTCTCAGGCATAGGTTAGCTAGGTCAACCTTTGGATGAAAATATACAAAAAAATTTTTTTGCGAATAAAGTGGCGTCTTGCACAGCTTGCATGAGAGGAAAGTAGTAATAAATGTTGAATCTAATTAAGAAGTGACAACTGTGTAAGGAGATCTGTCTCCTCCATCTTTGGTCTCACTTTGACCCTGTTACCACCCAGCCTACTTGTCTCACTCTTCTCATCTTTTGTTCTCAGGGACTCTCCTCCTCCTCCTCCTTTGGGACATACTGTCATTTCAGAGGAGAGATGAAGAGCTGAGTTGTGAGATCAGAAAACAAGACTTGTGCGTGTCATATTTATTAGTGTTTTACCAAGAGAGGTTGTTAAGATACGACCTTAGCTCCCCTGAACAGGCGAGGACACTGCAGATCAGAGAGCTGAAATTACATTCACACACTGATAACAACAGTAGGAAATAGTGCCCATTCTAGCATTTTTCCTAAAGGTTTTCAAAAGGTATACATATATGTGTGTGCCTGTGTAATGCATGCAGGCTCTCACGGAGATCAAAGAGCATCTCATCTAGAACTGGAGTTCCAGGTGGTTGGAAATGACCTGATGTGAGTGCTAGTAACTGAGCCCGGGTTCTTTGGGAGAGCAGTGAGTAATCTGAGCCACTGAGTCGTCACTTAAGCCCTCCCCCACCTTATTATTTTTTTATTTCATTCTATTTTATGTTTTGAGACCAGGTCTCACTCTGTAGCCCTAGCTGGCCTAGAATTCACTGTGTAGACCAGGCTGGCCTCCAACACAGAGATCCTCCTGCCTCTGCCTTCCAAGTGCTGGGATTAAAGATGTGTTTTATGACACCCAGCTGTAAATTTTATTTTTAAAATTTATCATTGTATTTGTGTTCGTGTTTCTATATGGTGGGGTATTGTACACATTCTGCTATGCACATACAGAGATTAGAGGATAGCTTTGTAGACTGGGGACTCATCTACCTAGGTCGTCAGACGTGCACGACAAGCAGTTTTTACTTGCTGGGCCAGCTCTCCAGCCCCACTCTCTCTTGAATAAAAGCTGTTAATGATAGTGTGCCTCTAGCAAATACTTGTTGATATATAGCCTAAAAGAGGAGGATAAAGTATACAAATAAACCTACCTGCACACAATCAACTGAATATTTAGGTTTCTTTCCTAGATCTGGTTAATTTTTTTTGTCTGTGAGATAAAGTAAAGATTCAAATCCATTTTGTATCCACTTGAACTAGTACCATTTATTTTTAAAAATCCTCTTCCGTATTCTATGATGCAGCATTCCCTCTCCTGGGTATAGACCCAGTACATGCCAGCTAACATGTAACAAGTATGATTATGGCAGCAGTGAAGAATGCCCCAAATAGGAAATAGTCAAAGTGCCCATTGAGAGGGGGTGGATAAGTACATTGTGATGCAATGTATTCAGTACACTCATATGATAGCAATGCTTTTTTGGTAAAAAACAAAACAAAACAAAAAATAGCATGTATATGATAGATGGGGTGGGGGATTGCATGCATGCATGTGTGTGGAGGCCAGAGGTTGATGTTAGCTGTCTTCCTCAATTACTCTCCACTTTAGTCGTTTGAGGCAGAATCTCTCACGGAACCGGGAGCTCACACAGAGCCATCTGCCCAGCCCCAGTAATTCTCCTGCACCTTACCTAGTGTTTTCTTCTCTGTGGTGAAGGCCCTAAGTGTTTGTCATGGTGTTGCAGACCAGTGACAAGTGAGCTGTCAAGCACCGAAAGAACCACTGCAGCTACACAACATGATCAGTCTCAGGACTAGAGAGAACTAGAGGCCGTGTCTTTTGATCCTTCTTACACAGAGTTTAGTGCCAACAAAACCCACTGTGATATTGGAAGTTAGGGCTTTGGAGAATGTCACCTGTGGGATCAGGAAGTTCTAGAGCTCTTCTTGCTGGTCTTACATGATTTTAGTGTTGCTTATCATAGCTGCTCATTTTGTGAAAAGTTATTCAGCTATACATTTACAATTTAAGCAGTTTTCTTTCTGTATATTATACTTGACACTTGGATTAGAATTTATTGTTCACCTATTTAACACATGCCTTCTGTCTTTATGAAGATAATTAGTGAAGGAAATAAAGTTTAATTAAATATGTGAAATTACATATAGAGATTTCACACACACAAAAAAACTTTAACAAGACACATGATATCAATCAGGTAGCCCCCTCCCAAATAAAAAAATAAAAAGCTTCCTAGAGGTAGAAAAGGAAATAACAGGAAGTAGGGGCAGACAGCCCAGGTTCAACGTTATTGAACAGGAACATAGAGAGACTTAGGTACAGGCAAAGGGGACATTTCAGACAAAGTACAATTTGGGAAGAAGGGATATGAAAAGAAGGGAATGGTGTGGAAAGAAGTATTTGCAGTTGCAGATTGGGGAGCGACCATGTATAGTTTTGTAAGAGGCTTGTGATGATCGTTATAAGCAAAGTTTGTTACCTCCAGAATAAAGGACTGTCTGGTTTAAAAGGAAGCACAGCGGAGCATGCTAGTGCACACCCATAATCCCTAGCAGTGAGCAGGAGCAGTGCAGGGATGTGAGTTCAAGGACAGCCTGGTTTACATAGTGAGACCCTGTCACAAAAAAGCAAGACCTGGAGATGTGGCTCAGTGGCCCAGACAACAAGGGTGCTATCCCAACTTGAAACCAAGCAAGAGACAGTCTTACCAGGGTTAAGTAATAGTTTAGTTTGATATAAGTTTCATGTGCTTCGTATACTTTAGGACAAGTAAGAATATATTCATACAAAAGAGTTTTTACCCTAATATCGGGGATGGGTGGTGAATGTGGCAACCTTTGTTCCTGCCCTGTCGGTTCTAGCCGCCTGGATTTCGCTAGCTCTCCTTCCTCATCCCTTTGCCAGCTCCCTTCACACCCACAGTTGCTTCTTCACCTTGCCTTTTTGCAGCACTGTCAGTCACACTTCATTCCCTTCCTTCCTCTTCCCTTCCCTCCCCTCACTTTCATATTTTATTCACAGTTTTCAAGTGCTATTGTGTTTAATCCACACAGAACCTCATGTTTGTGGAAATGTGTGAGAGGGAACTGACACTCAGAGGTGTGTGATTGATGTGAGGTTATAGCCTAAGCTCTTGCTTGACTCCAGGTGCAAGCGTGACCCATTACATGACTGAAGTCTTCATCTTTCTCAAATCCATACGTGACGTGTTCCCTGGCTGGCCTAGAACTCGCTCTGTAGACCAGGTCGGTCTCAAACTGACAGATCCACCTGTCTCTGCCTGTCTCTCTAGTCTGGTTCACCTCACTTAAAATAATTTCCAGATCCATCCATCTTCCTCTGAATTTCATTTTTAAAGGACATGAATTATTTAACAGTTGAGTAATAATTGTATAGCCAAACAACACAATGTATTACATTTAAAATATGTTCAGCCATATTATGGATTTTGAAAGTGTATCCTATAGTTAGAGTCTGTGAGAGGTGTCTTTAAAGACTGTGAATTATGTATGTGTTTATATATGATAAATGCATGCATGTTTCACTTTAGATGAACTTAATGATATACTAAGAACTTCTAAGAATTACTGCTTTTGAAGTAACTCAGGTTTCCTGTAGTAAATTGGGCTATCATAATTATCCCTTCATTGATGTATCTTCTTTTATGTTAGAGAGAGAGAGGACCTTGATGCAGGTGGCTAAATGCAGTATGATTATGTTAGGGAGATGGGCTGCTGTGCAGGTATGAGGACCAGATTTCTGCTCTCCAGCACCATGACAGAGCCGGGCGGGGATGGCAGCTCACTTTAGTCTTCATGCTCCTGTGGTGGAACAGGCCCTCCAGAGCAAGCTGGCTCATTAGACTAGCCAAATAGGTGAGTTAGAGAGATTCAGGGAGAGACCCTGCCTCAGTAAATAAAATAGAGAGCAACAAAGAAAGACACCTGACATCAGCTACTGGCCTGTGCACACATACATCACATATGCATGTACATAACAACACACACACACACAAATTGTAATGGCCCAAGATCTCATAGATATAGAGGTAGCAGAGGGAAAACAAATAATTATTCAGAACTTGATTTATTTCTCATTGTTAATTTCCTTCTCTCTAGCTCCATGTCTTTAATTCACTGCCAGTGAATGAGTATTGGGGAAGTATTTATTGTCCCCAATAAATACAATTCTAATCATTTGTGATAGTCATGGGAGACCTCAGAGATTAAAAAGATGGAGGAAAATTAAATTGGTGGTCATCCATGGTGGTATATACCTATTGTAAGCTCAGTACTTGGTAGGCCGAGGTAGAAGGTTTACAAGTTCAAGACCAGTCTAGGCTATATAGCCAGACCCTATATGCCCAAACAAAAAAAATCAAGTTGTTGTACTCATTACTTTTGAAAGCTAAGAGATGAAACAGTTTCATTAAAAATGGGCAACTAGTTATAAAAGAACTGTCTCACTGTAGCTTACATTTGTCTGGACTTTTGTTGGATTAGTAAACTGGCACAGTGTACTACAAGGAACAAAAGAATCCAGACTGTCTGGAAATGAAAAGTCCTTAAGTGGAATTGAGTTTCCCAAATGATAAAACAAGGTAGCTAGATCAACACCTACTGGCATCGACCATTTTTGCTGGTGGTTGTGGTTATTAATTCATGTGAAATGGCAGTGATTTGCTTATTGCTTTGGAAATTTTGGAGTGTCTTGCCATCTCCTTATATGGCAAAGGACTGTTCAGGGAACAAGTGATGTGTCAGTGTACCTGACTCCTTTGTTACAGCTTTCAACCCCCAACTTTTCCTTTCCTCCTTTCATTTACCACAGAGTGATTCTCATCAGTTCCGTGTCATGGCAGCTGTCCTTCGCCATTGTTTACTAATCGTAGGTCCAACTGAAGACAAAACAGAAGAGCTGCACAGGTGAGTAACTGTTACGTTGGTATCTCAGCAAAGCACACTGTCCATTCTCTTATTCCTGTGTATCTATTTCTGATGATCAGTTATGAGCACAAGAAAGTGAAAATATTGTGTTGAATCAGGTAAGCCAGAACCTTGCCTTTGGGAGAAATGTGTATATTGTTCTCTTTGACTTTGTTATGTTGAACTCCAGCATAAGACTTTGGCATTTGTTGTATTCAACAATTAAACCCAGAACGTTAGCATCACAGTTGTTGATTGCTTTGAGATTTAACTCCTGGTCTGGGAGCGTTGCTGATGGTAGAGTGGTTGCCTACCAGATATCAGATGCCCTCAGCTGCTTAAAACAAAAAGTTACTCTTTTTAATCATTGCCCCAACTTTTTGAGGTAGCTGTTTTGTTTTGTTTTTTCCAAAAGAAAACTGAGGTCTCCTTTTTATTACTAAACTTGACTAATATTTCATTATTTTATTTTAAGGATATTTAACAAAAAGTATATGCTATCCAGTAATTAAATCAAAAAACAACAAAATAAGAATAGAGTCACAATGTCTTCTATGAAAATATATTAGGTAAGGTTGAGGAAGGTGGCTCAGTGGGTAAAAGTGCTTGCCATAAAGACATGAGGATCTGAGTTCAAATGCCCAGAACTTATAACCAAAGCTGAAGGAACAAGTGTTTATAATATGTGCTATGAGACACATATTTTGGGGAAATGGGAGGTGGAGACAGAAGCTAGCCTGGTCTATGCAGCAGAAAAATAAGCCCAGTATCAGAATAAGGTGAAAGGCAAGGACCAGGTTGACCTGAGGTTGTCTTCTGACCTCCGCATGTGAGTAGCCACATTCACACACAAAACAGTCCACTGTCACACACACAAATATGCACTCACACACAAAACTGCACACACATCTCTGTCACATATACAAGTAAAGTTATAGATACATATAAAATAAAGACCATTCCAGTTATGTAACTTGACTGTTAGAGATATTAATTGAATCTTGTTAGAGTTCATAATTCTCTGGGGCTTGGGGTGGGCAGCTCAGTACAGTGTTTGTCTACTATGCATGAGTTCAGTTCTCAGCACTTCAAAATACAAATTACCATTCTCTGAAAGCAGCTGAATAAGAGTTAATACATTTTCCAGTT
>CM053766.1:84798877-84903506 GCA_028658305.1 Pachyuromys duprasi
TATCTATCTATCTATCTATCTATATAGATATTGAGATATTGATATATATATGTACATACATTAATATATACATACATATATACACACACAGGCTGTGAGAAGGAATTCTGGCAGCCACTGCTGTGTAGCCACAGGTAGCTCCACCAGGATTCTTCCAAGAATGGATTTCAGTATGTGTCAAGAGCCAAACTATAGACATTATTCACATCTCTAACAAGTAATCAGATTTCTTTCTTTTTGCGAGACTCACATGATCGTGTAAAATCTTTCCCTTTATCTAAAGAGTTACTTTGGTAAAATTTATTAGTTATACTGTGAATATAAATGTGTATCCAAGAGCACAGCCAGAATTATGAGTAGCTCTCAGAGGCATTACAGAGATTAGGCTTGTTGCTGATGTAGCAGTTTGCCTATGATGGCCTTGCATGCCCTTTTAATCAGAAGAGAGTGATTAGTATCATTGTAAACAATGATGACATCAAGGTCAATCCACATAGAGCTGCTCCAATGTCAGGAGCTTCTGGGGACCTACTAAAGGGGTTAAATCTGGACCTTTTTTTTTACACAGTACTTGTGTAAAACTGTAAGGTACAAGACACAGATTGGCTACTTAAAGTGATGCCTAAAAGTCATCGTATTCTTTTCTAAATAATATTTTATTAATTTGAGAATTTTGTACATTGTATTTTGATCATATTCACTACTGTCCCCTTGTATTTTATTTTTTAAAGGTTAGTTTCAACAGTTTTTATGCTCTTTTTGCTGTTGTTGTTGTTGTTTTGGTTATAGGGAAAGGGTTTCTCTGTGTAGCCCTGGCTGCCCTGGAACTAGATCTGTAGACTAAGCTACCTCAAACTCAGAGATCTGCTTGCCTTTGTCCTTTGAGTGCTGGGATTGAAGGTGTGCACCACCGTCATCCGACTCCATATTCCTTTTCTCAGTGCACTGACTTACTTTAACAAACACTGTAGTGTTATAGGTGATCCTGGGTAGGGGAATGTGGTAATGATCACGTGAGACTCTGAGAAGCCTCCTGGCCCTGGCACTTCATAAGCTGTTAACCCCAGGAGCTTCATCTGCTGTTTTTTCTGTTACTGTGATAAGCCTAGTGACTTTTAAATGTAACATTTAGTCTAAAAGTTTTTAATTGCTTTTTAATTTTTAACATTTTATTTAGAAAATTATTTTTGTGTTTATTCTTTGATCATATAAAGATACTTGTTTTCTGATATTCTAAATATTTTCCTGAAGCCAGAAATTCCATTCATATTAGATGATAAAGATGGGTTAGAAAAGAAAAAAAAGAAAGAGCCTGGCAACTTTCTGGTCTGTTTCTCTGTAAGTCTGCACCACTGCTTTCATCAGAGATGTGAAAAAGACATGGGCATGATAAATGGGTTAGTTTAGAAAGGCCGCAGAGCCTGACCTCCATTTCAACTGCTCAGCATTCTAAGCGGCATTTCTGTTTCTTTAAGCAGCTAGAATGTTGTTGGCATTATTCTGTTCTGTTTCTACTACTTGCTTGAAAGTGTCTTCAGCACTCCTTCCCATAGTTAATAAGCTTATCTATTAGTACTTAGATCCCAAACTTGCATAGTCACGATTTACTTTGGAGAGGAAGTAGACAGGGATGACTTCCAGGCTGCTAGGGAAGATGAGACTCAGACACAGGTTAGCTTGCTTTAGGTGCTCAGTTCCAGTTTCTTCTACACACTGTTTCAGCATGTGCTCATCCATGTTGAGTGAATATTGTGTGTTGGGTATACAGCTTCCACCGCCATTTTTTGGAAAGGCTTTCCTTTCCCTATTTTGCTCTTGGCGCCCGCTTGTATGCGTGGGGGAGGGGTATTTCTGGATTCTTTATTCTTATCCATTGGTCTGACTATTTTTAGGCCATTTGTATAACTTTCTGCTAGAAGTAATGTATTAAGTTTTCAAACCAGGAATTGTGATTCTCAGGCTTTTCTCTTGCAGGATTGTTCAGGCTATTCAGTCTCTTGACACTCAATATGAGTTTAAAGATGAGGGTTTTTTTTTTATTATTTCTATAAAAATATCATTGAGGTGTTGGTAGGAACTATCTTGAATTTGGAATATTCAACTCGTAACATTATTGTCTCCTAATCATCATATATATCACATTTTAAACATTTGAAAATGAGCTGATTTTATTTCCATTTAAACCATGTGTTAGGTATTTAACCATGTGTTAGGTACCAATTTGAACTTTGGGGTTAAAAAGAAGATCAAAGCCTGTAGTGCATTCCCTGAGGCTCACCAGTTAATATGTAGGAAGAACGAGTCTCTTTTTCACTCTTTTGCTTTCTTTCGCTCTCCCGCTCCTACTCTCGAGCACTGTATCAGTGAACAAGCTTATATGAGAGTACAGACAAAGACATTTACTTTGGAGAGGTCAGAGTGGGAGGCATTTTTATTGTTATTGTTCGCTTTCTTGGCTCTTTTTAGACTTATTTTCTGTAAATGAGTTTTCCAGGTAAGAAGGGATTCTCTTAAACTGTCAGCCCCGCTGAGTGCTGTTCTAAGGTGTCCTGAGGACATCCATGGCCCATGCACTGAAGGAACTGCACTAAATGAGAAGACAAGACATAAATATTATGAAAAGTTAAATAACAATTCTAGACGAGAATAGAAAGAAACCACAAGATAGTTTTGAGTAGATCTCAGTGACCAATTGCAGTAGCAGGCACTGCGGGACAAGCTCACTGTGGTCTGTGAGGGTCTTCCTCGCAGCTCTGCCCTCTGCCTGTTGTCACCCACTACCTGCCTCTAGTAGGGGCTCTTTCTGTTATCTAAATTAGACTTGCAGGTTTACTTTCTATCCCTGAACATCATCAGTTCATTATTTCAACCTTCTCCTCCCTCATGTCGTGAGAGTCTCAACACCCCCAACTCCAAATGAGGCTGACAACCTCCACAGCCTGTGGGAAGTGATCTGACCTGACAGATGGCGTCATCTCCACTGCACACAGACTTGTGCTTCAGAGAGCCAGTGTCTGCTTGGAATTTTCATGGTTCCTCTCAGTCATCAGGATCAAGAACTCTTCTTTCTGGTTATGATCCGCGCACTTAGGACATGTGGCGCCATCTGGGGAAAGCTGTGTCACCTGATGAGCTCCTTTTCTCTTCCTCTATCCAGGAGTCTGCCAAACCTTTAGAGCCTGCACTAGGCCTCACGTAGCCCTGTCGGCTCATACCCTGCTTTTACTTAGCAAGAGATCTTGGCAGCATGGGGGGAGGCGGGTATGATTGCAGGAGTCCTAAAAGCCTTCAAACTGTTTCTTGGCATAGTCCTAGAAGCCTTGGATTGTCTCAACCCTTACTACAAGATTACAGGGGGGCAGTATTATGCTGAGTGTCACACAGGCTCTGTATAATGAATTGGGTAGTATATTCTTACCATGGCAGTATGCCAGTTACATCAGTTTCCTCTGAATGAGAACTGTCTTTCATTGTGTGATACTGGATGAATCCATGGAATTAGATCTGAGGGACTGGCCTCACTCTTAGGGGAGCATTCTGCTTTTGACAATATCCCTCTTCCTATTGTCAGGCAAAACATTTTCATGGCACTGATCCACTCTTTCCCCCTGGCTCTGAAAGCCTACCATGCTACAAACCAGATGGCTCTATATTCAAAATAGTCTGCCCTTCTTCCCCAGTCACAGCCTGCTTATTTGGGCCTTTGCATTTGCTCCATCTGTAAGTGCTGGAATGCTTTTTACCCAGGTATCTGTGGGATTGGCTTCTTCTCTTCATTTATAATTTAGTTTAAATATAACTTAATTTACTCAGGCGTTCTTCAGCCTCCTAATTTAGACATATGTACACATATACAAACACATTCTATCCCTATTTTATCACTTGCTGCTTTTTTCATGGCATTTATCACTAACTAATATTGTTCCTTTATTTTCCTGCACATTTATTAATTTCTTTTCTATTTACTATAACTTATAAAGTTATAAGCTTTTAAAAAAGATCAGGCTAGAGAGATGGCTCAGCAGTTAAGATCACATACTGTTCCTACAAAGGACCCAAATTCAGGTCTCAGCACCCATGCCAGGCAGCGCACAACCACCTGTAGCTAACTCAGCTCCAGGAGATCCAAGGCTCTCTTCTGACCTCAAAGTACATCTGCACACATGTGCACACCCACATGTAGACACACAGGCATTCAGACAAAAAGATTCCTTTTTAAAAGGGATATAAGGTCTTACCTGTCTCATCCCCTACTGTACCCCTGACACCTCAGCAAGTACACATATGTGCTTATGTACATACACATGCATATGTACAGAACTAATGAATTGAGGAGGAGTGGGATGACTAGATGATGATCTTGCCAGCCACTTAACAATCATTGGAAACTCAGGCAGGAGCTTCCTCAAATCCTCAGGCCCTGGGCAGTACCAATAGATTTGTTGCAATCTGTATCTGTTCTTGTTTCCTGCCATTCTCAGACATTTAAGTGTCTCTCTTCCTGTCCAGTGCTATTTTTACACCTTTGTTTTTGCCTCCTAAGACCTTATTCTAGCATCATCTCTCCTTCTACAGCTTTGATATCCTTGAATGTATCAAGTCTTCAAATTATGAATATGCTAAGATGTATCTCATTTGTAGGAGAAAAATAAATCCTTATCAAAACTTAAATCACTGGGATGGAAGGTGACTGAGTGGTGAAGAGCACTCGCTGCTGTCTGTCAAGACTCCAGCCAGTCGTGGAGCTCACAGCCGCCTGTAGCTGTAGCTCCAGGAGTTCCTAGACCCCCTTCTGGCCTCTGGGGCACCCACAGTCACACATGCACATATTCCTACACACACATGCACACACTCACACACACACGCAGGTGCACACAAGCCCCCAAACCTACGTGGTGGAAGGAGAAAGCTGACTCCTGTAAGTTGTCCTCTAACTTGCATTCAGGTACCATGGCGCTTGTACACTCACTTGCACACACACTAAGAACTGCCATCATATTTGTTTCTCTCTCTTTACAGCATTTTTTTAAGTATTCCCTGTGCCACAGTTCTCCAGAGGTTTTGATCATCTCTAGCTTTAGTTGGAAAACCTTTTGAAAACACCCTCAAGTGTCTTTATTTACATGTAAATTATGTTCATATACAGCTGTTTTACATGAAATAAATCATTAATTATATATAAAAATAAATAGTAAATGGGATAATAAAGTAGTTTTTAAAGTGAATTTTAAAATTAAGCTACCTCAAGTTTATTATCTTCTCAGTTATTAGCCTTTCTGTATATTTTCTATATTAGGCATTCAGCTGTGTTGCTTCTTGTGATGGCTTTATTAGCGTATTCCTCAGGGTATACTGTCAGGCAAAACTGATCAGTAGCACATGGATGTAAGCTCATATTTTGTATAAGACCCACATTTAAATTTTTAACTTTCATGTGTGTGTTTAAATATTAGGTAAGGTCTCACAATATAATCCTGGCTGTCCTCCAACTGGCAATCTTGCCTCAGTCTCCTGAGTGTTGGGATTATGGGTGTCTGACATTATGCCCGCTTAATTTACAATTAAAAATAAAAAGTGTGTGTGTGTGTGTGTGTGTGTGTGTGTGAGAATGGGGTGGGTTATGTGTATGAGGGTGGTTGTGTGGAGATAGAGGACAGTTTTGTGGAGGTGGTTTTCTTTTCATACCACAGACCAACCTTTTCCCTTGAAGCCAGCTCCCTGGCCCAATTTCCGAATTTTTAAAACAAATTTCTGGTGGTGAATTCTTGTAATCTCAGCACTCAGGAGGCATAGGCAAGAATATCCAGAGTTCAAGGTCATTGCAGCTACCTAGTAAGTTTAAGGCCAGTCTGATATATGTGGGACTCAACCTCAAAGATTACATAGTGAGTTCCAGGCTTTCCTGGGTCACCTGAGATTCAGTCTCAGAAAAGAAACATGATTGCATGTTTCTTTGTCCTGGCTTTGTTATGATTGTCCTGGCTTTGTTATGATTCAGCAAACAAAAGAATCTGTCATTTTCTTGTCAGAAAGAAAATAATATTTTAAATATTTTAAGTAATGTCTTAAATTTTGGTTTCCTTTTCAGAATCACTTAATGTGTTTTGCCCATTTTGAAAGAATTTGTTTAGTTTAAAACTACTGAAGCAAGGCTGATGATTTTGTGAAGGGGTGGTATGTTTAACAGGTTTGAGACCCCAAAGAGTAGCCCTGTCCCTACAAAAAAAGCATAACCTACATGAGCATAGCTGTTGTATCATGACCAGTTCAGAAAGGTCCTTCCCATGGCACCAAATTTTAATCTTTCCGCTACTTCGCAGGTGTTTGTAAATGGGGAGCATCACATATGACTTGGGTGTGGGTACCAGTATTAGTACATTGGTCAAAGAGCAAAGTGAGACTTTTTTTCAATGTCATCAATAGATACAAATTGAATACTTTCTGCACCCAAATGGGTTCCTTAAATGTGAAGTCTAAAACAGTAAACAAGTTCACAGACCTAGCCTTGGTTTTTGTAGTGATTTGTGGGTATGACACCAGAAGAACAGACAACAAAGACAAGTTTGTCATTCTGACTTCCAGTGTTGTTTGCTGTACAGCAGGGTCTGTAGTGACTACTGCATCATATATTTAACATCTGTTAAAAGGGTAGATCTTAAGTGCTTTTACCACAAAAGAAAAAACTGAACCATGTCTTCTTAAATAAATAAAGAGAATAGGGAATCTTTTGAAGGCCTTAAGATAGATTTCTGCTGGCTTTCTTTCCAAGCTTCAAACTACACATAGCCTCAAATGTAAAGAAAATATATTTGATCGTAAGATTTGTTACTTGCTACTGATTGGTATGAGCTGTTCGCATGTTCCTCACTGTCATTTAGCATTTGTTGAGTTCATCAATGACAGAAGACTAAATTTGAGGTTGTCTTCTTATTTCCATAGCTAATAATCCTTTAATCAAGGTACGGAAGGTCTCTAAGTAGGCCTTGCTTTTGAATCTGCATATCAGGAGGGGGCTGGGAGTGTGAGCCAGAGGATGTCATGGCGCGGTGATTAATGGTCTCTAGGAACTGGAAAGGAGAGTAGTACACACAGCATTTCTACCCTCCTAGAGTAAGAATGCAAACACCATTGTGCAAATCTGTGCACCGTCACTGACTTCCTGGTAGCTAGAGAATCCCATGCACTCTTCTACCACAAATAAAACTGTCAGAGAAATGACAGAGCGCAAAAGGCTGGCCTTCCTCCTTTAAAAGAATAGCTTGAATACGGTGAGCCAGAAACTTAATTTTATAGCTGTTTGAGAACTGAGTTGTTTAATAAGAAATGAGAAAATTGGAACTTTTCTTGAAAAGCATGAAAGATCTAAATATTTGTTGATTCCAGCTCTACATTTGGCTTCTTAAATATGCCTAGTTCCTGGAAACTCCTCCTTTAAGAGATCTGAAAGAGAAACATCCCTTTGTAATAGAGTAACCATCTCAGGCTCTTCAGTCTGGTCTATAACAGATTTAGAGGATCACACCGCTGATGGTTTCCAGAGAGGGTTATCCTGTGTTTAGGGGGAAAATCCTAGCATTTCAGAATAGCTTCTTCCATTTCAGAAAGTAAATCTTAGGGAAAGTTCTTTCTCTCTTCTCCCCAGTGGCTTTTAAGGGAGACACAAGCCATTCTAAACCATAAATAAGGAATTATGGAAGCTTGCAGACAAAAATGCTAAAGTTTGTATGAGAAGTGGTGTACTTTAACTGCCTTTGAATGTCACAAATGACAGGACAGTGTGTGACAGTAACATCAACTTCATTAAGGAAAACAGTGATTTATACTTTACCAAAAACCATCTGTTCATAAAGTATTGTTCAATTGTTTTTTGCCCACAATTCATATTACTTTTTATTCCCACTCATTGTCTGCATTGTTTAATTTGTAATGGATTTTTTAAAATAATTTTTATTTTTCCATAATATAAAAAGAATGCAATATTGATTCATGGGAAATGAAGCCATACTTCAAAGTAAAAGAAAGAAAAACCTCTGTATTATTTTTCTATTTGTTTTATTTTATATTTTTTTAGAATCTCACTATAAAGTATATTTCAAATTGCTGTGATCTAAATTAAGACGGCATCAGATGGATTAAGCCCTGACTTTGGTTTCCAAGTGGTTACACGTTTACACTGTATTTACAAGAGTTTATTTTTAGTCAGGATGTGGTTATTTTTAGACTGGCTTCTATGTCACTAGGAAATGTAATGCCTGTCTTTCCATTGTTGTTTATCAGGAAGTCCTGGGGTGCAGGCTATTAAGATCCAGCTCACACAGGAACACTGATTCTCCTGGTAGATCAAAATATGGAGGAAATATGTTGAAAGCATGCCTATTTCTGCTAAATCTCTAAATCTCTACTATCATTTTAACCTCTTGTATACTGTCCAGTAGAACAAGGTTTTTAGAGCCTGCCAAAAATACAAGGTTGGGGTTGCCCCTGCTGGTGTGCATCCCCAAGGTGTGCAATCCCTAGAACAGCAGAAGGGCCTAGGATAGAGATTAGAAACAGCAGTACTGGCTTCTTTAAAGAGACCCAATGATGAGAGAGGGAAAAAAAGGACACCATTTATTTTTTTCATGAAAATGTCACATATAAAAATTGGATGATTTAAAAGTTGTGTTTTGTACATAAGAAAAAACAAATCTTAATACTACAGTCTTTGCTTGTTACTGCCGTTGCCTCTGTGATAAGGCTGCTTGTACGCGTTGCTTCTCAAGTGCTGTATGTGGCAGTGTGAGGAGTAATAGACCAGTGGATCCACAGAAGCAGCTCACTCCTGAAGAAAGTGCAAGGCTGTCATTGTCACTGCAGACTAAAGAGCTGCCATTAGAGCCGCCTGCTCCTGGGCTAGCATTTCAGAAAGTGACGTGACAGCCTGCGCTTGTGTCTGTCCATTTAGCGTTGCTTCTTTTTAATTTGCCATGTGTGTGTTTGAGACAGTTCTTTATTTTCTCTTAGTAAATGCCAAGTAATATTAATGGCTCATTTTGAAAAAGAAAAATTTTAATTGACTCCTAAAAGTCACCTCTGTACTATGTATAGTTTGCGTTTTAAAAGCCTATTCAGTCAAATTAAAATATTGTGTTTTCAAATTGCCTTTCAGTAATGCTGTCAACCTTTTAAGCAATGTTCCAGTCTCTTGTTTGGATGTTCTCATTTGTCCATTAACCCGTGAAGAAACAGCCCAAGAGGCAGCGACTCTAGATGAACTGCCCAGTGATAAAACAACAGAGAAAGACACAGCTTTGAAAAACAATACCATGGCATACAATGGCATGAATATGGAGGCCATTCATGTTTTACTCAGTTTTATGGAGAAGAGAATTGACAAGGTAAGGCTGCTAGAGTGGAGGCTTTGGGAAGGTGTACCTAAAGGTTGGATGTGCCCTACGTAGAGACAGGTCACACGGCATGAGCTCACAACTAAGCTTGTTCTTTATATTTGGCATGTTACGTAGTTTTACCTTTAAAAGCATTTTATCCTAGTAATGATAAATTGGTAGAAGTCAAGTGAGTTTATTTAATGTTGAAAATTGTATTTTTACAACACCAAATTTATAACTAGTGTCTGAAAGTAAAGGAAAAATTATTAACTGCCTTGCATAGCTACTTTACAAATGTTAGAAGTAAAAACTAACCTACTCAAAAATGATGTCTTCAAAAAGTGTTTCAACTTCAGTTTTCTCTAGTCTGCCACTCAGTTTCTCTCGTAAAGGGGTGGAATAGATGGGTCCAAAAAGCCTTTGCTTCATTGAAGCATATTAGCTGAGCTGGTTAAACCCAAGAAAATGTAGGAAAAACAAAACAAAACAGAAAAGACAAAACTAGATAGTAAAGTTAAGATAACTCGGAGCTATTAAAGCTTTGACAATCATAAGCTGTACCCTCCCTTCTCTCTCCATCCCTCCCCTCAAAAAAAAAGTCTTCGTATTCTCAGGTTACATGGAGGAGAGCCACGCCCTTAAGAACTGAACTAATATGGCATGCATGGTTTTCTTTATAGGGAAGCAGCTATAGAGAGGGTCTAACTCCAGTTCTCAGCTTATTAACAGAATGTTCCCGAGCTCATCGGAACATCCGAAAATTTCTCAAAGATCAGGTAATTGCTTATATCTTAAAGTTAAAACTTTGTATATATGTTGTTAACATAGAACTAATAAATTTTCGTGATAGTTTCCTTTCAGAAAATCAGAAACCTTCTAGCCAGAAATAAATGATCTTGTATACATTATTCATTCATTTATCCAGCAGGTCTATTACATGCTGTTTGTTAAACAGTGGTTTGTTAAACTGCTCTGAATATTCAACATCATTAGTTCTTTATTCTTACAGGATTTACCTTATTAGGAGATAATAAATTAAAAAGCAACCATGCAATAGTGGAGCATGATAAGTGTCCTAAAGAAGGAGAAACCAAAGGATGGAAAGGAGAGTTAAGGTACAGGAGCGCCTCCTTGAAGAGGTTACAGAGAGCAGAAAGTTGGATAAGAAATAAGTCTCTGAGAATGCTGAGAAGACTCTATCAGGGAGAAAGTGTTTGGAGTTCTCAGATGCGAAGCTTTGGCATTATAAGGGGAAACAAGGCAGCCAGTGTAAAAACAAAAGATAGAAGGGAGAGACTGTAAAAGAACAGTGAAAGAGTAAACAGGGCAGAAGACAAGGTTGGATAGCACTTTGGATTCTCTCTAAATAAGATGAGAAAACACTGGAGTGTTTACTTCCAATGCTGTGTGTAAGAGGGTAGAGCGGAGCGTAAGTGGATGGTTGCCATACTACTTAGGGTAGTCCTAAAAACACTGAAGAAGGTTTCAGAGTTCATCCTTTGAGCCATGTCATGAAAATGCAGTTCACATAATGTACTGGTAGATTGGGTAATAAGCTGAGAAGAAATAATAAGCTTTGAACTTTTAAAATTCTATCTCAAACCCAAGACATTAAAATTTCAATTTCAAAGCTGGCCATGGTGGCACATGTCTGTAATCCCAGCACTCTGAAAGGTAGAGTCAGGTAGATCTCTGTGAGTTCGAGGCCAACCTGGTCTACAAAGTAAGTCCAGGACAGCCAAGGCTACGCAGAGAAACCTTGTCTCAAAAAACAAAAACAAAAATTCAATTTCAAACATCATCTTTCAGTTAGTGCTTCCATTTCAACCTGTCTCATCCCATAGGTAATGTGCCAATCTTCTTGCTCCTCTGTGCCCTTAGTTTCTCTGTCCTACGCAAGCTCAGATGTAGTTCATGACTGTAGTCATTCCCTTCCAGACAGCTTTAACTACACTCTTCCTCTGTCTACCTATTTTAAAAAACAAAAAAACACAAGCAAATGGTTGAAGCACCCTTGTACCTACTGTGGGCTGTTCCTGAGCATTTGAACTGACTGCTCTTGTAAATTTACCTGAGGATGGCCTTCAACTTCTGATCCTCATGCTGCCACCTTTGAAGTGCTAGGGTCATGTGTGTACACTACCACACTGTACTTACGCAGTGATGGATGTCCATTCCAGGCAAGCTCTCTGCCCTTCGCTAGCATATGGTGTCAGTTCCCACCTACTTGAAATATTTACTTCATTTGGCTCTTGGGACATGGTAGAGACCTTTTCTGATCATCTTCCCAAACCTCAATGTTTGCCAGCCTAAGCAAATGCATCTTGTCTCTACCTCTCTCCTCCCTTTTTCATCACATTCCAGTGTCGTGATTTTGAACACAAGTATATGGTAATGATCCCCAGGTATGTATGGTGAAATACAAATCTGAGCCATCCTCAGATCCCTGGACATTCGTGATGACCTGCTTACTTTGACTATTGGATGTGTAGTGGTTTTCCTTTAGTATAGCCCAAATTAATAACATAATTTCCCACGTTCCTTTCCTGTTTCTTCTTCTAATTTTCCTGTGCCATTACCAGCACCTTTACTTCACTGGTCATTTATAAACTAATCAGGGTAATTTTGATACATGTTGAAAATTAAGTAGACACCTTACTGTGTATCAAGCACATAAATAATGTTGATAAAAGACATCAAAAAGCAGAAACTCATTACTTTTAAACAGAGATCCTTTAAAAACATGATAGCTATTTCAGCAAGCTAAACTAGCAGCTTATTTATAAGTTTGACTCTTTTAAGGCACTCTGCCTTGACTGGAAGAACTTGATAAAGAATAATGAAGGAAAGCTGTCAGAAGACCCCTGTTCGATTCCCAGCACCCACATTACAGCTCACATCTACCTATAACTCTAGTTCTAGGGGATCCAGTGCCCTTTTCTGCCTCCATACACAAGATATGCACATCTTACACAGACATATATGCAGACAAAATACCCATATGCATAAAATAAAAATACTTTTTCTTAAAAAAAATACTTCATTTCCTATGTTTTCTACTTGTTAATAAAAGCAAGATCTAGGTTCAAGTAAACTGTTAATGCTTACTTTTTCTTTTTTTAAGTAATTTTTTTATTTTTATATTAATCACAGGTTATGTACTTTATATCCCAGCTGTAGCCCCCTCATTCCCTCCCACTCTACCCATCCCTCCCTCATCTCCTCTCTGCCCCCCTCCAAGTCCACTGATAAGGGAGGACCCCCTCCCCTTCCATCTGACCCTAGCTTATCATGTCTCTTCAGGGCTGGCTGCAATGTCCTCTTAAGGAAAGCTAAAGAAACCTATTTGTTAGCCACATACCATGTAGATACACAAGAGTATAGGACCCTCTGTCTCCTCCTTCAGTGTAGGTGAGAGGATGAGATAGGACAAGTAAACAGATAACTAAGGTGTATTAGCCTGTGTTTTGTCACTGTAATAAAGTCCCTAAGGTAGGACATTCTGAAGAACACCACAGGGCCCAGGGAGGTGGGGGGAAGGGGCTGTGTCTTATTATTCTGGTAGTCCAAGGTCGAGAGATCATATCCAATGACAGCCTTCTCACTGCTGTCCCCAGGGAGAGGCAGGGCATCTCATGGTGTGTTAGTTACACTGTTTGTTGCTGGGACGAAATTCCTTGACAGAAGCAACTTAAGGGAGAAAGAATTTATTCTGGATCATGGTTTAAGGGTATGGTCCATTGTGGAAGGCATGGTAGCAGCAGCAGCTTCAAGTGTGTCAGAGGGAATATAAACTGTTTGTTCATATTTCTGTAGACCAGGAAGCAGAGAAAGAGAAAGCCAGTATTCTGCTTATTTGTTCATATTCAGTGTTCATGTCCTCACAGTGCAAAATATTGTCTTAACTCATTATAGCATCCCTTCAAAGGTATAGAGTAATGGCAACCTAAGCTCCACAGTGAGACCCTGTCTGAAAACAGTAACAGGTGGCTGGGGTGGTGGCCCAGTGAGTAAGAACACTTGCTACATAACCATGAGGACCTGAATTCAAATCCTTAGTACCCTCATAAAAGGTTGGGCATGGCCATGCATCCCTGTTACCTCAACTATAGGTGCTTGAGGTAGAAGGAATTATTGGAGGATTACTGGACTAGTTCTCGGTACACCGAGAGGCCTTGCCTTAAGGGAATAAGGCAGGAAGCAATAAGCAGGACACATAGTGTCCTTTGGCTTCTATGTATATGTCTGCATGCATGAGCACACACAATAACAACAAAAAGTACAAAGTTTCAGATCAAGGCCAATTTCTCCCATCTGTAAAATCAAAATGACTTTGCTACTTCCAGTATGTAGTGGTGGCAAAGCCACTAGGTATATTTTTCCACTCTAAAAGAGATGCAAAAGTGGGGAATTGGCTCAAAGTTCCAGGGAAAAGACAGTAGAGGGTGGGCAATAAAAGTTGACTCTTACTCTGTAGTCTCCTACAGGTCAGCTAGATATTACCCAGATGACTGTTTGCTACTATTCATGGATTTCCTGAGCAAGCGTGGCATGTTGTTGGTCACCTTCTGTTACTTGGGTCCATATTACAGCTCCATTTCAGCGTCTCTACTATGCATCATCCCAGCAGGCACTCCTGGCAGGGCCTCTGAGCCTGCAGCACATTTCTGCTTGGCCTTCTTTGAAATCTTGGTCAGTGCCATCGTTATCTCATGAGTCTTTTATTCTGCATACCTGCAGAACCAGCACCCTGTAGATGGCAGAAAAGCTGGCCACTGATATGAACTCTGCATCTGCCTGCTTTAGCCACTGCTGCAGCCAGAGATAGTCCAGTTGAGCCCAGGAGAACAAATCCTGAGATGGTCTTGGATAGTAAGCCAGTAGAGAGCACCCTGGGCTCAGTCCCTGAGACAGTGCTATCCCGAAAAGTCTCTTGCCCTGTGATGGTGGGTGGAGCATGGCCTAGAAGACTCGGGAGATGGCCTTGAGGCTTTCATAGAGGCCTTAGAGTTAGCATTCTTGCCACGCTCTAGCAGTCTCCCTGTACTGTCCTTAGCCTTACCCTTAGTCACTTTTTCTGTTCCTTCCCTGGGCAAGCTGCAGGCTTTATGAATTTCCTTTTCCATTTCCTTTTGCTTACAACACTTACTATAAATCTAACAGTAGCCAATAACACTAACATCATAACCCAAATGCTATATTGTTTTGAAATTTCTCTGGCCAAATAAACTAATCCAAGCCTTCCTAACTTTAGCCTCTGCAAAATCTTAGGACATGGATTCAGTGTGGTCAGATTCTTTATGACAGTGTAATAATGATGGCATGTTTTCCCCCATGTTCCCATCAGATTCTCATTTCCATCCAAAATTAGTTTTCTGAGCCCTTACCAGAACTTCCAATTAAACTGTATTTACAGCATTCTATACTGTCTAGCCTGTTCCTCCAAATAGTTCCAGCCTCTCCTGCTCACCTGATTCCAAAGCTGCCTCCTCATTTTCAGGTAAAACCCTACTTCTGGTACCAATTTTCTATGTCAGTGTGCTCATCATTATTATAATGAAATACCTGGGACAGCCTAACCTTACAACCTTCCCTGTTGCCTAAGCTCTTAAAGGTCAGCTCACCACCTCTTCCCACCACCACATTAGGGATCATGCTTTAACACATGGAGCCTTAGACAGTGTGTGGAGAGTACAGCACAACAAAGGGAGATAATGAACATAGTTATGTTGGCATCCTTTTTTCTCTCTCTCTTTCTTTCTTTCCTTTCTTTCAGCTATTTTATTGGGGTTTCTTATACCTCTGCCTTCCTTCTCCACCTTTATCCCTTCTAACATCCCAACACTAGATAGGAGAGAAAGGCTAGTGGGAAGAAAGAAGGTTAGTGGGGAAAGGGGTCTACTTCCTGCTAGTCAGTGGTCTTGGGTTCCTTGGGGTAACTCCAATCTTCATTTCAGGATATCTCTAACTTCTTGTCAGGCTTTCTCAACAGCAGCCAGGAGTAGCAGCATCCTTTTTCTTGGAGCCCCCAGTCCCTTCTCCAGGCTCTGACATTTATTCCCGCTCTGAGTCCCCAGAGTGAAACTATCTGCAGCAAAGCTCACACCCTTCTCAGAGCCCACACAAGGCAAATAGTCTGCTGCTGTGGACAATCTGAAGCAGCCCCGTATCCCACACTTGGAATTAAAATAAAAACATGCTTACATAACATCATTGAATCTTTAACGACAACAAAACTTCCGCTACATATTTACCTAGTCCAGGAGGCCTCCCTTGCCATATTGCTTGCAGATCGTCACTGCTAAGCCTGCCCACTTTTCTTAATGATAACTCAAAGGCATAACTTTGTTCCGTTTTCTATTCATGCTGATACTGGCCAAAATCCTAAGCATATTTTCCCTGAAACTCCCCCAATCCCTGTTCTTCAACTGTTTATAGACTGCCAGTGCTAAGTCTAACGCAATGACATGACTTCCTCTCTCCCTTTTCTCCATCTCCCTCCTATCAGCTGTCAAAGTATACAGTTTGCCTGTCGTGTTTTTCCTTTTAAGCACTTAATAAAATGGTCCTTGGACTTCAACAATAGGAAAAAAAGGATGGAGGGAGAAGGAGAGAGATGGAAACAACCTTCTAGAGAGGATGCACTGTAGATGGTGCTCAAGAAAGGCAAACGATATGGACGTAGTCTCAGGGTGGGGTTCACATGGGTGCAGCATGTGCCAGGCGTTCAGAAGGGCCATAAACTCAATCTCTAGCACCAAGGGGAAAATAGCAGATAATTAGTTTTGATAATACTGTAATTGAAACTATGTCTAACTACTTAAGGCATGCAATAGCAACTACTATATTAAATCTAACACATGCATACACAAAGGAAATTGGCCTTGAGTGCTCTGTGTTTGAGCAATTACAAATGAAAACAGTGGAAATTACCGACCCAGGTTGTATTAGTCTAGAGACTGAAAGATACTGTGTTTGAAAGAGAAACTGTATACAACTTTCAAAAAAAAATTGTTGGAGGATAACGTAGGAAAAGATGTATGTGCCATTTGGGAGTGACATGAAGCAGCAAAGTAGTAAAATCTTTAAGAAACCCAAGAAAGTAGTTGACAGGGTTTTGCATGCTAACTTTTGTAGTTGTATACCCTGGATATTAAGGTAGATGCATTCTGTAGAAATCACCTATCTCATGTCTCATTCTTCTAGAAATAGGGATTAAAACCGATAGAATTGACTCAATCAAGTAAGAATTGTTGTGCAATTACCTCATGCCCCACCATCCTAGAGATACTTATATGTGGATCTTATAAACATTTGGATAGAGTCCTTGTCTGACATTTTGTCTCTATGTTTTAATTTATAGCTATATTTCTAGTCCCTGTACTTCCTGATACACTCACTATGGAAAAAGAAAGATAGAAGGGACAGTTAGTTAATTTTTAACTAACTAGCTTAAATAAATTCTGCATGTATACAGTCTGTAATTGCTCTTCGACTTTGCAGTGTGCCTCATTTCCTAGCACAAGGACTGCTTATATAGAAGCCCTTGCTGTGGTTTGTATACGACTCTCCTCTAAGCACATGTGTTAGAGATTTGATGTTCCAGGGTGGCTGGTGGGTGATGGTGTGGGACCTTTGAGAGGTATAGCCTCGTAGAAAGCCCACAGGGGCCACTGCCTCAGCAGGGTTAAGGTAGTTCCTATGGGGCCCTTCAGCGCTCGCAAAACAAACTACGGAGCTGGCCTGACCCTTTATTAACTGTCTGGCTTTCTATGTCTAGACATAATTCCTTTCCTCCTACAAACACCCCTGCCTCTGTGACACCATCCTCTATTAGGCACTCACCAGCAGTAGAAACAGTGGGTAGGATCACCTGATCTTAGGCTTTTAATCTCCAGAACTATAGGCTAAATAAATCTCTTTCCTTCCTAAAGTTAGCATGTCTTGGCTATTTTCTTATAGTAACAGAAAATGGATCAATAAATATATCGTTTAATGAAAATCACTTGGATTTATTCATTTCCCTTCTAAATCAACAAGTATTTATTGGACACCTATAATATTCCATGCACTAGGAAGAGACTAATAAAGAAGGAGTAAAAACTGTCCTTGTGGAACTTTTTTTTAATATTAGGATAAGCATTAGGATTAAGAGAAACATGCTCAGAAAGAAAGATACACCCCAGAACATGGGTGTGTGCTTCTTCAGAGTCACAGAATAGACTTTTTATTGGAAAGAGGCAAACAGTAAGTATTTACTATGCCAGGTGGTTAGAGTATAAGAAGGATTGTGGAAGACTAATAGTGAGAGATGGGAAAAGGAATAGTAAAGATTAGTGAGAGAGAAGTCAGGGAATAATTTGTTTAAGTAACAGTTGAACAGAGACCTGCAGGAACGGGCAGAGAGAAATGGAGAAGAGACAGGGCATAAAGAAAAATACTTGGTTACCTCTCCCTCAAGTGCTTGCATCTAAGTCTTTCTGATTTGTAATATTTTTAGATTTGGGGATATCTGCATAGATACCCAGTAAGATATCTGTATACACCTGATACCCAGAGCTTTAAGATAACTTACACATTTTTAGCATACCTTCACTTAACCTATCTCATGAACTTCATTTACCTTGTCACATACAGTTTCTGTTTGTGGCATCACGTAAGAACTCAAAGGTTCCGGATTTTGAAGTTAGGAATGTTCAGCTTGAAATAGCCATTTTAATTATAAAATTAAACAACCAAAAAGCATAAATACAGGTTTTTAAAAATTAAATACTGAATATGCTGGTAGAATTAAAAGAGGTAATAAGTCAATATGGCTTGGGCTACTGAAGAAGTATGTGAAAAAATAGGAAACCACTGTATACATGCAGAATACATTGGCTAATGGGGGGAAATGCATGTGTGAATGAATGTATGCGCACATTTGTATAGAACTGAAGACAGGACAGCCTCAGGTGTTGATTCTTAGATGCCATCTAGTCTTCTCTCTCCACTTACCTTCTCCCCCCCCCCCTCCGTCCCGAAACTGGCCAACTAAGCTAGGCTGGCGGGCCAGCAAGCCCTAGGAATCCTCCTGTCTCTACTTGCCCCCATGCTGGGATCACAAACCTATCCCACCACACCTTGATTTTTTTTTTCATGTGGCTTCTGAGTATTGAACTCAGGTCCTCATGCTTATGCTGAAAGCTCTTTACTGACTTTACTCCTCCTCCTTTTTTGGTTTTCGAGGCAGTCTCTCTCTGATTTGGCTAAAGCAGACTTTGGACTCTTATCTTCCTCTCAGCTTTCCAAGCCCCTGTGCTGTCATACCCAGCAAGAAAGAGG
This sequence comes from Pachyuromys duprasi, assembly GCA_028658305.1. Lineage (NCBI taxonomy): Eukaryota > Metazoa > Chordata > Mammalia > Rodentia > Muridae > Pachyuromys > Pachyuromys duprasi. The sequence continues at coordinate 84,817,570 of CM053766.1, forward strand.
AATGTGACACAGACTTTTAAATTAATTTTTGCTAGATACCTGAAACACTGCTGGTGCTGAGATGCCAGATGACACAAAAGACATGTTTCTGTCCAGATAGAACTTTACTGCGCACACGAGATTATGTGCGGTCTGGTTATTGTTGGCGATGCTGATGATTTATTTCATTTTGGAAGCTAACAGTTATTTTATTTTATTTGTTACTCTTATTTAAAAGTAAGTGTAGTTTCTGCTAAGATTGACCAGTTGCATGGCACCGTTTTCACGTACCCCAGGACCCTCAATTGATGATGGTTTTTTCATTTATGCAATCAGGTTTTACCACCATTGAGGGATGTGACAAATCGACCTGAAGTTGGCTCAACTGTGAGAAATAAGCTGGTGCGCCTCATGACACATGTTGACCTTGGAGTCAAGCAAATTGCTGCTGAATTCCTTTTTGTCCTTTGCAAAGAGAGAGGTAGGTTAAACTCTCTTTGCCTTATGTTTTTTATCATTTGGAGGAAATCTGAGAAATGTTCCTGTTGGGTGTAGCATTTTATTCCAGTCTTTGCAGCAGAGCTGACTACTTAGTTGCTGTTAGGAGCAGCTGCGCAGATGACAGGAGATAGTAATCTTACAGCATTGCTATGTGTTCCCGAGCTCCTTAGGCCCTGCAGAGACATACTTTCCCGAACACACAGGCATCTAACCTTTGTCTTGTGTGTATTTAACCCAGACCTCATAACATCTTGGGCTTGGGAATCATTGTAAGAAGTCTGCCTAAATAATTCACTTGCTACTGTTTTAATGACCAGTTACAATTCTCATTCAGTTCCCTCGAATTCTTCATAAAATTGCAGTCAAACTTTGGTTTCCTCCCTGAATTCTTTATAGCCATGGGATGTTACCCGTTTAATATAATGAATAGAAGTCCAAAAGTCTATTAAGGCATGGCATTTACTCTTGAGATAACAGTAATAATAGTATTTCTTCTTGTTTATTAATATCTTTGTACAAAAATCACATCTAAGCTGACTTTTATTTCACTTTTTTGAAGAACTTTTTTGAAATAGTTCAAAAATGAAAATCTCTCCTTGAAATATTTATTTCTCTATTTATTTGTTTGTTTATTTATTCATTCATTCAGTTCTGGGAATTGACCTTAGGGTTTCGCACATGCTAGGCAATTGCCCTACCACTGAGCTATATTCTCAGTCCTCAAAATCTTAAAATCTTATGTATTCTTAAACCTCATTTCTGACTTTTTAATTCAAACACTTAAGTTCCTGTAAAGACACCACATTATTAGCAATATACTTGAAGCGTTACAATGTTGATAGCAGCTTTCAGAAGTGACTAACTTAATTCTGGAAAGGACACTCTGAGGGTAATATTGCTTCAGTTTCATCTTCTTGAACTATTAGCTGCTTCCATGATTTGAGAAAAGATTGATTTACATGTTGTAGTCAGATGGTTATCATAGTTCTTTGCACGTGTTGCCAAAATAGCGGCTGATTGAATCTATTTTTCTTAGATCAAAAATGAGCTAATAGAGGCAGGGGAGATGGGTTAGTCAGGAAAGTGCTTACAAAATAAATGATCTGAATAAGTATGTGCACTTATAAGTCTAGCACACACTTATAAGAGAATCCCTTGGAAAAGAGTTCCTAGTGCTTGTTGGCTAGACACGTCAACCTAGTTGTCAGGCTTTAGGCCAATGAGAGACCCTGCTTCAAAAGACAAGTGGACTGCATTCCAAACATATGACACCTCAAGCTGTCTTCTAGCTCTCACAAGCACTTGCACACACATTTGTATCTATTTTTTTTAAATGTTGTGTGTGTGTGTGTGTCCATGAATCTAAACCACACATACATATTTGTAATAATGAAAGTAAGACACACAGTCTACATGTAAAATGACAGATGAAAATTGACACTTTGCAAGTTTGTTGCTTGAACAGAAGGCTACAGGGTTGGAGAAGAGGCATTGCTGCTTAGCTACAACTCAGTGCCGCCATTAAGCAACTGTAGACTATCCTTTTTTATTATTGAAAATAGATTCTTCTCTCACACAATATATCCCAACCACAGTCTCCCCTCCTTCCACTCTTCCCCACTCCTTACCTCCTCTCCTCTCCCCAAGATCCACCCCCCACCCCCATCTTCCATGAGAGGAGAGCAGGCCTCCAAGAGACAACAACCGAACATGACATAACAAAACACAGTAAGACCAAGCAGAGGCCCTCATATTGAGGCTGGACAAGCACCTCGAGCAGGTAAAAGAGTTAGAGACACACCCGCTCCCACAGAAAACACCAAGCTAACAGTTCAAACATATAACAGTTCTGCACAGAGAACCTGGTGCAGATCCTTGTAGGTCCTGTGCTTGCTGCTTAAGTCTCTGTGAGCCCATATAAACACTGCCTACTTGATTCAGTGGGCCATGTTCTCCTGGTGTCCTCTATCCCCTCTGACTCCTACAATCTTTCCATCCCCTTTTCCTTGGGATTCCCCAAGTGGCGAGGGGAGGGACCCAATGAAGATCTCCAGTTTAGACTCTCCTGGTAATGTTTGGATATGGGTCTCTGTACCAGCTCCCATTTGCTGTGGAAGGAAGCTTCTCTGATGATGACTAGACAAGGGACTGGTCTGTGACTATGAATATAGCAGAATATCATTAGTCTCTGGTTCCTGCACATCCAAGTAGTGTTAGACACGGGCTCCTTCTTGTGGAGTGGGCTTCAAGTTAAATCAATCATTGGTTGGCCACTCCTGTAAGTTCTGTACCACCATTGCCCCAGTACATCTTGCAGGCAGCACAGATTATTGGTAAAAGGTTTTGTGTTTGGGTTGTCATCCAGAATACCTTCCTGCACCAAAGAGGCTAGAATGTAGGGGTGAAGATTTCATGCAGACACCAGCTCCATCTCTGCATGTTCAGTGAGCTGTGCAGATGTTTGTTTTTCTTGGCTTTCTTCATTTCCTCTAGTTTGTGTTTTCCTGGCTTTCTTTAAGGGATTTATTTGTTTCCTCCAATTGTTTGTTTGTATTATCCTGGATTTCTATAAGGGATTTATTAATTTCCTTCATAAGGACCACTATCATCTTCATATAGTTAGTTTTAAGTTCTTTTTGTTGTGCTTTGACTATGTTGGAATAATCAGGACCTGTTGTGGAAAGAAGCTGGGCTCTAATGGAGACATACTGCCCTGGCTGTTACTGTATTCTTACACCAGCATCTAGGTATCTAGATTTGGGGTGATTATAGGTCTAGGTGCTGATTTCTGGGTTTATCTTTGTTGGGTGGTATTCTGTTTCTTGGTTTCTGTTTCCTCTTTGAATTTTCAGAGTGTGATGCTGTATGCTGCCTGTTTTACTGGCCTGGTTGGCTGATATGTTTACAGGGAATGTCTGCTGGTGCTGGAGGCTGGGATACAGTGACAAGGGGTAGAGGGTAGGAGGACAGGATCCGTGGGCAGAGGGAAAGGGAGGCTTCTGTTGCAGTGCTAGGGAGAGGAGACCGGGAGATTCGGTCCAGGCAGGTGTGACCTGAGCCTAGGGCATCTGCTTGAGTTGGGAGTTGGGATATAGTGACAGGTGGGGGAGGGAGATTAGGCTGTGATGGTCTGTGGGAGATGTGGGAAAGGGATGCCATAGCTGGTGTTCTGTTGCAGTGCTGGGAGACACCTGAGGGATTGGGTTTGGACTGTTTGGAAGTTATTTGACCTGTGTGTAGACCTTCTTTGCAAATAACTTGCAAAGAGTCCCAGTAGCTGAAATTTCTCTTAAAAGATTGACAGAACTAAGTGGAATGTGAAAGTTCTGTGGTCTGTGCTCAAACCACAAAGTAACCAGCAGTCAGAAGCAAGATCCAAAGGGTAAAGTCTTAAGAAAGAGTAGGCATGAAAGGAGCACATAGGGGTCTCAAATATCCACCCGTGCTAGGCCAGGCCACTTTGCCAGCCAGTGAGAGAGAACAAAAATGCTAATGTGGTCATGCTACCAACTTGTGTTGAGCTGTGACATACTAAATTTTTATTATTCTCTACAAAGTTAGTGCTTTCTGGAAATCATGCTAAGAAAAAAAAAGTTAAATTCAGTAAAACAAATACTACTAACTTATTTTCTTTTATGTGGGAAGTCTAAATGAGAGAGAGAATATGAATCCTAAATGTAGAAAGGGGACCATAAGAAGAGAGGACAAGAGCTTGGCATACCTGGGTAATGGAATATATGTAACATGAAAGCAGGAGGTAAGGCTGTCAAGAGAGGAAACCAGCAGGAAGGGCAAAAGGGATGGAGGAAGTGGACGAATAAGAACCAACCATAATGACATACACATATGAAAATAGCATAGTGGAGCTTATCACTTTGTATTCTAACATCAATAAAAATTTTCTAAAAATAATTTTAAAACTGTACTTTCTTCAGGCTCCTTAAAAATAGTCTGCAGAGTTTAACCAAAAGAAAGTGACTTGTGAAATAATTCACTCTCTTAGCGGCAGGGGCTGAGTTACAACAGTAAGTTTAACTCAAATTCCCTTGGCTTGAGGCTCACACTTGCAGTTCTGCTTCTGCTTCTGTCCCCATGTCATGACCATAGACATCTATCTAGCTTGGTTTCTGTTCATATCTTCTTTCTATCTTCCCAGAGCCCTTCCTCTGAGTTGTTCCTCTGTATTTTTTTGGTTTAATTCTTAAGCTTTCCTTGTGTGTCTTCCTTTACCTGTCAGTAGCCTCTACATCTTGGCATCTTGAAAGGCTGGTTGTTTTTCTTTCCCAGGATCCCTATTTCCCAGGAAGAGCTCACCTTGCTGCTAGTCAGCCATTTTCATCCAGTAAGAATAGCACTTGCTTCCCACTGCTATATCCTACCTGCTCACGGCTCGGTGCTTTCAGCATGTGCATAGGCTGCCTCGTTTTCTGAAGCAATGGGTATTTTTTCATCTTTTTAAAAATTTATTTATTTTTATTTTATGTGCACTGCTGTTTTGCCTGCAAGTATGACTGTGAAGGTGCCAGATCCCGTAGGATTGGAGTTACCGACAGTAACCTGCTATGTGGGTGCTGGGATTTGAACCCCTGTCCTCTGGAAGAGCAGCCAGTATTCTTAACCACTGAGTCATCTCTCCAGCCCCCAACAGTTATAATACATAGAAGTCATTAAAAACAATGCCTGATCTATCATAAGTGCTGCAAGTGTAGCTTTTTTTTTTAACCAACATTGTTTAAGTTGGAGACCTTGTTTCATAATTGTCCCATAAATGTTAAATAAAAGAACAATATTTGCATTCCCTGTGAATTCAGTCTAGTGGGCATGTTATCTGATGTATTTCCCCACAGTGAGGAATGTTAAAGACAGGTTTGTACTTGCTACAGTGGTAGCCTGGAGGAGCAACTTTGTATAAAAAGGTCAGAGAGATGGGAAATAGTTACAAGGAAAAAAAGACAATTGAGGATTGGAAAAGTGCACAGAGAGGAGACGACTTTAGAAAAGAAAACAAAGGAAGGAAGATGAAGAACTTTTAGACCTGTAGCTGAGTTCTGAGGTTTAGGGGAAGCAGAGGGGGCTGCTTTAAGGAAGGTGTCGCTCATATTTTATTGAACAAAAGGTGTCTTGGGCAGTTGTATAGAACAGAAATGGGAAGATACAGAACTGGAAAAGAGTACCAGTTAGAGGAGCTGCTGCCATGGATTTGTAGACATCATAGAGTTTGGCTGGATGGAAAGATTCCCACCAGGAAGGGAGGGCTGTCTCTGGGTTGCTGTCCTCAGTAAACAGGTGGAAGCTCTGCTTTGTGGCAAAATGACAGAACCCAGTCTGTATAGGATTTCAACACTGTGCCTGCCAGTGCGGGTCTCACCAGGACCTGCTGTGGGACTCCACACTCCAGCCTCCTCACAGCATCAGCTTTCTGAGAACCGCTTGATTTCAGCAGCATCTTCAGATAGAACAGATAGCAAATAGAACAAAGAAAAGCATCCTTCTGAGTGCCAATGCATGTCTGTCCAGCAGACCAGAAGCCAGGTTCAGTTTCCCTTTTCTCCTTTCAGTGTCCAACACAGTATTATGCGGTATATTTAACACTCTACTACAAGGTTACTAAAGACTTCTCCAGTACTTCTCTGTGCTAGGATTTGAAATTCCATTGGACTCCTTTCTTTGCGTCCCAATTTTTAGTTGTTTAAAATCTTAAGATTCCATTTGACTATATTTATTTTGGAGGCATTAATAATATAATATTTTGAAGGTCTTAAATCATCTTTGTAACCTGTTCATCATAGCATTGGCATATTGTTCCAGTAAAAGAGCAGTAAACATTATTTTCATTAAAATATCAGGGATCGTGGTTATTTTTCTTTATACAAAGAATGCAGTCACCGGGCACAATGGTGCACACCTGTAATCCCAGCAGTCAGGGAGGCAGAGGCAGGCAGATCGCAGCGAATTCAAGGCCAGCCTGGTCTACAAAGCAGGTCCAGGAGAGCCAGGGCTACACAGAGAGACTCTGTCTTGGGAGGGAGGTGGAAGCATTAATAATGTAGTTATTTCTCTTTTACCTCTTCTGGCCTTTCATAGCTTTTGGGGTCTTAGACTATCTTAATCGGTCCATTTTGTGTCATTTTTAAACATTATTTTCTTTGTATATGTCTTTTGCCTACATGTGTGTCTATGTACCACTGTCATGTCTGGTCCTGTGGAGGCCAGAAGAGGGCAATGGTTCCTTTGAAATGGGAGTTATAGACAGTTACAAACTGCCATCTGGACACTTGGAATTGAACCCATGTTCTCTGGAAGAGCAACCAATGCTCTTAACCACTGAGCCATCTCTCTGGCCCATTTTATGTATTTCTTAAGTATCTTCATTTAAACTATTTATTCATATTGTTTCAATTTAGATCTTAAATTTTTTTAATTTAAAATAATTTCTAAGTTTAAGTTTTTCTGGAACCACTAGTCATCCTTATATATTTTTGAAAAAGCCTGAGGATGGGGTATAGCTCAGTGGTACTCTGTGAGGCCCTGGGTTCAATTTCCAGCATACACACAAAATAAAAATAAGCATTATCAATAATGTTTGTTTTAAAGCATTGGTGTTCTGAGGGCTTAGGTTTATGGTCCTTGATCATCAGTAGATTTGTATTTGACCATTAAAGTTTTATCTGGCCACTGTGAGTATTCAGGGTATCTCTGTAACCTACATATTTATTTTGTTCCTTTAATGGCTCATTATGTATTCACCAACTTACTTGAATCACTGCATCTTGAGGCACTGACAGCAAGAGACAGCGATTCAGATTTATTCAAGGGTTCTAATTACTATCACTCACTAAATACTTATCTAGTGTTTGTCAGTACCACTGAGAAGGAGTACAGCTATTGATAGCTTCTAAGGTTAAAAATGACTAGTAGAAGCTGCTTGTGGTAGTGCCTGCCTGTAATTTCAGCACTGGAGACCTAGGAAGGAGGGAGGGAAGGGCCAGGCTAACTTGGGCTACATACTATAAATCTCATTTAATCTTCATATATTATTAACCCATGTGTCCTTTTTCACAAATGTAACCAGTTTTTATATTCCTTGAAAAGAGGGATAACTTCATTTGTCCCTGCAGGGGGTATTTTTCCTATTAAAGAAATACTGTCCAGTTGAAGTATTTCAGAATTTAACAACTTTATTCATGTTGTCCATGCTCTTTATAACTTCATACTGACTAGAATATCCCCTTTTCTTATCTGTTTCTCTGTCTTAACCCTTTTTAAGGTCCTCAAGATATATTTACTTGGTTTTTTATTTATACATGAGTACTATATTTTTATAATCTCCCCCACCCCCACTCCAACTCCTCCAATTCCCCCAGTCCCTCAAATTCATGACTTCTAATATAATTACACACACACACACACACACACACCCTACTGAGTCTATTTAGTGCTGCTGTTATGTGCATGCTGACCACTTGGGATTGAATAAGCTATCAGGGAGCTCGTTCCTGGAGAGAACTGCTTCTTCTTGTCTAAGCAGCCATTGATTGCCTGGGACTCTTCATCTAAGGGTAGGGCCTTAGGAAATTTCCCCTAGCTATGTTGGCATGCTGACTAATGGTATCATTGTGCAGATCCTATTTAGGAAACCATATTCTTGAGACTTCATGGATGCAACATCCCTGTTATATCTGAAAGACATTGTTTAGTAGCAGATGTTCTGGACCCAACTTTCCCCAGTGTTCACTGAGTCATAGGTGTAGGTATTCATTGTAGATGTACTGAGGGACTGTGCATTCCTTATTCCCTGCATTTTACCCTGTTGTGGACCTCTGTAATAGCTTCCATTTGCTTCTTTGATGAGGGACAAGAGCTTTACTTATCTGTGAGCATCAGGATAAGTATTTAGAATGCAGTTAAAAACAATACTGGATTAGGAAAATGATAGTAGTTTCTCCTGTAGGGTCAGTGGTCACCCCAACCAGGGATAGTTAGCTGAGTTTACAGTACCAGGCTTGAGTTCCTTCCTATTGAGCAGGTCTCAGATCCAGTTAGACAGCTGTTGGGTGTCCTCAAGATGAAAGAGCCGCGATTTTACCACTGAAACTCTTGCCAGGCCAGTCACAGACTACAGCTGGGTAGAACTGTTGCTAGCTTTTCTCCCTTGGCCAGCTTGGGCAGCACCTTCAGATGCTGTGAGAGTTAGTCCTTAGAGACGAGACTTCCAAGGGGGTCCAGCTTGAGTCCTCTGAGTCCTGTGTCTGAAGTGTGTGGCGTCCTCAGTGTAGGGTCTTACCTTCAACTTCTAGGAGGCAACCAAGGACTGACAATGGCCTATATTGTTTTGGGGGTCCCTTGACCTCTCCCTGATCAACAACTCAAAGGGTTTCTGTTAGATAGTCTGTGACACTTTGCAGGGAGCGTTATTACCCCATGTGACATAACTCCATGTAAACTGCACATACACACATACTGCATGCACTTGTAAATAAGCTTATAACGTGTTTCCCTATGGCTTTTTCAAATATTCTTAGTGTTACTTATCTCTCCCTCCTCCTTCATTATGATCTTCTATCCCCAGTTGAAGTCCACACACATTTTCCCCCTTCTCCTCCTCAGCACCTATTTGTGCTTCTCTGAATTTTTTCCATAATTATTTTTTGAGGTGAACAGTTTGAGTTGAGGTGCTATTTCACATGTAGGTTTTATCATGGCTTTATACATGTGTGGTTTTGTTTTCTACAGTTGACCTTAGGGTGTCATTTTATGAACATTCTTAAAGCCTTGAGTAAATTTTAATGGTTTCTATTCTTTTTGTTATATACATAATTATGTGCTTTGAAATTGTACCTGGACAAAACAAAGCACCCCTATATAAAGTTGTCATAATTTATTCAATATATCCTTTAAAAGCTTTTAAGTCACAAACACACATGCACATACACCTCTACAGAGCAGAGTTCCTTTGCAAAGAATTTTGTGTCCATTCATATAAAGGATATCACTCTGACAGCAGGACAATACTTACCAAAGACTTGTACCCTGTACTGAATGCCTCACTCTCCTCCCCTCCCTTCCTCCACTCCCCCTCATGTGTGTGTGTGTGTGTGTGTGTACGTCTGAGTCTCTGTGTCAATGCCTGTGTGTGTGTGCATTTGTGTGTATGGCTATGTATGTATGTGTGTCTGTATGTCTGTCTGTGTCTGAGTGTGTGTGTTTGTCTGTGAGAGTGCCTGTGTATGTTCTAACATAATAGTTTTTGTAGTATATGCCAAAAGGGAAAATAACGAGAGCTTCCTTTGGCCACATACTTTTCTAAAAAGCTCAATGATATTAATTTATGAGGTAGGCAGTTCTGATTCCATTTCTACAGATCAGAAAACTGGGGTAGAGACACAAAATATTTTACCCAGACTTCCCTGCCCTGCTAAGTGATACTTCAGCCTGTCCTATTTGCTAATATCCTTACATGTTATTATTTTCATATATATTTTTCTTCCTATCCCTTTAAGGATTAAAAAAAAATAAGGTTGTTCATGCCACATATGCATGACTTTCATCATCTTTAGTTTTAAAAAATAAGATTAGAGTCAGAATCTTAGAACTAGGGGCAGAGAGTCCCCATATTTGCCTGAATATGTATAAAAGAGTAAGAATTCCTCATACCTAAAACCAGGATCTTAGTCTTCGTTTTAAGTAGAAGTGTTTATACATAGATCAGCCTGACCACTATATGCTTACAGGCCTCTCAAAGGGTTCCTACCATGACAGTTATACCCAACTCCTCTGTGCCAGTAAGTGGGTGGTGATGGTGAGTACCTTAGGATCCCTGTTTAAAACCGTATTGTGTTTTTTGCAGTGGACAGTCTGCTGAAATACACTGGCTATGGGAACGCTGCAGGACTGTTGGCGGCCAGGGGCCTCTTGGCTGGAGGAAGAGGAGATAATTGGTACTCAGAGGACGAGGACACGGACACTGAAGAATACAAAAATGCAAAACCAAAGTATAGTACCAAGTTTCTATTCACTTAAGTAGTTGTGTCTTTCAGTTAGTGGTTTGCCTTCTACTTTCTTTGGCTTTCGTTTACTTGTACTTTCTCTTGGGAATTTCTAAGTTTTCTGTCTATGGTGTTTTTAGAAACAGTTTCATTTAGTTAATACTTTAGGCTGTCTTCAAGTGATTGAAGAAGCATAGTATTTCACAAAATGTACTACACACTTTATTCAAGTCTACTACCCTCTTTTAAACAGTAAGAATGCTGGCAATTTTAGATGCTGATCATCAATTTAAAAGAGCGTGTTACTGTTTGCCTTTCTTTCTATGAGACTATTACTTATATCTAACATCAAGTGTTTAAGTTGGTTGTTTGATGTTTCCGTCATTCTCAGTACTCTTGTATAAAACCTCTGACAAGTCAAAAAAAAAAAAAAAAAGTATTGCAACAAGGCACATGACTACAAAAGAAAAGAAGCTGGCTCTGCACCGAATTGTAATCAAACATACACATAGGCCTATGCTTTTAGCAGGTGTCTCAGTGCCCTGAAGAGACAAATTTGAAATTCTGGGATGCTCTTAGTCAGTATGTACAAATTAAAAAGACATTCTCACTTTCTTAAAACAACTACCACCTCTCCTCCTTTCTTTTTTCTTCCTTCTGTTCTTCCCCTATCCTCCTTATCTTCTCCAACTCTCATCTTTAGTTTTCACTTCCTCAGAATCATTTGAGCTGAGCCTTTACTGGGTCCCATAACTGATTGCTAATAAGGCACCCTTCATTTTGGTCATTGTCAATGATACTGACCTGCTGTTTTCTACTGGCCACCTTCTAGAAAATGATAGTTAACCAAGAATAGAAAATCACTTGTAAAGTCAAGTGTAAATTGTATTCTGTTGACATGAAAATACTAAATTGCATAAAGTGAAAAAAGTTGCCAGTTTCCAATCAGGCAAGAACAACATGGCCTATATCTGGACAAATGAGGTTTGAGTACATAGTGTTATTTTTAGCATCCTAATCCTCTCAGCGTCATCAGGATGTTGCAGAATATCATCTTGGAAACAAAGGCTCTGGTGGGGAAGAAGTGTTAGCAGTGGCTCTTCAGCAGTGAATTTTAGTGATTGACCGCTGTCACTTAGATGCTGTGGCTTGAACATCTCTGTCAAGATTTTGAAAATAAAATAGAGGAACTGGACATCTTTAAGTCGATATTCTGAATTAGTCTTGCAAGCCTTTGTTTTTATTTATTCCACAAACTGCATTTCCGTATCATTTTAACACTTCATGTCTTTTCATTTGAGGTTTGAAAATATACTAGATGCAGTCTCCTTTTTTGTTGTTGGTGTGTGTTTGGGGGTCAAGGTGTGTACTCACTGTGTTGCCCAGACTGGTCTCAAACTCAAAGATTCAGGTGATCCTTCTACCTTGGCTTCCCCAGTAACTGAGACTATGAGCACACATCACCATACCCAACTAAGAGTCTCGTCATTGTAAATGAAGTCAGAGATGACACTAGCTATTTCTCACATTCCAGGGCATGTGGGCACAGCCACATGCTGTAGACTACTCTAAAGCAGTCATAGATGGTTGTTGTCTTTGTATTTCAGTATATATGGTTGATTTTCTCTAATAGATGGCTTTTATAATGGTCATGGTCATGTAACCAGAAAGTACAGAATGCTACCAGAACAAGAAGGAGCTCAAAAAAAAAAAAAAAAAGGCACAGGAACATTGGGTCTTTCCCAGTAGTGGTAGTTTTAGAGGCAATATTTGACCTTAGCACATTTTGTTTTAATCACTGTTAATGATTTCTCTAACATAGTTACTGTCTTAACTCTCTGCTGGGGATGAAATTGTACTTGGGCTTTGCGGCCTTAATGAAATCTTTTTCAGGTCTTAGATGTGGCCAGAGTCATGACTAATATAAAATAATATGTCTTTAGAATGCACCTCATTATAAGCATACATACATGTTTTCAAGTAGTTCACACCCCCTTCAAATAGATTGATGTTTGTTTTTCTTTCAGTATACCCTCTCAAAAGGAAAACCTGGTGGAATCATTAATACAACTTTAAAAACTTCTTCCAGGGGTTCTTGTGGAAGTGACAGTGAATAATGTACTTTGTCAACAAGGCAACCCTTTGTTACTCTGGGGAGTGACCCGCAGAACTCTAAGAACTTAGCACTTTTTACTAGTCTGATTAAACTTAGAAAGTTGGCATCTGAAAGGATTGCTCATTTTACTGTACCCTTTCAGCATTCCCAGGATCCTACTCTGCTTTTCTTACGATGCATTTATTCACAACAGTTGCTAGTTGGCAGAAATAATCACTCTTCATCCAGTTGGCCTAAGTCCCATTGTCAAAAATGTAAGTGGATTCTGATTAATGCACCAGGGTAACCTGTAATCCTTTATTGGAATCTAAAACCAAGAGTTGTGTGGGACTTCCATCCGGGCTTTGGGACACAGCTAATTTTACAGCAGTCTTTTTTGTGTCAAAATAAATGTATTTAATGGACTGGAAATGGTTTTCTGCAATTAGGCTCTTTTAAACAAGATACACTCATAGAATCAAGTTACATGCCACATGGACTAACCAGTCAGGATTGTTGACTTTTTAGACATAGTCCTTTATCTTGTTGGTGCTGGGATTATAGGTGTGTACTACTATGCCCAGCCTACTCCAGAACTTTTCATATTCCACAGTAGAACTATGTCATGCTCTATACTCTCTCCTAGCCTCTTCCTGTATATGAAATTGAGAAACCTCATATGTGTAAAATTATGTAGTAGCTGTCCTTTGGCTAATTTTGCTTAGTATGCTATCAGGGTTCATCCATATTGTAGTATGTATCAAAATATCTTCCCATGTTAAGGCTGAATGATTCTCCATTTTACTATCTAAACACTGTATTTCCCTGTTGGCTAGTGTGGGACACTGGAAGTGCTTCCAGCTTTTTGCTCTTTTTTTTTAATTAAATTTTTATTTTTTTACATTAATTACATTTTATTTGCTTTGTATCCCAGCTGTAACCCCCTCTCTCATTCCCTCCCATTCTCACTTTTCCTCCCATGCCCCTCTCCAAATCCACTGATAGGGTAAATCCTCCTCCCTTTCCATCTGACCCTAGCTTGTCAGGTCTCATCAGCACTGGCTGCATTGTCTTCCTCTGTGACCTGGCAAGGCTGCTCCTCCCTCAGGGTGGGGGTGGGGGGCTCAAAGAGCCAGCCACTGAGTTCATGTCAGAGACAGTCCCTGTTCCCCTTACTAGGGAACCCACTTGGATACTGAGCTGCCATGGTCTATATCTGAGCCAGGGGTTCTAGGTTACATCCATGAATGGATCATGAAATTTGCAGGCAAATGGTGGGATCTAGAAAAGATCATCCTGAGTGAGGTATCCCAGAAGCAGAAAGACACACACGGTATATACTCACTTATAAGTGGATACTAGACCTATAGTATAAAATCTTTACAACTATAGAAGCTAAACAAGAAGGAGGATCCTGGGCAAGATGATCAATCCTCACTTACACAAATGGGACAGACATTGGAAGAAGGAAAAAACAAGAAACAGGACAGGAGCCTACCACAGAGGGCCTCTGAAAGACTCTACCCAGCAGGGTATCAAAGCAGATGCTTAGACTCATAACCAAACTTTGGGCAGAGTGCAGGGAATCTTATGAAAGAAGGGGGAGATAGAAAGACCTGGAGGGAACAGGAGCTCCACAAGGAGAGCAACAGAACAAAAAAATCTTGGCACAGGGGTCTCTTCTGAGACTGATACTCTAACCAAACTTTTTGCTCTTACGGATGATGCTACTAAACGTGAGTGTCCTGGTACCTCTTCATGTCTCTGTTTTATTTCTCTTGCGTCGGTATCACCTGTGGATACATGTTCAGTTTTTGAGGAACTGCATGTTGGTTTACACCTCTGCTATACCATTTTACGTTCCTATCAAGGCCTCGGGGCTTTCTCTTTTTTTCTCACAGTATGTTATTTTCCAGAGGGTACATATCTGTGCTTTCAGTAGTAACTGATAATGGGCAAAAGGTAGGGTCTTATGATTTAATTGCTCCGATTCTATCTGCTGCTCCATTCCCCTAGGCAGAAAGGAACATGACATTGCCCTTCCTGAGCTCATAGTTATCTTTCTTTGATAATTCCACCACAGAAATCTCTTCATATGCCCTGACATCCATGAGAACACAGGAATGCCACTTGACTCACTCCCGTTCAGTAAATACTCATACTCACCTGTCACCTGTGGCTTGATCTTTATAATGCATTCAGAATTTAATTATGTCTTTTGCTCTTAACTATCACCAACCTTAAACTTGAGCTTTTTCCAAAATCCTTTTCCTATTGGCTGTATAGTGGCTGAAAGCCAAGGTTCTCACTGTGGTTTTATGCGCCTTTTCTGGCTGTGTTGTCACCACCTAACCTCTTTACTAATTGTCAAACACTGGACATGGGCTCTTGCCTGAAGACCTGGTGTTGAATCTCTTATCTGTAGAGCACACCTCCTCAGTCTGTCTCATTCCTTTCCTACCTGCAGTTCTTGCTCAAGACTATTCTCGCTACAGCCTGTTTAGTCCCCTATGATGCATGGTCTCACTCCTACATTTCCCTTCCACCTCACACTTCCTTGCACTGCTACACACACACACACACACACACACACACACCCAGCATGTCCTACTTCATCACACTGTAAGCTTCCCTGTTCATTAAGTCTGGGTTTTTTGGTTGTTTTGGTTTGGTTTTTTGTTTTTCCTTCGTGTGCTAGAAGGTAAGTTTCATGAGAGAATGGGACTTAAAAAACGTCTGTCTTTATGCAAGTGTTTTTTGACTACATTAATAAATCGTTAATTATTTCATGTTTGAGTCTTTTGCCTGCGTGTATGTCTATGCCCCATATACATGTCTGGTGCCCATGGGGTCCAGAAGAGCCTGCCAGATCTCCTTAAACTAGAGTTGCAGACAGTTGTGAGCCTCTATGTGGGTGCTGGGAATCAAAGCCAGGTCCTCTGCAAGAGCAGCCTGTGTTCTTAACTGCTGAGCCATCTCTTTAGGCCCTGTGTTAATAAATGTTTTGAGCTGTTGAGTGTTTGAGTTAGCACTTCTAATGGAGAAGCACTGGCAGCCAGGTGGGGCTCAGGAGAGCAAGGCATGGATAGTTATTTTTGTGTTGCTTGGGGAGGTGCAGGAGCGAAGTATCCTGGGCAGATGCCAAGGGAAGACAGGTTGAACTTTATCTCCACAGTGCCTCTTCCTCCCCACGCACCTGTTGCCTTTCTTCCTGGTGTGGACATACAAAAATGCCTTTTCCTAAAAACTCTCTAGAAGTTGCAAATTTATCAGCATGTAAGCAGAACTTTACCAAAGGTATGTTTTGTTTGGCTTCTCCCATGTAGTATTTGCGGGGGAAGGGGTGCTATATTTTTTTGATCATTTTGAAAAGTGCTTTTTAAAATAATTTAATCACTTGGCAACATTTAGAATGCAGATATTTCAGATGAAATTTTGATTCTAGCATCTTTATAAAAATGACAAATTTTCATAAGGTTTATAGTCTCACATAGCAGCCAGCTGATAGAACTTAGTAGAGGTTCTGTCATACCAGGCATGCATTTTTTTCCTGACCTGTCTTGCCTCTGAGGACTTGACAATTTCATACATGTATATATGCGTTATAGTTACTCTCACCCCTACTTTCTCTTTTCTCCCTCCCATTCCCGTCACCAACCCTTCCCCACAAAACCCTTTCCTATATCCATATTTTTTTGTTTTGCTTTGTTTGTGATCTACTGTGTTTAACCAGAGCCATCTATGTGACAATGGATTTGGAACTGTCTCTTATTCACCCAGTGGGTGAATATCTAAAGATACCCTCCTTCCTCAGAATCTTCCAGTAGTCAATAGTTTAGCAATGAAGGTAGGGCCTCCTTGAGGCTCCCCCACTCAGGCCTGACTGTTGGCAGACCCATCCTTGTTCCTCACAAGTGCAAGCAACTGCATAAATTAATGATTGCAATTGCTGTGTCATGCCAAGAAGACAGCATTTCATGGACGTCCTCCCTCTATTCCCAATCTTATGTTCTTCTATATTCCTTAAGCCTTTGAGATAGTGATATAAATATCTTATTTAGGGCTGAGTTTTTTAATTTACTGAGCACCTTTATCAGCCAGGAGTTTCTGCGTTTACCACCATTTATTGTAAAGAAAAGCTTCCCTAAGGCTGTTTATTTTCCCTAAAGTAGTGTTTATCTGTGGATCATAACAAAGATGTTTAGAAGGCAGTTTTGAGGCCATGGGTTAGCTAAATGAGCCTATGGCTTCTCCAGCCATGGATTTTTAAACCTGATTTGCAGTCCCGGGCTTGAAATATCATGCCAAAGGAGCTGGGATCCTGTCAGAACAGTGTTTGCCCTGTGGGTGCTGCCGCTGTTGTAGCAGTATATCCCCTTCTTTGCCAGGATTTTGAGTAAAATTGAAGCCCTGCTTTTAGAGGTTGAAGCTTTTATATAGCTAAGTTTTCATGTAGTTCTTTTTTGTTAAGTGATGCTGATATTGACCAGAAATAGCTACAGCTAAAAGAATAAATGAACTGAAATATATTTCAGCTTTTTTACACATGCTCATTTGCTCATACCATTTTATTATGTCATAGTCCTCCTGTTGCTGGGCCATACATACCAGTTTATGTAATGGTCTTATTTAAAAAAAAAATCATGGTTAGTATCCACAGGAGTTCAGGCACTTGTCACCTAACTGGAAGATATTACTAATCACCGGACTAGAATGGTGGAAGAGGGGAAGAAAGACAAGGCAGGTAGGTAGGTATGTAGGTAGATAGACAGACAGACAGACAGAGACTGACCAACCATCCTTAAAAGGTTGATCACAATTAGTGTGCTTAAAGGAATTAAGACTCAGTCTTCAAAGTAGAAATAACCTCAGAATTTCATAGTAATAAGAGTTTGAAATGTAAACATTTAGTCTCAGATTGTAGGGTTTAATGGTGCTGTGTGTTTGTTCATCCCAAAATGTACAACTTTACATTTTTGTTATCGTGGTGACTTGTTTTCTCTTCTGGGCCAGAGACTGTGAGACTGGCTGGAGTGAGAGATAGGTCCCATCTGCCTTCTGCCATTACACGTTGGCATTTTTCTCCTGAGAAAGTGGCACAGTTCATTGTCCTAGCTTGTGTCTTGTGTGGTTTTGTGTACGTTCTCTTGAATATCATAAGGAAAAAAAAATCTGTTCAAAGGAAGAAATGAACCGAGTCACTAAGGTTGTAGGAGTTGGGGGGGGGGCATTATGGTGTTTTCCCCATGTGTGGGGGAGGGACCTCATTGCATAAGAGAGCAGACAGCAGGGAACTTTGTCACTGGGAACTAACGCCAGAGCAAGCCCTGAGTCATTTTGGCGTTCAGGGGACTCAAGAGCAGCTTTTAGAAAATGGACATTATCCCACCAACTCAGGCCATTAATCCCAGCACACAGGAGGTAGAAGCAGGCCAATCTCTTGAGTTCGAGGCCAACCTGGTCGACAGAGTGAGTTCCAAGGCTACACAGAGAAACCATTTCAAAGAAAATAAACCAAGAAAAGTATTCTGTCTAACCTAGAAACCCTTTCTTAACTGTGCTTTGGGGCCCATAACAACACAGGACTTACAAGTGTCTTCCTGACATGTTTCTGAGGTACATGATTACTTGTGCTAATGCCATTGTTTTCTGAAAAGTCTACAGATGGGAATCTTCAGATCATACCTGTCAATGTGAGAAGCTTGCTCTTAAGGAGCAAATGAGTGTGGTCAACATAGTTTATATATCTACCTTCACTTGCATTTGCCTAGAAGGCCTGGTTTCCTTTGCTTGAGTATAGTATGTGTCTGTAACAAGTATCCTTATTTGCCTATAAGACTAGCTGTTTTTATAACTTATTAAGTAGCAAGAGCCAAATATACCCAAGCAAATAATGATGGATGAACACAGCATTTTCATGCATTTCTTCTCAGAAACCTTGTTCAGTTCTCTTTGTTCTCAAGTTTGGGAAATAGAATGATCCCTTTAGCAATTTGGTGATGTCCTCTAACTAGAGGTCTCTTTCTCTTTTGTGAAAGAGTAATGAGCAGTGTCTGAATCAGGCACTTGAGCCCAGTCTATCAAGATCATGTGAGGAACTTTACACATTGATCTAAGATAAGGCCAGCTCTGAGTTCCCCAAATGATTCTAGTGTATAGTCAAGACTAGGAGTAAGTGATCGATCTATGTGTATTCAGGTTCCCCAAAGTTCCTAGAGCACCATAGAGGATGCCTAGAAGCAAGTGGTTAGGAACAAACAGAAGGGCCTCTAGATCCCCAGATCTTCTGCCTGCCCTTATTCCCACCTTTTTCCCTGAGTAATTCTGCAACTTTCTGTCTTGCACAAAGTTTACTGGGGGGGCGGGGGGTGGTTTGTTCATTTACCATTTTAGGGGATGAGGGGATCCAGGAATTTAACCCATGACCTCACACCTTCTAGATTTTTAGCAAGTGTTGTGCCGCCAACCTCCTTTAAACCTTCGTAAGTTACTCATGCTGCCCTTGAAATTACACTCTTTCGTTCAGTCCCAAGCAAGAATCTCAGGCATGCAACATTAAATACAGCAGAGCAATTTTTTTTTAACCACAGTTCTAGTCACAGGCCCTATCTAAGAACAGCAGCACAGACTTCAAATCTACTTTGCTAAGACAGAAAATGCAGACCCTTCCTCAAGAATCTGTGGCGTATAGCCTTTGAGGAACATAGAAAAAGAAAAAGAAATCTTAATATTAGTGAGTGATAGTTACTCATGAGCAAACCTTCACTATAACTGAGAAGTTTCAAGTGCGATTAGACACTGGCCACCGGAGAAACATTTGACTTTAGTGTCTTTAGTTGGCTCACATGACAGTTTTTCAGTTGATTCCAAGCTCTGACATCTCATGGTTTGTACTTGACCATTTCACTGATTTGTTTATCCTGGTCTTGCCCTGGAAACATTGGTCCTATAGCTAAAAACCCTTAGAAAACTGTTGGTTACCAATGTGCTATCTGCAGGGGTGTTATGATTTTGATCATTAAACCACCTAGATACTGTAACTGTGCTCATATCTTCCCAAAAATAATGTTGTAAGGTGTTGATACTTAGCAGGCATTGAGAAAGCTGTGCTTTATTTCCCTTTCTCAGAGAAAGAAAAGATAGGAATCTGGCCTTTTATTTAAGAGGATAATCTGCTTGGTGTTAGAACTTCATATCAAGTTTATAGAAATCCATTATTGTTCAGTACTGTTCTAGAACTGTTTCCAGAAAGCTGAGATGCCATATTTGTCTCTTGGTGTGCTAGATTTCATTTTTTTCCTTAGTCAGATCAAACCTAATTAAAAGTATTCTTCTACTTTATCTTTTACTGTTTTAAACACCCATCACCTCTGTGGTCTCACTAATAGACTAATTTCCTGAGATTATAAATCGGCATGCTTTCATTTCCAGATTGCAGCCTCTCTGTCATCATTTTTCCAGTTTTTGGTGTTTTTTTTCTTTTTTTTTTTTTTTGGACATGTTTGTTTTATGCTGTATCACAAATGGATTTTCCCATTTTGCTTCTGAAAGTATTTGTCCCCTTACATAGTTTATATATGAATAAGGTGTGTATCCAAAGATATTTATCCAGTGGCACCAATCAAATTTTGAATTTTTAAAAGCAGCCATGCCTTAAAAAATAGTTGGCAAGACAGCTTTAATTTTTAAAAAGCCCATTTCCAAAGAGAACTAGTAGTAATAATAATAATAATAATAATAGATAAAAACATTCCTATAGCAATTCTATACAATAAAATTACTATTGAAATTATTGCCAATTTTTGGCTTTTACACTCTTTCTTATATAATTTAAAATTTGGACCAAAAAAGTATAGAAAGAGCATAATTCTAAAACATACAGCATAACTTTTTTTTCTTTTTGTAGCATTAATCTTATCACTGGTCATTTAGAGGAACCAATGCCAAACCCTATAGATGAAATGACAGAAGAACAAAAAGAATATGAAGCCATGAAACTTGTCAACATGCTTGATAAACTTTCCAGGTATTGTATTCCCGTCCATTTTTGCTTGGTTTCTAAGAATGTTCTAGTTCTTTGTCTCTCTCACTGAGAGTTACCATAGAACAGCAACTCTGGAAATCCATGTCTATTGGAACAGGGAGGCACAAGCAGCAGCCCGTGGCTTTTCTCCATGTGCCGCTTCTGGATGTGCGTTACTGAGGCATGTCAACACTCAGTGCTGAGGTGGTGACTAGAGGTGGCTGTAGTACTAACCCACTAACCTCCCTGTCTTCAAAGGACGCTGCGAGTTAAGCTCAGTGATTTTGCTGCTTCTTGTATTTTTGTTTCAGTCTGTATTGGTTTTTGTTTGAAACCATGGTGCGCTTTTTCTCCTTTCCTTTTTGATGTGCAAGTTTGCAGTATTGCTTTTTGAGTTGCTGCTGAAACCAAGAATTCTAAAATGCCGTATACTCAATAGGAAGAAGTAAAAAAACAACAACAAAAAAAAATAGCTCAAATAAAGGATTTTTTTTTAAGCAGGCACTTTTACTAATTAAGAGTCCTAAAAAGCAACTGGCCCCTCCCCTCTTGCTTCACATATCCTTCCTTTCCAAAATAACCATTTTGTAAATAATTAAGATATGCTAGTCAACAACTAGTTTTTTTTGAGGAGTTATTAGAAGATGACTCCTGCAGGCTTAGACAGGTTGTCATATTTGCCAGTCACTGTCTCCTGTGAGTCATCCTGAGTGAGTGTTTCTTTGTGTTGGTGACAGCCACCCTGTGAAGGTGAAACTCTTCTGCTCATCTCATTTTTCACATAACCATAAAAGCTGCTATTCATCCATCAAGAGAAATAACGCTTAAGATAGAACAGCCTTGAGAAGAGAGGTCTAATGGGGAAGCGTAGGTTACATTTGTAACAGGCTAAACTGAGAAGTGGATGGGCTGTGGGTTGACAGAATTGTAAGAGTAGGGCTATTTTGACACTCTGTAGTCTCAAGCTTTCTGCAACAGCAGTGGTAATGTGTAGAAGCTGGTTAAAAATAGGTAGCTTCACTATCTACAAAGTATTCTAGAACTTGGTGACTACTAGCTACTCCATCTAAATTTTTGTTCTTCCCCAGCATTAGAATTTACTACTGTGCTTATGCTATTCAAATGACATTTGGCTTGTTTGCAGATTGCATTCTCCTTAACATAACAGTTCTCCTCTACACAAGTTTTTTTTCCCAGAAGGAAATAATAATGCTCATAGAGACCATTAGTGCAGCAGACCAGTCTATATTAAGCTGAATAACAAGCTCTGTGTAAATATATGAAAATAAAATCTGGTAGCTGGGGAAAGAGTTCAGTGCTAAAGTATAGGCCCTGGGTTCAGTCCTCAGCAACCCTTTCTCCAAACGTGATGCTATAAATGAGAATGAAAGCAGTAGCATCTATCTGGTGGAAGCTGGAAAGGAAATTGTTAGTAAGGACCTGAGTAGAGAATATTAGTGCTTCAACACAGTAGATTACCAAGTATATAAATTTCTTGTTGTGATGGGTGATAGGAGTTGCTGGCAGCTAGGATGTTATATTGGTGTCCCATTTAACCTCCATAGGGAAATGTCCAAGAACAAAACATAGAAAATGAGGAGCAGACTACCCAAGATAATGCAGTGTAATCTGGGTACTTGGCTTGTTGTTAGAGACATCACCAATTTCATAAGGTACCCTATTTACATAAAACAAGGAAGTTCTTCTCCTTTTAACCTCAGAGGAATCTACTATTTATGCATATTTTAGAAGCTACCAATAAATAAACACATGAACATCAATTCTGAAATACCCAACTTTCACCTGATTTGAACTGTGTCTCAAAGAAGACATACACATTCACCAAAGAGCACCCAGCAGGTGCCTGGCTCAATCTCAGTCTACTTGCATGTAGAAAGCAGAGCTAGTGTGTCTTGTGTTGGCTTTGATGGTACCTATTTTGCCACTAAAGTGAAAGTAAACTTGAAACTAGTCATAGGTCTTGTTGACTTTTTGCATGATGTATGGTGAGTTTTACATTGTCTGCCTGTGTGTGCTTTCTAACATTTGCTCTCACTAATATCAGTGACAGCTGTCTGAAGGTCAGCAGTACACATTCCAGAGCGAGAATGCAAGAATGAAACCATCCTTCACACGTCTTTCATGTTTGTTGTGCTCTATTATTCATTAGTCTTAAGTTTCATCTCTCTTTTCATTTTTTCTTATTTTTGATAAAATAAGAAAAAAAATAAGATGTCATAAAGCCAAGTAGACTTAAGTTCAGTACCTTACAAGGAGCGTTTACTAAGCAGCTCCATGTACATGGCACTGAGCTAGGAGGGCAAAGGAGATTTGGAGGTGAGTGAGACAGTTTCTGCCTTTGGAAAGCTCATATTCTAGTGGGAGAAATGGCTGTATAGTTTATTCCAGAATACAAAGTAGAAATGGTGACAAACAAGGTCTTTTATTGAAGTGTATGCCCAGGGAAAAGGAGCAATTCATCCTGTCTGAATGGCTCAAGGAGTCTTTCTCAGGGAAAGGAATGATGTGTGAGCTGATCATCAAGTTTAAGAAGTATTCTAGAGAGAAATGGAAATGACTATTTGTTGTAGGGAGAGGGACTTAGTCCTTTTAAGTCTCTGGACTTCACATACTGCATCTTTCTTCCAAAGAGCTCAAGAAGCATATTAACCTCATTGACCAATGGGAAATGGAAGGATCACAGAAATGCCCAAAACATTCAAAGCTGATGGCTGCTGATAATCCATTTTCTTTTGACGCTTTTTCTAAAACCCATGCATTCTCTATCCAGCTCCATGATAAAGTGAGACTGGCAACTTCATTTCCCAGAACCCAAGGGCTTTGCTATGTCCACTGTGTTACTGTGTCTATTTGTACAGTGTTTGCCAGAGCACTTCTTAATCATCCTCTCAGCACTATCTCCTGCACCTGGCAAAGAAAGGCATGTGAGTAAGAGGATAGGATTGGAGGTGACGTGGCCAAGGCATGGACACTAGACACTTCCTTTTTTCATCCATAGGAGAGCAAATATGAAGGACCTGCACCAGGATGGTGGTTAGCAACAGTGGCCCGTGCCAAAGCTCTTACCAAAGTGATGACTAAGGTTGGTCATGCCCAGTACTGTTCCTGAGCCTGGTGTAGGGTACAGATGTTACTGCCGAAAGTTGAAAACCACTCCTGTGAAACTTGAGGTCACATTTGCATCTTGCCTTCATGCTAGACACAGCCGCTTTGGCCTTTATCTCAGCTAGACTTGGAAAGGTCAGGTGAAGAGGTTAGCAGTCAGAAGACCTCTTACTGAGTATGCGTTGACTAGGTGGTATTCTCAACAGTTTTTTATTTCTTTAATATAAAGATCACATCTGTGTTAGATGTTTCTGTTCCTAATGTGGGTATGGCAGTGACGTGGGGCTTGTCAGAACTAGAAAACCATTGGAGCCCTGTAAACACTATCCTGTCTAAGTAGTTCGAGTCCTTGTGCCCCGTGGTTTCCCTAGTATGTGAGGATGAAACTCTGACCTCCAGATTTGAAGGTCTGGGTTTTTGGTGTGGGGGTTTGTTTGTTTGGGTTTTTTTCTTTCTTTCTTTCTTTCTTTTTTTTCTTTATAAAATAACCTGCAGGATTCAAGGCTTCAAAATGTAGTTGTCAGTTCTATTTCTTGGCCAAACTTCATCAAGGTCGAGGCTTTAAAGGAATGCCATAAAGAAATTTGGGCCTTGGTTAAGCAATTTAAATAAGTAGTATATGGATTGCTTTAATCTAGAGTAAGTATGATATTTAGCAGTGGAGCCTGAGGTATAAGATTACAGAAAATATCACTTGACATTTCTAACATGCCTGCCTCTCCACCTCCTCTCTCCTTCTCAGACTTTGAAAGCAAAAATAAGCCCCTGCACACATGCATGGGCCTGGAATGGTGAGTGTGTAGTGGGTGAGCGCAGTGTGCCTAGCACAGCTGCCATTACCTAGCAGTCGCGCACTCACGCTCTGATGACGCCTTCAGCCATTGCTGGCCAAGGGCAAACGTTCTAATCTCAGTTTTGTTTCTGCTCCTCTGGTCCCCTTTGTTTCCTTAACTGAAACCAGATGGGTTACTCTCACGCTCCGCCCTCACTCCCAGCACTGTCCAGTAAGGCTCACTGCCCATCTGCTTATACCAACAAAGCCTGTGCTCTAAACTCTCTGTAAATAAATAAGCAGTTCCCATCCTGCCACCACCTTTCTTTTCTCATCCACTCACTGGCCACTAACCGTGCTTCCCACCCCGCTTCTGTGTTGCCAGCCACATTGATATATGGGACATGGCTTTCTTAGTGCTGGCATTAAATATAAGGATAATACATGTGAATCAAAGTTATTTTTTAACTCAGGTTATGAGTGATTTACTACTAGGGAAAATAAGAGGTACATAACCTTTTTCTACATAAATAAATCCTATTGCTCATCTTACAGAAAAAAAAAAACCTGTAATTAATTGCATATGCCTTTATCTAGTCTGGGATATACTTTTAGAGTGCATTTCAGAAACATACCCCACCTTTTTAAAGCACCAGAGTTCAAAGATCGTAATCGTTTAGATCAGGAGATCCTTTGAATCTGTACTGTTTATTGTGGGAACTGCTAATCTGTGACTACTGAACATTTGAGGTGTGGTTAATCCAAATTAGCATGTCCTCTAAATAGAGAAAGAGAGTGGAAAATGTCTATCTTTAATTATTTAGTAGATTATGTGTTTAAACTGACCAAATTTTGTACTGGATTAAATTGAAATCAATTTTACCTCAATTTACTTTTCTGTCTAGCTAGTTGCACATTGAATATCAATATTCAGCTTATATGTTGGCTTGCCTCGTATTTCTGATATACCAGCACTGTTCTCCATCATTAAGTTTCCATAAAAATTCAATTAAGGGAACTTGGTGCTTTATATACTGACATACCCTTCCAGGAACAAGAGAGAATTGTTGTGAGAAGCTTGATTCTATGCATCTTTAAGTTTAGAGGACTATCTCAGTGGCTAGACATTTAAGTTGTCCTGTGCCCTTTGCATTCACTATTGGAAGTCACTGAGTGCTTGGTTAAAGCACAAGCTGAAATCATTTTTGACAATTAGCCAAACATGAAATAAAAATATTCTCCCTCCTAGCTGCTTTCCTCCTTTAACTTTCAGATCTTCCCAATTAGAAAAGTATTAGTACTTTCTGTTTGTACTCCTGTATTTAACATAACAGACCTCTTATTTAATGATGTTAATTTGGATAACAGGGTAAAAGAGTTTTCTAAGAATATTGCCATTACTTAAGACTAGAACTAAATTGTGTTCTTTCTGCACTATCCCTAACTTCATTCTCTAATGTGTTCCTAACTGTGCTGTCTAACACATAGCAGATCTTTTTAGAAGCTTTGCATGCTGTCTTCTAACAGAAATGAAAATAATAAAAAGCTTAGTGCTTCAAACTTTAAAAATGCTTCCATATGTGTTCCCTGTTGATCATTAAGACAATCTTGTGATCTAAATAGGATGGGAGTTATTTTATTAAGGAGTGAGTCATCAGAGGTTAAGTGACTGACACAAGAGCAGGCAACTTCAGATATTGCACTGTTTTGAAAAATTACTAACAACTCTGAGAAGTTTATCACTGATTATTTATAAATGAAACATATTTTAAATAAGTACAAACCACGAAAGACCAACAGTGAGCATGTTTACTTTGACAGACTGCAGATGAGAGTGGAGATACATCATGTACCCGTTTTCTACTCCGTATCAAATATCATTAGTTAAATAACTAGCTTTATGAGGGAAACAGTAGAAGTTCTACCATCCTTTCTTAAAACTGGGTTTTGTCATTGTTTTTAAGAAAGAATGAATATGGTAACCTAACAGAGACTTACATGTCTTCATACTACTAAATCTTAACTTTAAAATAACTTCATATGGGAAATTGTAGACAATTGCCAATCCCATTACAAAGAAAAAAAAGGGTGTGGTGATATGAGCAGTTCACCATGACCATTTATCTTGGAATTGACATATTTGCATAGCATGCTTCACTTTTCCAATGGTGCCCCAGCTTAGAACGCAATGGTAAGGCTGAGTAGAAGGTCTCAGAAATTTATTTGTTAAGATGCAATTGGAAGACCTTTTATTTACTGTGGAAAAGCCATTATTACCATTTTCCCTCCTC
Source organism: Pachyuromys duprasi (assembly GCA_028658305.1). Classification (NCBI taxonomy): domain Eukaryota; kingdom Metazoa; phylum Chordata; class Mammalia; order Rodentia; family Muridae; genus Pachyuromys; species Pachyuromys duprasi. The sequence goes on from CM053766.1 coordinate 84,844,343, forward strand.
AGTCAGTGTCCTGATGAAAGATCAGTATAACCAGTCATACTAGGAAGCCGTTAGATAAAAGGTGAAGAAGGAGTGTCACACCTAAAGGCCACTGCACTCCCAGCATCCCACGGAGTTATGCAACTCCTGTTCTGAGAAGGGCAATCACCAGCAGTGAGAACCCAGTGCACTTTAGAGACCTGTGACTACTTCAGCTACTCACTCCTGGCTTGTAGTTCAGCAGGCACTGCAGAGCTGCACCCTCTGAGCTATCAGAGGAACCATCCCCATCGGCATTTTATGTTAATTAAATATGTTCATTTATATACTAATGTCTCATGCCATCTTTCAAAGGCTAAAAGGAATTAAATATGAAATGGCTAATTTAACATGTCAGGGCTCTTTTTCCAGGCCAACCTCACATTAAGAACAGGAATCCCTGTGCCAAAGTAATGGTTTCCCAATTATCCTGTGTTGGGTTTTGTTGTACATTGAACAGAAGGCAACAAAACAAGTATGTAACAGAACCTGGCTAAATAGCAGTACCCTCATTAAAACAGAGAATCAGGGGTGATTAAAGGAAGCAATGCTTCATAGGTTTCCCCCTTTTTCTTCTTTTCTAATCATAGAACAAAATCTGTTACACAAAAGGCTTGGAACTATTATGCAGTACTCAATTAGAGGGAGGTGAATAGGTCTCTAACATGCTGTTTTATCAAAAGAGCAGACTGGTGTTTGCATGATTGTTGTTTCATTACAGACCCTGTCATTAATTCCATGTGTCAATACTGCCCTGTAGTACACAGAGCAGACAAGAAAGAAGAGCCCTTGAAAACAAGGGAATGATTTTTGAGTCGTTATCAAGCTAAGTGGCAAGCGGGAAGCTGAAACTCGTATAGGTAAATTCGAAGGGACTCTTGGGAGATCTGCAAGTGGGAAACAAGGATGTGTTTTACCAACTGCTTGATTATGTCCTTCTTTCAACAAGTGCACTTGAATCGAATGCTTTGTTTATATTGCACAAAACATGTGCTGTGGGCAAGAGTATTATCTTGCTTCCAGGTCAAGTAAAGTGTTATACACACATCTGACCTATCCTGTATCATGCAATTGGACATGTTATTATCTGAGCCCCGAAATTGCCCCATCACTGCTGGGGAAGTCACATAGGAACTTGAAGCCCTAAAACTGTGACCATCTCTACAGTTCTGAGGAGCTAAAGAAGCCCAGCTATCACAGAGTACCACACCAACAGGAAGATGTTAAAGTCTATCTGGAAAAAAATGTTATAAAGAACAGAAAATTTAAAATGTTTAAATTTCCTACGATCCCAACCCTAGGTTTAAGAACCATTTTTTTTCCTTTTTTCTTTTTTCTTTTTTTTTTCTTTTTTTTTTTTTTTTTTTTTTGGTTTTCATTGGCAGTCCCAGGGGTTAAACTGGGGCAAAATAGGGTTTCTTTTCTTGGACGTGCTTTATCTGTGTCCTCTTGCCTGGCCACACCCTTATAGACTATGGTTCCTTATCGTTTAGTAAGATCAAATTTCTAAATGATGTTTCGTTCCAGTTGAACATTCTTGGAGGCTTATCTCTTCCCTGGCCAGATGCCTGATCAGATGAGAAGCCCGCCATGATACTGTCACAGTGCCTAGAATGGGCTCTTTATCCAGTAGACATCACTGTACTTTTTGGTGATAACGGGGGCAGTCTTAACTGTGTTAAGGCCTGTGTATAGCATTGAAGGTAAGTATGAAGCAGTTGTTGCTATGTGAATATCTTAATCGTGATACACATTTCAACCATGATGTTTATTGGCAATCATTTTTTAGAGAGGACCTTCATAAATGTAGGGCTAGTGGTAACGTTTCATAAAATGGCCCAGTGAGGGCCACGATGCAATCTGGATCCTGTGTGTGGTACTTGCCATTGCTTTAGTAATCATTTAATCACCTGCTGGCAGATTGCAAAAAAGGTTTGTGGTTGTGGTATATGTCATTGACAGGCAGGTGCTGAGTTGAGTGTTAGGTGCAGAATATTTTGATTTGGAAGAAAGGATTAGGATGGTGATTTTAAGTGTCGTAAAACCCCAGTAGCTTTTCAAGTGACTGCAAATTATTTAGTATCCTGATACTTATTCTTAAAATTAGTATAGAATATTGGGGATCATCTTGTCCAACCCCTCATTTTATAGCTCATAGAGGCAAATGGCTTGCTCAAGGACTTGTAGCAGGCTAGTAGAAGATACAGAGCTAGAATCTAGACCTCCTAATGTTTCAGGCATGGGAAGCTGAGTCTGTACTGAATGGTGATTGACTTCTGCTGGCCTGTCAGTATTATCTGATGATGGTGACTCATCATGGAAGCTATTACAGCTAAGAAGAGAACGCTTCCTGACATACAGTCCTCTGCCATTCTCCACTTAGCCTTGGCCTGTGTACTGTATCCTTCCAGGAAGCATTTACCAAGCATCCACTGTATGCTTTGCCCCAGACTACTAGATCCATGAAAAGCACAGCCCGAAAAGACATGGACTCTGCCCTCAAGTTGAGCACAGTCAAGTAGAGCAGTGAGCCTTTGGAAAGCATTCTTCAGGATTTCCTGCAGATTAGTAATCTTTTCCTGAATCTGCAAATCTTGAAAACAAATCTGCTCTCATATTTAGCCTGTCTTATTCATGGCTTAGTTATGAGGAGCCTGTACAACACATGACTTGTATAAAAAGGCCAGCTAAATGTAGTTCACCTTCTTAACTGAGGCTCTGCTCTCTAAGGCACTAGGCTAGAACACAGGAGGACATTAAAACGGATTAAGTAAAACATAGGGCATAGTTTCTTCATATGTCAGAGCAGTATTGTCTGTAGCTTTCAAATTTTTAGTAATGCTTACTTTTAATGAGTACTATTAAGTATGGAAGATGGCTCTTGAAATAGGAGACAAAAATTCCTTCATACTCTATCCAGCCTGTCAGCCTTAGAGTCCATGTTTCTAGCTCCTCTTCATGCCTCGTAGCACTTTTGAGCTTTCTTTTTCCTTTTCCTCAGCTGAATCAACCTGCTTGCCAATCCTGCAACATAACTAACTCTTGCCTCTTTGCCTCTGCTTGACTAATTCTGCTCCCGGGGTTCCTTTCTTTCTGTGACGTCATGTCTTTGCTACCATTACAGTGGGGCCCCAAGACTGCCTCTTGCAAAGAGCCTGTAATAATGTCTGTTTCCTCCTGTGCCACTCCAGCATGTGCGTCACTGTGCGATGGTGAAGGAACATGGCTGTGGTGTTCATAAATAGGTTCCGATTCTCTGTCCATATTTTACTGTCCTGGACACAAACAGCATAGCAAAAACCACCGCATTCACCAAGCTGTCAGCAGTGAGTCTTTAGAGCAAAGATTTTGTTTGGTGTTTTTAGGGTGCTTGCATTAGGATAGAGAGGAACAGAAAAATGAGACTGAGAATCTGAGAAGCACTCCAGGGTTCATGGGTAAAACAGTCACAAGCTAGCAAATGATCGATCACTGCTCCCAGACAGGACAAGAAATTTCCTTGAACAAATTGCACATACATCAGGAGTTGACTTGTGAGCTATAAGGTTCAGGGAAAGAGCAGGGCTTTGCCTGTCAATCATTTTAAGCTTCTTATCTGCTGTTATGTAATCGTTTCAGTATTGTTTAATGTGTGTGTGTGTGTTATCTTCCAAACTGACTAAAGCTTCTTGAGGACAGAGCCTATGTCTTTCATTTGCTTCTGCATACCCCCTCTCCTCCACTATTCTATCAGGAAGGGGAAGCTTTCTATAAACCCATAAAGAACAAGAGTACAGCTTGTGGGTTATATCCCAGCCACTCTGCACACTCTATGTGTAGTCTGTGCTTTCATGATTGCATAGTGAGGTGAGTGTTCCTGCTCCAGTCCTACAGAGAATGAAATCAAAGTATAGAGTTTTCAGGGTCTTGCAGTTAATGTAGCTCTAGAACTAAAACCCAGGTCTGGCTTCAGAACCTGGTGTACTTTTCACTCCCCACAGTAAATACTTGAGTCCTCTACAGTTCACAGAACTCTTCCATCTATACTATTGCTGTCGTTGCTACCACTACTGTGCTGAGACTTCTTATGTCATCACTGGGAAGTAGGCATAGATAGTATTATCATGACCCTCATTTCACAGATGGGGAAACTAAGACTCAGAGCCTTACCCAAGATCACACAGCTGGTAAGTGGAAGAACCTGGACTGTAGACTTCTAACTTACAGTCATTTTGCTCTTCACACAACATCACATTGCTGTCTTAATTTATTTGCATGAATGCATGACTTTGTGGCCAAGTTTCACTGATGCCTTTCCTACAGAAATGTCAGCATACACAAGCATTGCATGGACCTATGTGGGAAAGAAAATAATTCATGCCTTTTGAGGAGCTTCCATTTCAATGGAGGAGTGATACAGAGCACCTTGTAAAAATATTTGAGAATAGTTAATAAGTGAGAATTGAAAGATAAATTAACTACTCTGAGTTGACCATAAAACTATGTAAGCTTCTTAATTATTCCTAGTTGTAAAGTTGGACTAAAGGGTAGTAATAAAGATAACAGACTTGATTTGGAAATACTCTTCCTGGGTTTACATCAAAAGTAGCTGGGTAGTTTACACATTGGCAACTAGCCCCAGTGTTGGCCTGTTGTTTTGGAAATGTAATTGTGTTAGTACTGTTAGTGATGGTGTGTCTACCAGGCAGTTCATCACTGTCTTTGGTAGGGACCCTACCAATCTTACTTCTACCTCTTCTTACCATCCAGCCCCTACCATCCCTCACTGCCTTCATAGCAACACCTTTAAACCTAGGTCATTGGGTTTTCAGAGTTTTGTGTTTCAGTTTGGTTGGCTTGGGTTTGGGTTTGGATTTTTGACCTTTTGAGCCAGACTCCTGTTTTTACACATGTGTGCCACCACTTCCAACCTTTAGACCTAGAATTTCCTTATTCTTCAGTGTGCCTTTCCCAGCAAGTTGTCCCCTTGCATCAGAACTAGAAAATGTGAACTCCGAACCGTGACTAGGTCATAGCAGGTCTAGAGAATTGCTGAGGACTCTCCACTGCCATTTTGATATGCTTGTCACAAAGGTCGTTCAAACTCTTTGTGTCCTGAAAAATAATGTTGTCCTGAAAAATAACATTCTTCCACCGAATCTGTCCTGTATTCTGGCTCCTATAGGTAGTACTGTATTCTTAGCATCTGTGCTAGAGCCATAGGGACAATCTACTTCTCACCTTCACCAGCTCCCTTCCACACCTGCCTGAGGCACAATGCCTTTCCTTCCCACAGCCTCAGCCATAATCCATCTCTCCCTCCTCCTGAATACACCATTACAACGACCTCCTAATGCTCAACCTGCCTGCCACGTGCTCCAGTGCCCATTACACCACCATAGGGTGCGAACCAGTAGACACTATCTAGGGCAAATGCTAAAGCTCCTTCCTTACCTCTTTTGCCCCTCACTTCTTCCTTGAACCTCTACTTCCTAAACATTGGTCCCTGGTCCAGCCTCACAAGAATACAAAGCAGAAAAGGTCAATTGACGCAGTCACACAAGACGATGGGACCTGTTGCAGTCTCCATTGCCTGGCACAGGGTCTCTCATCTGTGGTGCTTTCTCTGCCTCCCTCAGGTACAGTGGCCATGCTTCCTCTCAGGAGCCACAGTGTTGCACTTGCAGTTCTCTCTGGACGTTTACTCTGTCTGTGGCCCGAGTCATCCTGGGTCTGTCTGTTTTGTCCATTCGTCACGGGCAGCAGCTGCCGCTTGTCTTCCTCTCCTGCCCAGGAAGTGGCAACTTCTGTCAGTTGTAGAGCAGTGAACTTAACTGCTTTTCTGTGCAGTTAGAGCAGTCAGTTGAGATGGGGTTTACTGCAGAGAGACTGGACTGGGTTTTAGGAGACCTGTCCCGGGCCCAACTCTGCCACTGAGTGGCCTTGGGTAAGTCACTCTGCCTCCTTTTAAAGAAGGGGATTGGACTAAATGATCTCTGAGCTCCTTCCAACCTTAAGCTTTCTGATTCTGATCCTGTTGCCTACAAATAATATACAGGAGCCTCAGTTTGGCCAGCCAGTCAGCCATCCTCATTTCCTGAGCAGAAAAGTCATCCTCTGGTGCTGCCCAGAGTCACTTGCTTAGGCTCCTGTTGCTTTAACCCCTGTCAGTGAGCTGAGCTCACCTCACCAGGTGTCACTGTGCTATTGTTATATGGCTGCCCCTTCGCAGGAGGGAACTTTCCTTCTCTGTGTTGCCAGAAAGGACAGTGGCAAGGAGCAGAGAGAAACAAGTGCCATTGTTGCCCGTCACCCCACAGTCTATCCACATTACAGCTGCTGCGTCATGTCCTCGGGCAATGGTGCCCGTTTCCATGAGAAATGAGTTTTAAGGGGCTCTGAGCCTTTTGACAGCCCTCTTAAATGCACCATGAGCCTGTTGGGAGTGGAAGGATTGGTGTTAGCAACTCAATAGGTACAATCATCACAATCTCTGTGTAATAAATAAGTTCTATAAAAAGATTAAATAAATCTTTCCTTATGCTTTTTGATTGGCTTAATCAATAATTAATCACCTTAGATGAGGCTGTAACTTGTGGAGTGGATACAATTGGATTAGGTGAAGAGAGACAGTTGGGGAGCTTTGAAGAGATTAAAATGGCTGTCAATCCCATAATTAAACTGCCACAAACAAAAGCAATGGTGTTTCAAACAAAAAGAAGGAAAGAGAGAAAAGGAAAGAAAACTTGGGGAAATCCAACTGATTTGAAACGAACCAACAAGTATTTGTGAGTCAGAGATGATGTAAATAAACCAAATCTGACAAATTGATTCCATTAAATGAAACATGTGTTTAATACTAAGTTGAACAGGTAAAAGTCTGGTAGCTTCAACTTCTCTAAAACAAAATGAATCCACAAAAAAAAAAAATAAAGTTAATTACTCAAAACCAAAGAGACCTGCTCCTCGTCCTGAGCGCATTTGGACCTTGACTTCTCCTACTTTAATTGGCTTAGGTTTGGCTTGTGTGAATGAAGCCTTTCATGTGCCTCTTTCTTTCGGTGCCCCTTTCATCTTTCTATTACAAACACACAGAGAGCTTGAGAGAAAATACTTTGGTTTTTAAAGACTTCTCTTTTTAAAAGGATGTGAATTTGGGTGGGGGAGGGGTATGTGTGTGATGCTGGTGAATACTTTTTTTTCTCTTTCTTTTATCTCTTTTTCCAGAGAGGAGTTGCTTAAACCAATGGGACTAAAACCTGATGGGACAATAACGCCTTTGGAGGAAGCACTCAGCCAGTATTCTGTCATCGAAGAGACCAGCTCTGACACAGACTGAAAGCATCATCACCTGCTCACTCTCATGTGGCTTTTATCATCATCTTTTCTCTGTAGCTCCAGGGGAATCTTCTTCTCTAAAACATTTACGCCCTCGCTGTGGCTAGAAACACATTAACTGGTTTACTCATTGGGAATCCAGCATATTTAAGAGGTGATTCTGTGTTTTCTGCAACATCTAGGCATTCATACGGAGCTGTGGTTAGGCAGAGTTGCAGGGCTAGAAGCAGAAGCAGCCATCCCGTTTCATCTGGATGGAGTATGGAACCTCACTCTGCAAAGCAGCCTGCTCGGATCTTGTTGCTGGGATTCCTAGCTAAAGATTCAGCCGCATCCTTCCACCCACTAGTGAAAGCCGCCCCTACTGAGTCTCTCCAGCAACCCAAGGCACATGAGAGCCCAAGGCGCTGGTAAATAAGGGCTGAGGCAAGTGACTCCTTAGATCAGCACTGACTAAATGAAAGCCAGGCAGCTGCTCTGTAAACCTAGTCCCACACTTCATTTCAGTTTTTATAAATGTGGAAACACACACACACAGCCCCAGACTTACAAACCTATTACACTCTAAAAGTTTGTATGTCACTTAGCTAAAACTTCAGATTAAATCTCTCCCTATGAGGAGTTAGAAATGATGGTTTAGTTCCAGGCAGCTACACGTGCCTATTTATTCCTCCTGTTCCTAAACACTACTAGTACCGTAGGGCTGGACCACCATCTGCATCGCTGCATCCAGAGCGTGCATTCTGAGGTAGCACTCAGGGTGCCAAGTACACACTCATCCTCCAGACAACAGAGAGGATGGGGCTCCCCGGGTAGTGGGAGTTCTTCGTGGCCTGTGCTGGGGGTAGGGAGCCAACAGCACCCATTTGTACATAAAGGTCATTCGTATGTCACATGTTTTAAACAGGGGTCTCTGTGTGTATTTGTGTGTGTGTTCTACCTTTCTACCATATGTGATCAGTTTAATGGTAACTTTATTTATTTAAAAAAAAAGAAAAGAAACACAGATAGTTACTATTAAACTGATTAATGCTGTTTATTTTTACTCTTAGAAATGGTCATATGAAGTAGATGTGCAATCATGTAGGCGATGGGCCAAGTTGATCAGTGGCTAAAGTTGAAAGGGGGTTGGTTTCCTTTCATATATGTATGTATGTGTAGATACACGTACATAGATATATGCACACACATAGATTATGTGCTTAACCACTGCCTTTTAAAACTTTAAATAAAATGTTGGGGATGATTGAATTTAGCCATCTGTGTGTGTGTTTCTTTTTGGGTACATGGGCTAACAACACCATTGTACAGTTTGTTTTAAAGTGTTCTCTGTCGTTCCTCACTTGTCTTCACACAGCCTCTTTCAAGGACAAAGTGTGCACAGTACTAGTGAGAGTGGCCTTGACCCTAAATTCTTTCTGGCAAAACCATGTATCAGGGAAAAAGGCCTTCTAGCTGCCAGAGAGATGGCAGTGAGTTTCTTAAACTTCACTCTGAGGGGAACCCTGGAAGAATAATCACATCACTAAGATTTGTGTTCATTTTGATTTACAAATCATTGTGTTTGATTGCTTGGCCTTTAAGCCCCCACCCCCAACAGAAAGGCCGAGACAGAGGTGACTGCATTTAAAGTAGGCTCACTGAACGCAGCAAAAGAAGTGGGCCAGCGCTGGGAGGCATGCAGCACCCATTCATCCCAACTCAAATGGAGGCGAGTGCACACGTCACGATGGGAGAGGGAAAATACCATCAAGGCAGAGCAAACCCGGAACTCTACTTACCAAAGTGCACTCAACTTGGCCCAGAAAATAATGTGATAGTATGGCCATAGATATGTTTTCCTAATAGTGGTACTGAGCTGCTGTAAAAAAATAAACCAATCAGAATAAATCTTTATAAAAGATTGGGGAGTGTACGTACGTTCTAGGACTTTCAACCGTAACTGTTGAGAAGAGCTTGCAGTGATCCATGTTTTAGCCAATGGCACCACCAATAAAATTTTCGTTTTCTTTGGCAATTGGTGATTTTAGCTTAAGTGAAAAAAATCTAGAGAAGAGGAACTTAGTTATTTCATTCCACAAATCATTCTGAAAGTATATTTATAAACTCTGGTCAGGTGTCTTTTTCCATGAGTGTCAGCTTTTTAGAGGAGTGTCCTAATAAATCAGGACGTGCCCAGTGAGATTCCACCTTGCCAGCTCTGGGCAGAGTGCTCACAGGGTGCTCCAGCTGTTCTCTGAGGCTTCCAGCAAGTTCCTTTTACTTTACTGGGCACTTTTCACCTCGCACTCAGCACTGAGCATCAAGCCCTGAGTCTTCTCTAACTTCACCCCATCTCGAGGCAAAGCCTCTTCAGAGAACTCCCCCCTCGGCCCCACGGCCCCACAGCAAGTCAGGGTCCAGCTACAGGCTCCAGCACATTCCTCACTGCTCACTGGACCACATAGCCAGAGGCTTTCGGGGGAGTAGTGCCGCCTGCTGAAGGTGGGCCTTCTCAGGCCGCTCTAAGCAGTAACCATCTTAGCAGCAGCTCAGACTAACCATGAGGGAGTGAGAAGCTTGGTCAGTTCACAGATTTTAGATAAAGACCTGGGCCATTCCCTCTTCAGTGTCTGACCACTGCAGTTTACAGCCCTTTACCCACACTGGACTTTGGAAGTGAAGGCTGGATGGGGAAGCATGTACTAAAACAAGGCATTTGAGCTCAGAGAAACAGTTCCCAGATGACTGTGACCCTGTCAGATGCCTAGTGGTTCTTAGTGGCAGACAAGGCAGATGCTACCATTCCTTCATATGTGACACAAGCTGAATGGGGCTTTGCAAATGACTGAATAGTGCCTCAGCACAGAGTCTTGCTGCCTCCCAGGACTAGGTGTCAATCTATCAACTTTTTCCCCAGTCTCCCCCCGCCCCCGCTGGGTCTATCAAAATCATACCTGCCCCTTGTAGAATGCAGGAAACAATAAAACTAACTACTGACCCCTAGTCATCCCACGCTGAGAGCATCACTGTTAATGTTTAATGTACTCCCTTCTATATTTTTTCTATGCATATGTAATTTATTTTACTACCAGATTGGGATCATGCTGTGTTTACAGATTTGTACCCTGCTTTAACATATTGTGAGCATTTTCCCATACCAATAAATACTCTTCAAATGTTAATGCCTATGACATTCCATTACATGAAAGTGGCAAACACTGCTTGCTAATCACTGCAGTGAATATTATAACCTGTAACCCCAGCTTCTACCCATTAAAAAGATGTTGCCTTCTGTTTTTCGGGAAGGCAGCCCGGGCCTCTGCACAGGAAAGCTCCAGCAACTGGACCAGCTGGGAGGATCCGGCTCACCCAGCTGTGCAGTGCTGTTTCAGAAGTGTGCTGCAGTATTGTGTTGTGGCAGCAAGCTTAAGTGCCCAGAAAGTCTTGCAAGGGTGCCAGATGACGTGAATATGAAAAAAGTGCTAGCCATGGTTGATGGGGAGCCCGGTGCTTTCTTGGAGGTATCCACTGCAGTTATGAGGTGGAGAATGCCTAAAGGTGGTGACAGGTTTCAGGAAAACTGAAGTGACACCTGTTAGAGTGTGATGGGCACAATACAGAGGAGAAAGAAAGGGAGCATTTCTAGGAAGTTAGAAAGGCAAATTCAGTAAGAGCATAGATGAGACATGAGCAAAGGAGCAGCTCCCTGGGGAGCGGGGAGGTGTGGCTGCTGTGCTCCTGAACCCAGTGCTATTTCCAGGAGGACTCGAACAGAAGTTCTGCGATTGACAGTTGAACTTCAGAGTGAGCTTGCCAGATACTAAAGAGAAGCTGTTCCTGTCAGAACTGGCTCAGTGAAGCTTATAGGCAAAAGGCATACAGTGTGTTTACAGACACACGGAGACAGTGGCCATGACAGGACAGGTATCCTATGTCCTGGGACTGGACAATCAGCCATGTTTCAGGCAAGGACTGAATATGACACAATGTCCTCTGCTATGGCGCAGACTGGATGGGAGAAAAGAAAGACAATGGAATGTTGCCTTTGCATCTACAGGGTAAGCAGGGCCTAAAATAGAGCATGATGAGAGCTATGGACACGGATGAATTCTAGCAATACATAAAACTGCAACCACACAAACACAATCTAGTATGAAGGCAAGAAAAAAGCTTAGAAAGTGGAGAACAGATCTTAAACTCTGCGCCCCAGCTTAGGGACTAGTGAGTGTGTTGGGAGCAGAGAGAGGAACTAAGAATTATTTTAAGGGGCTAGAGAGATGGCTCAGTGGTTAAGAGCACTGGATGTTTTAGAGAACCCTGGCTCAAGTCCTAGCACCCACAGAGTGGCTCACAAACATCTGTATTTTTAATTCCATGAAATCCAGGGACATCTGGCCTCCACAGTCACCAGACACACATATGTTACAGACATACAAGCTGGCAAAATATACATCCAATAAAAGAATTACTTCCAGACCTTTTCAAAATTCTCAGGTCACTATGTTAACTTCTGCAACTGTTACAAATGATGATGGTATTGGTCTCATGAAGAGAACAGGTAGGCTTGACTTAGCTCTGGCTGTTTCAGTCCAGTTGACCTCATTGATTTGGGGCCTGTGTTGAAACAGCACATTATGGTAGGGCACAGAAAACTGATTCCACTTCTGGCCAACAAAAGGGGGGTGGGGATCTCACACTCCCTTTCAGGGAGTAGTCCCACTGACCAGAAGACCTCACTTTCTAACATTTCCACTTCTCAGTGGTGCCAAGCTCAGGAATAACCCTTTAATACGTGGTCTTCTAGGGGACTTTCCGAAAAGCTAACAGTCTCCAGGCATCTCCAAATTGCAGAAACAGCACCATAGGTGTTCAAGCACTGAACAGACACATAGTGACAGGAGGGAGAAAAAAAAATAAAACAAAAACAGTGTGTTGTTTCTAAGCTGTACTGTATTCATGGTGTCCTTTTGCCTGTTTGTATTTTCTGTCAAAACATACACTACATAGCCATTGCAGGGAAGGAGACCCTGGAAAAAGCAGACTTTCAAAAATCTTAAAGACTTGAAATTCTTGGTAACCAACGTCAAAAGAAATCAAATTTTGTTTTTTTGAAGAGCCTGGAGGTGTTGGAAACAAGCAGATGAGCTGTGCTGAGGAAAGGATGCAGATATAATGGTCTTAGTTCTCTTATGGGAAGGGAGGTATAAAGCGATCTATAAAAACCCTGTGGTGATGGCTATGTCAGGAAAGTTTACACCACGGGAATTGGCAACCACACCAGAGCCCTCAACTGCATCTGCAGCAGTTACTGATAGACTCCGACGAGCCTAGAATGGCTTGAAGATCAGAGAGAGCAGATAGAGCTGAGAATGCTCATGGTGAGGATTGCCAGTTTCCCTCCCACCAGCCCCCAACACGGTGCATACATGAATCCATGCGACTGCCTTCTGTATGCCTCCCTTCAGGCCCCTGAAATCCAAGAGCTTCCCTAAGAAGGATTGGCTCAGGGTTTCAGACCTGATGCCAGCAGAGAAGACAGGGAAAGGTCCTTTCTGAGAAAAACAGGTAGGTCCACTACACTTTGAGTATTTCTCCAGTCAGCTCTGAGAACCCTGGCAGCCAGTACTTTTCTTTCTTGAAGAACTGGCCCAAAGGGACCTGAGGAGACTGAATCCAGGAATCCTTCACTGAAATGGGCAGCTGCTTCTCAGTGTTATCATCCATTCGTCCAATCACTCATCAAATAAGCACACATGAAGAGTTAACTGCTGTGGAAGATGTGAAAATGAAGGAAATAAAGGGCTGGCACTCTGGAGCAGAAAATGAAGCCAGCATATTGGTGAATGGAAGAAAGCACGGCATCTACTGACGTGCCTGCCCAGACACATCCAGAGGAGTTAACATGGGTCAGATGTAGAGATTTGATAATCTTGCGGCAATGCTTTCCACAGAATGCTGTTTGAGCTGAGATCTGAAAGAACCTAAGAGAATACATAAGGCCTATTCCCCCACGGAGTGGGTACAGAGGTACGTTGGCCCTGTAGCAGTGACAGCCCTGGTGTGACCAGGGGAACTGTAGGAGGCCAGTTCAGCTGGAGCACAGAGGAGCTATTTAGCAATCCTCCCCTGGCTGCTCTCCTGCTCTCACACCTTGTACAGGTTTAGACTCAGCCATAATCCACACTACAGAGTCTTCAGTAGATCCATCCTAGCGGAGAAGATAACAGAGTTTCCTCCACATCAGGAATTGGGAGTCACACCACCCTGAAAGATCAAGCCTTGTAATGTTAATACTTCCTGGAAAAGAAATAAAAGGGAAAGTGGTCCCACTGTTGCAGAGGTCAGAGGCATGGCACAGCAGGTCATGTAGACCTTGGAGGAGACCACGTGGCGCTCCGCATTGATGTTCCCAAGAGTCACTGGATTTCCAGGAAATTCTCTCACATGAAAAAGGGACCAAAACATAAAAAGGGGGAGCTTTTCCTCCACAGATGTGTGATTAATTTTAACTCTGGGCTTTAGCTCTGCTACCTGAAAAGGAAAGATCAAGTAAGCGATACCCAAAAGTAAGCCTAGGGCCTAATGAGCAAGCAAGTGAAAACAGTGGCCAGAAAGCAGTGAGCATGGCAATGGGACACTGTCAGAAAGTATACTTCATTCCTCTGAAGAAAGAGATAACACCAGGCTAAATACACACTGTATGAACATGGACTCAGGGTTAGCAGCCAACACACATGTACATGCAGGTTTATGTCCACACGCATGTGTGCATGCGTGCGTGTGTGTGTGTGTGTGTGTGTGTGTGTGTGTGATGTCATGCATGCACATGCCTCACCTTCTCAGGAATATTAATGAAATACAGTATTAATCTGTGACAGTCTGGGGTGAGGCTCACTGCCTGTCTAATTCAGTTCTTATACTTCATCTGTTGGTGGGAAATGGAGGCCGAGAAGGCAGGGCTGACCTGGCTAGTGGTGACCTTGGCATTCAACACAGATGAGCAGATCCTCAACCAGGCTCTCTGCTCACAGGCCCCGGGACTGGGGGTGGGGGAAGGCTGGGAGTGGGGGTGGGCTGTGTGATATTCAGCAGCCTGACCCAATAGCCTTCTTTGTGCCTTTCAGTATAGCGATGCTTTCTTTTTTCTTTTTTTAAATTTATTTTATTTTTATTAATTACAGCTTATTCACTTTGTATCCCAGCTGTATCCCCCTCCCCATCCTCTCCCAATCCCACCTTGCCTCCCTCTTCTTCTCTTATGCCCCTCCCCCCAGTCCAATGATAGGGGAGGTCCTCCTCCCCTTCCATGTGACCCTAGTCTATCAGGTCTCATCAGGACTGGCTGCATTGTCTTCCTCTGTGGCCTGGTAAGACTGCTCCCCCCTCAGGGGGAGGTGATCAAAGAGCAGGCCACTGAGTTCATGTCAGAGACTGTCTCTATTCCTATTATTGGGGAACCCTCTTGGACAGTGAGCTTCCATGGGCTACTTTTGTGCAGGGGTTCTAAGTTATCTCCATGCATGGTCCTTGTTTGGAGTATCAGTCTCAGAAAAGACCCCTGTGTCTCGATTTGTGGCCAGCATCACATCCCTCACAGATGTGCTATGTGGTGGGGTGTTTCAGACATCTCATTTCAGTGTCTCATGGTGGATGAACAGCACTGACCAAGACTTGAGTCCAACTCTTTGGGCTGCACAGTCAAGGCTCTCTTGGCCACATAGGCAACTGGTCCTCTGGAATTGGTAATCCTGCCCTCGTTCCAACTACCAGGATAATCTCTCTTCAGGCCCCAGTCCTCCCCTCATATCCTAATCCCTTCTCCAGAAACAGCCTCAGGCAGGAAGATTCAGCCTTCAGCGTGGGGCTGCTGAGGGGAGGCAGCGGGAAGACACCTTTTCTCCGTCTGTTCTACATGGGTGTCTCATCCTGCTCCCTCCATCCAGTCCTGACAGCCGCTCTATAAATATGCTGACTTCAGCCAGGTGTAGAGGGTGGTGGTGCACACCTTCCATCCCAGCACTCAAAAGGCAGAGGCAGGTGGATCTCTGTAAGTTCGAGGCCAGTCTTGACTACAAAGCAAGTTTCAGGACAGCCAGGGCTACACAGAGAATCCCTGTTTCTAACAACAAAGCTAACTTTAACTGGAGGACCTGCCCCCTGCCCCGGGCTGGGCTCCCCACCCTCCCACCTTTGTGTACCCTTGGAAACTCCCCTCATAATGACAAACCAAGAAGCCCTTAGCAGATTCATCTTGGTAGTCTGCAAGGAAGAGAACAGGATTATCCTCCCTACCAGGGCTGGGCAAGTGGCCCTATCCTGAAAGACCGAACCACAAGACTCTTAGTCTTAATACTTCCTGGAATTAAAAAGAAAGAAAAATGACACAAATAGTCTGCAGCCACTGTTTCTGGCCAATGCATTTTCTGTGCTTTTCTCAGGAAGAAAAGAAGGGGTTTGCAGGCAGAGTGCATGGGTTGATTGGAGATTACCACCCCACCCCCTTTTCCTTAGTGTCAATTAGCATAATTTAAAAGGCAAAGGCCAAGGGGGGGGGACTCAATATATTTGGGGCTGCTTTGGGGCTTTGAACTTTTCTGTCCTTTGGGGCTGATTATGACCAAGTGAGCCATATTTAAAAAGCATTTACAATAAAATGATGCACCTTCTTTTGTGCCTTCAGCTTTCCTGATGAAAAGAAAAATGTTTTAAAATTGTCCCTTTTTGTCAGCGGTAATGGCTGTGCTATACTTCAGCTGGTCCCCCTTGCGGCCATAGAAAGGGAAGGGTAATAAAGACACAGCTGTAGACACTTTATGGCCTGCTTGGGAGGCTTCGTGGGAGGAAAGCAGAGTGGAGGGAAGGAACAGATTGTGTGTCAACAAATGCAGCTGGGGGGGAAAAAAAAGAGAAAGCTTTTAAAGACCTTCGCAACTTAAACTCCAAGATAAATGATGCTCCTATTTGAGGAGAAGAAAACATGGAGGTGAAATTCAATAAAGACCGGCTGAAAAGAGAAGGGGTCCAAAGGCCTTTTTCTCTAGCGAGGCAGCTCCCAAGAGAAATGAGTGAAAGTGGCCACAGCGAGGGGGGTGCGTCCCAGAGGGACAACAAAGGCAATCCCTGCCAGCTCGCCAATGTGCTCTGCGCATGCTCAGCCCGCCTGCTCAGGGAGCCTAGCCAACGTGGAGGGCGCGCTGGCGGGTGAATGCGGTCCAACTTCAGGCTCTCCTTGACTCTGTGCTGGAGGAGAGAGCAGAAAAAATAACATGACCCCAGTGGAAAGAGGCTGAGTCACCTTATGAAGAAAACCACCCCAGCTCTCACAGCCACTGGCTACATGAGGTAAGTCTGTCTATTAGCAGAGGTGGCCTGGACACCCCTGAAGTTGGTAACAGTTCACAAAAGCCTTCCCTTCCCCTACCTTATTTGAATCTCCACCTGTGAGGTCAGGTGGGATCCTTGATTCCCAACTAAGGGCTCACCTCCAGGTGAGCTGCTTTGTGACTGATGAATGGAGCGATGGGAAGTGTGTGCGTGTGCACACACACAAAGCAGGGGCCAAGAGACTTTTAAGCTCATCCAAACTGAAACTTCAAGGTGGTTGATTCGAAGGGAACCTTAAACTGTTGTCTCCAGAATGAGCTCCAAGCCAAGCTTGCAGCAAGAGAAACACGATCCACAGAGCACACAGGTCTAGACACAGCAAAGCCGGGAACCAAGAGGAGCCACTCAAGAGCTCGAGAAGAACTTTATTTCAGACGACATGGCTAAAATCAGAAAGATGAAATGTGCCAAAGATCAACTAGCTGGCAGGAAAGAGAGGCAGCTGGATCTCTGAGACATGTGGCTCATTGCAAGATTAATTGCCGCAGCCACTTTAAAAACTACTAAAATTAAAATAAAAATGTGTACTTGTAAATATGAGCGTCTCCATGTTTTAAAAAATATGAACTCTGAAGTCACACAAGCTTGCATGGGAACTAATGTGTCAGCTGTTTGCAGTAGTGTGTGTTTGTGTGTGCTGATTTCTGTGGAAGAGTGTCTTACCATATAACCCAGACTTGCCTGGGACTCCCTTGAACCTTAGTTTTTAATTTTTCAGGACAATTATAAGACCCATTCATCAGATGCTTGAAATGAGACATATACGTGTGTGTGTGTGTGTGTGTGTGTGTGTGTATCCTCAGTGTGTGTATATATATATACACACACACACATACTGAGGACTATGAGAAAATGAAGTAAAGGAGGAGGGCTTTCATAGATGAAGACAATCCAGAATATAATGTTCCCAAATTGATGTGAAGAACCCCTATAAACCTGGGTGGCTGAGAAGCAGAACATAAACTAGTTGCCTCATAATTAGAAAAAGTAATGGAAGCAGAGAACCAACTCCTACAAATGGTTCTCTGATAAGCACACATGCTGTGGTCTTCATGAAGCAGTTCTCAATCACACACACACACACACACACACGGTCCTCTGATGTACACACATGCCATGGTCCTCATCTACCCGTACACAATCACACACACACACACACCACATACATAATACATACATAAATATATACATCCATAAGGCATAATCTTAAAGAATCGTAAAGGGGCTGGAGAGATGGCTCAGTGTTAATAGCACTGACTGCTCTTGCAGAGGACCCAGGTTGGGTCCAAGCACCCACATTTCAGTCCACAACCGCCTATAACCCCAGCTCCAGGGGATCCAATCCACCCTTCTGACTTCCTTTGGTTCCTATGTTCACACAGTGCACAGACATATACTCAGGCACCCACACGTACACATAAAATAAAAATAAGCACATATTTGAAAATACTCTTTTAAAAGGGTACAGGAGGGGATGGAACCTACCTTCAGTACAGGGAAGAGAAGGCAGAGGCAGCTAGTCTCTTGACATAGTAAGTGCCGGCCAGGATGCACAGTGAGAAGCTGTCTAAAAAGAAAATAAAAATTAGACAAGCCAGGACTATCTATTATGCAAAACGTAAATAAACAAACACACATGATTTTTATAATTGAAAGAGTATTTTCATATCTGACATCGTATCAACAAACTTTTTTTTTTTTGAGACAGGGTTTCTCTGTGTAGCCTTGGCTGGCCTAGACTCACTTTGTAGACCAGGCTGACCTTGAACTCACAGAGATCCTCCTGCCTCTGCCTCCCTGAGTACTGGAATCACAGGCTTGTTCCATAGGGAATAAAGTGCTAGTAGGGAATCGGGTGCTGCTTCCAGGGGAAGTTATGAGAGGGGGTTAACTAGAACCAAAACACACTGTGCAAAATTCTCAAAGCACTAATAAAAAAATGAGGAGAGAAGATACTGCTGACACTTCAGACTGAACACAGAACCCTTCACAGAGTCTACTAGAAAGGCCTGCTTCCACGCTGCACTCCCGAGTCTGCAGTAAAGCCCAGCACACCGGCTTCAGCAGATAAGGATACGAGCTGCATGAAGGAGGCCAGAGTCCTGAGACCGTAAGCCTCCTTGGAGATCACTTAGGTACATTTCCCTTATCTCACTGATGAGGAAACTACTTTGAAGCCCAAAGTCACACTTTGTGGCCAACCAAGGGCATCAAGTGACATTCTCTGGCCCTGCCTGGCCCTGCAGGGTCTCTTGCTCACTGTCCACCCTAGGGTAGGAAGAACCCACTGAGGTTGCCAAGACTCTCCCAGCTTTAGCTGCAGCCAGATGCTCACGCATGGATACCTGGAGTAGCTGAAGCAGAGGAGTAGCCTCTGAGACCAAGGTGGCTGAACTCCAGCTGGGGAAGGCAGGCCATGTGTGAGGGTGCCACTAAGTAGGCAGTGACTACTGCCCCCCCCCCATGAACCAGGAGCTGTTTTTTTCTAGATGCCGTCTCTTCACACCTATCTAGTCTACATTTGAGATGTGATTGGACAATTTTACATGCTTCTCACTATTTCATTATTACAGCAGGGATTCATTTGTCAGGCTCTTCTCAGTATGCTTGCTTAATTTTTGAGGCATGCCCAAGCCGACAGGGGCACCCCCACTGCTGGGTAATGAATTTGCTGCTGATTCAGTGTCTTGTTATTTGGGCCTAGCTACAATGGCATCCAGGAATAGCTCTGCAAACAAGCTTGTGCCCCTAGTTATTTGCTCAGTGTAGATTCCTAGAAGCAGATCGCTTGCTAATGAGGAAGCAGCTCGCACAAGGCTTTTTGTTGTATCTAGCCAAACTTCTATACAGGAAGTAACCCTATGTTTTCTGTTAAGGAGTCATTTAGTAGATTAAATTTCTGTGACTAGCTATATATGTCTTTAAAAGTTTGCTTCACCTAAAAATATGTATTTCTTGGCACAGCATTCAACTCATTCACTCATCCAAAAACATCAATAAAAGCTATATTTAAATAGTATATGCATTACTATTGGATATGTAAATCGTCATATATTTCATATACTCTGACTTTATAAAATAGCATTATTATTGTCTTCATTATACAGATGAGAAACCAACTACCTAGAGAAACAAATCATCACTGAAAGTGGTAGAATTGGAGCTCAAGCTTGATTCCAAGACCCACTGGCTCTCCAGTTTCAACCAACACTGACCTGAAGTGGGATGCTAAGCTGGACCTACAGCACTACTTGCTCAAAGGTGGTCAGGGAATTTCATCAACCCACTTCCATTGCCCAGCATCTCATCATTCCCACTGTAAACCCTCCTATCCTTCTCCCCTCCACCATTACTGGGCAAATACACTTTGACCACTGCCACCCCATGTCTGCTTCCCTGCCTCGTGGTATCGGGGCTGGACTGGAGGGAGGGAAGTGTAACCAGGGCAGGTGGGTGCAATGCAGAATCTTGGTTGGCAGTGAGTGCTCAAGAAACAGCCTTCTCAGGAGACAGCTTCCGTGAGACAGATGGTTTAATTGGAGAGAACAAAAGCTATTTAAACATTTGGGGAGTGGAGAGTGGCTTTTGGGGTACGTGTACATTATTAGCCAGTGACAAGGTGCTGGGAATGCTTTATTTCCATAAAGAGGAATTTCAGTGCTTGCTGGACATGATCTTATAAGTGAGAAAGTTTAACCTGTAACTTGGCCAACAGGCTACATGACTACCTCGAGGGTGGCAGAGGGGGGGTGGTAAGGTTTCATGCACCTGGACATGCAGGTCCAAGGCAGGGACGGAATGGTCCTACCCCCGCAGGTCTCAAAATGACATTTCCAGGGTTTGGACATGCCCGACCTCCTCTTGCCCCAGGCCAGCTCCCCCAGCCTCACGGCTCCCCAGCCCCACAGACTGCATCTTATACCCAGCCAGTGATATCTAGTGCTAAACAAGGCAGGCAGAGTAGGAGAGTGTGAGTCTCCAAGTTGCTTACAGACTACATGTTGGGAGACAGACAGCAAGTAGGTAGACAGGCAAGCAATGACACCATTACAAACTGGCAACATGCTTGAGGTAGTTTGCTTCCCATTGCTAGAACAAAACCCTGACAATGGACCATTTATAGGAGATATTTTTTGTTAGTTATTTTTCTTATTCCTGAAATAGTATATATGACAGAAGCAACAAGGTTTCTTTTGGATCACAAGTTTAGAGGGTAGGCATGGAGGGCAGGTTCACTATGGCAGGAACTTGCAATGCAGGATGGAGACAGCTGGATAGGGCGATACTCTTCACAGACCTGCTCTAAGAAGTCTATGAACACTAACTAGGCCCCATGTCCCCAAAGTTTTGTAATCTTCTCCAACAGTCCCACCAGCTAAAGACTGATTCTGATACATGATTCTATGGGAGAGGGGACCATTTGACATTCAAACCATAACGGATTTATTTGGGCTTACAGTTTTGGAGAGTGCAAAGTTCAATATCCAGCAGCCAAAGCTGGAACAGGCCTTGTGCTGTGTCTTTTCATGATGGAAAAGTAGAAGAGAGCAGATGTGTACAGTAAGAGAGTTGGAGAGAGTCAGGGAAGCCACATGAAGACCAAGCTGTCCATAGGTTACATATGTGTAGGGAACCTACATCCAGTCCATACATGCTCTTTGGTTGGTGCTTCAATCTCTGTAAGTCACCATGGGCCTAGATTAGTTGACTCTGTTGGTCTTCTTGTGGAGTTCTTGTTCCCTCCAGGTTCTTCTATCCTCCCTACACACGTGCACACACACACACACACACACACACCACTTCCATAGGATTCCCTGAGCTCCGCCTAGTGTTTGGCTGTGAGTTTCAATATGCTTCTGGGTGGAGCCTCTCATAGGTCAGTCATGCTAGGCTCCTGTCTGCAAGCAGAGCAGAGTATTGTTAACAGTGTCAGGGGTTGGCTCTCTCCCATGCGGTGGGTCTCAGGTTGGGCCAGTCTCTGGTTGGCCATTCCCTCGATCTCTGCTCCATCTTTATCCTGCCCTCTTGTAGGCAGGGCAAATTTTGGGTCAGACGTTTTGTGGGTGGGTTGGTGCTCTCCTCCATCCACTAGGCTAGAAGGTAGACACTTCAGTCTCATGTCCCCTGCTGCTACAAGTCTCAGCTAGAGCCACTCCCATGTCCCCCAAGAGCCTACCTGGCCGAGATGGCCCCTGACCTCTCACTTCCTACCTCCCTCGACACATCTGATCCCAGACTCACTTCCCTTCCCAACCATGTCCTGCCCAGTTCCCTCTCTTCAACCACTTCAGAAGCCTTTTCTGTTTCTACTTTTGAGTAAGATTCAAGCAACCTCCTTTGGGCATTCCTGGTTACATAGCTTCTTTGGGCCTGTGGCTTGTAGCCAGACCCTGGAAACAGCCCAGATGTCCCTCGACTGAAGAATGGATATAGAACTTGTAGTACATTTACCCAATGGAATACTACTCAGCTGCTAAAAACAAGGAAATCATGAAATCTATGGGCTAATGAATGGAACTAAAAAATATCACCTTGAGTGAGATAACCTAGACCCAGAAACACACACACAGTATGCTCACTTAGAAGCAGATATTAGCCATATAGGACAGGATAACCATACCACAATCAAATTTCAACACATATTTCAGCAGATTTATGACAGCCAAGCTAGAGAGAAGACTCCGTGAGAGGATAAGAGAGATACTTAGAAGCTGGCATGGAAACCTGTCTACAAAGGAAACATCCAGGTTGTGTGTTTCAGCCTCTTCTATCTAGGACCCATGATTGTGGTGGTTGAATAAACACGGCTCCTATAGGGAAGGGCGCTATTAGGAGGTGTCATCTTGTTGGAGTAGGTGTGGCTTTTTTTTGGAGGAATTGTGTCACTAGGGAGTGGGCTTTAAGGTTTCAGAAGCTTAATGCTGGCCAGTGTGTCACTGCCATCGCCTGCTGCCTGATGGCCCGAATGTAGAAGTCTTAGTTGCCCCTCCATTCTCATGACTGCCTGCCATGCTACCTGCTGCGACTATAACGGCCTATGAACTGTGAGCCAGCCCCAACTGGATGCTTTCCTTTATAAGAGTTGCCGTGGTCATGGTGTCCCTTCACCGCAATAAAACCCTAAGACAAGGATGTAACTCAGTCGGTACAGTGCGTCTGCCTCGTCTGCCTCGTCTGCCTCGTCTGCCTCGTCTGCCTCGTCTGCCTCGTCTGCCTCGTCTGCCTCCTCTGCCTCCTCTGCCTCGTCTGCCTCGTCTGCCTCGCCTGCCTCGCCTGCCTCGTCTGCTGCTGCCTTGAGTGCCAGACTATGCCCGGCTCCCACTCATGCCTTTAGATGTCACTGCTTTAGATGCGTGGTGCCGTGAAAGGGAAAAACAACGATGAAAGCAACACTAAAAGAGCTTTCAAAATGGAGCTGGGCGGCCATTTAGGTAGGCACAGGTGACCTTCAGTGACCTTCAGCAGATAATTGCTGTCACCTAAAGCAGACCATTCATTACAGGTGGCTGGAGACTTGACACACAGCAAGAGGTTATTCACATCTTTATTCACGCGTGCGCGCGCGCACACACACACACACACACACAGACACACACACACACACACACACACACACGTCTTCTGTCAGTCTTCACATCTTTATTCACGCGCGCGCGCACACACACACACACACACACACACACACACACACGTCTTCTGTCAGTCACACGGCATTTCTTTTATTTCCAACAGAAGTTTCTCCACAAAGGAATTTCTACTATTATGTACTAAAACAAGACCTCTTGGGCCCATCTTCCTTTCCATCATTGGAACACTGGCCTAGAGCTTTCTGAATCGGATAAAACAAATAACAAAAACAAAACAAACTCCTTTTATACTTATGCAGTACCTGTTTGAAATGACTATGTATATAAAGGATTGAACACGCACACACACAGAGCCTTCCCATTTTTGGTGGTACTGGAGATTGTGGTGATTTAAGCAGGAATGAAATCGAGGCCCATAGGGAATGGTACTATTGGGAGGTGTGGCCTTGTTGGTTGAAGAAACTGTGTCACTCTGCAGGCTTCGAGATCTCCTATGCTTAGGCTACACCCAGTGTGGGACACAGTGTCCTCTGCTGCCTGTGGATCAAGATGTAGAACTCTCAGCAACTTCTCCAGCACCGTGTCTGCCTGCACGCCGCCATGCTTCCTGCCATGATGATACGGACTAAACCTCTGAAACTGTAAGCCAGCCCCAACTAAATGTTTTTCTTTATAAGAGCTGACATGGTCATGATGTCTCTTCACAGCAATAGAAACAGTAACTAAGACAGAAATCAAGGCCAAGCCTTGGACATGATAGCAAGCACACTTCCTCTGAGCTACAGAACACACATGCACAGGGATTTCTTTAAAAAAAAATGTGCCTGAAGTGAATATTTCTTCCTCACTGACACCATCACCCACTCCCATACCTAACATCTTGGACACACTTGCCTACTCTCCATTCCAGAACACTCAATGTGCCGATCATACCTGCTAATGAGGCTCTGAAGAATTCCTACTTCTTAGCTGTGGAAGCACAGACAGGCGGATCTCTGTGGACTGAGGCCAGCCTGGTCTACAAAGTGACTTCCAGGACAGCCAGGACTTCTATACAGAGAAACTCTTGGTGGGTGGGGGAGGGGTGGGGAGTCTCTTCTGTGAACCTAAGGAAGTCACAGAAAGAAAATAATAACCAGTGTTTTTCTGCTACTGCACTTATTTAAACTCTTTAAAGTTCCCACAATGAATGAAAACAGGTAACAAGCAGAGAGTGAGATACACTAACACCCACTTCCATGATGCTCAGGGTTCCTCCCACCAGACAACAGAGAGAGAACTAACACACAGTCATGTGAGGTGGCCACGCTTTTAATTCTAGCACTCCCAAAGCAGATGCAGATAGGTCTCTGTGAGTTCAAGGCCAGCCTCTTTTATATAAGGAGTCCCGGACCAGCCAGGGCTACACAATAAAACCCCCTCAGAAAAGAAAAACAAATACTCAAACAAAGCCCCACAATATCTGACCCAGGAACTTTGAGCTGCTGGGGAAACCCCACAAGAAACAGTATTGTGCAACACACACTTTGTAAGGGGTGCCGGTACCAGCGTATCATGTAAAAAGGTTTCTGATGCAGTTCAGAATTTTTTTTTAAGATTTATGTATTACTTATATTGCATTCTACCAGATCTCACTATAGATGGTTATGAGCCACCGTGTGGTTGCTAGGAATTGAACTCAGGACCTTTGGAAGAACAGCAAGTGTTCTCAACCTCTGAGCCATCTCTCCAGCCCCTGCAGTTCAGGATCTTGAAGAGATCAGAAAATGGAATGCTCGAATAAGTACATATTCCGAGAACCTGCAGCCTCCAACCTTCTGCACCACTCTTTGGAAGTGCTTCCAGGTTCGGTTTGCATACACAGCTGGGCCTCTGACCCAAGGGCCCTGGCTTAGCTTGACCACCCATCACCCTCAACACACCTATTTTGAAAGCACAGTCAGGATTTGAGCTCACATCTGACTCAGAAATTTCAATAAGTAAGTTTACTCCAGGCCCTAAAGTCCCTGAAGTTACCACTCACACTACCCACAAGATCACCTACTAGAGAAGATGTGTGTACTGTTCGCATTTGCTCACCGGAATCCCCAGAGCCAATTCTTAAAAAAGACCCAGCAGAGGTTTGTGGTTACTTGCTGGAGGTCGACATGCCCGTCCTCAGTGTCCCAAACCGGGACAGCGGTGAACATCCCTCCCCTACCTTCCACCGGAGACCTTTGCAGCTGGCGGCTGCCTAGACCGAAGCCCAACAGGATGAAAGGGAAATCCAGGTTCTGCCAATCAAAGCACTAACTTGGGGAGGACCTGGCTGGTTGTCACTGTAAGGAGACTGGGGGAAGGGGTACCTGGAGCTGAGCGCTTTAAACTACTCTTTTCTCTGAGGTTTCTCCACAATCCTGCCAACTTCTGGGCAAACCCTTTCCTTTGGAGGAGCTTCGACACCAAGCAGAGATGTGAAGGAGACTTACAGACCAGGAAGATGGAAGCTTGGGAGTGGGTGGGGTCTGAGAATGGAGTGGGCGAGCCTTTTTGAGATGAGAGCGTGGTCTGTTGGTAAGACCCTGTAGCCACGGTTTGCACGGAACTGTCCAGTAGATGGGAGAAGCTAGAGCTGGGCTTTATCTTCCAAAGACTCCATCTTCCCTGATCCCCACCGAGCTCTCAAAAAATGTGGATTCTACCTGATACAGTGGCCACCGTCTTCAGAGTAAAATCCAAATTTCACATGCGGTATTAGAACATCTGTATTCAGTTCTACTCAAACAATTACTTGATAGTATGTTAAAATATTTAAGCATAAAGCTACTGTCCTAATTTTATTTCTATTACTGTGACAGACACCATAACCAAATGCAACTTGAGGAGGAAAAGATCTATTTCATTTTAAAGCCTACAGTCCATCAAGAAGGGAAAGTCTGAGCAGGAACTCAAGGCAGGAACCTGGAGGCAGCAACCGAAGGCTCCTTCCAGCCCTCCTTGCTCTATAACAAGATACCTGTTATTCAATAGCAGGTATGCCATGCTGTGGGTCAAGACATCCTGCTTGGTGAGAAAGTCTCATTGGTTATTCCCTCTGCTGACTAGGACCACAGAGCCCTTCTCTCTTCGGCCAGAGCTGTAACGTCTGTGGTCACTTGCTTTTCATGGGAGGTGTGGTTAGCATTCACCATCCACTTCTGCTTGTGCGGTTCTGAGAGTGGTGTCTGGGAAGGAGATATTCCATTTGCAACCAATGGGCTAAGGGCTACCACACACACAAAGAACCTTGAGGGTTTTTTGAAGGGACTCTTTCAAGTCTTACCTTGACCTCATATTCTGGGCATTCCTGTGAGAGCATCTAGCTTGAGTTAATTGAGGTGGGAAGATCTATCTCAACTGTGGGCAGCACCCTTCCATAGTGCGTTAGTCCAGTGCACCAGTCCTGCATGGACTAAAAGGAGAAGCTGGAGTAATGGCTCTGTGGTTGAGAGTACATACTGTTCTCGCAGAGACTTAAGTCCAGTTCACAGCTTGCTTCTGTGCTGGGCACAGCCACCTAGAACCCCAGCTCCAGGGGGACCCAATGCCTCTAGCCTCATGCTTTGAGTACAGTCTTCGTGGAAGGCTTGTGACTATCATGCACAAGGCTGTTTGCTTACATCCCAACGGATCAGAAAACAGCGAAGTTGGAACCAGAACTAAGCAATGACCTATAAGGCCCATCCCCCGCAGTGAAGCTGCTAGGCTCCACCTTCTAAACCTTCCACAACCAACAGAGCCACCAGCTGGATGCTGACACTTTACACTGAACCAGAGCACAAAGGTTCAGGAATGTCCTATAAAACAGAATCAGATCTGGGATGAGTGTCCAAGCCCCATGGCTGTTGTCATAGTTGGGAGGTTTGGGGAGGGGTCTCTGCAAAGTCACTTCAGGAGCACAGAGGACAGGTACTCACTTCCTGAGTGGTGTCCAGTACTGCAAGTCCGAGAAGCCCAAGTTGAGAAATCACTTAAAATATGGCTCCTGGAATTCTATTTGAGAGTCTCTTATTAAGTGAGGAAACCAGGAGAATAGAGTTAGTGAACAAAGCAGAGGCTATTTTTCAGCTGAGGAAAGATGGGGAGAGGAGGCTTGGAATGAGGCCTCTGAGAGGTAAGAAGCTCTCCAGCCCCCAAGAGTGACAACAAGAGGGAAATGGAAGCTGCCAGAGTCATATGCAAATGACTCCTGGCATTGGGGGATGGACGAGCCTGTGGGAACAGCTTGGGGGCTGGTGGGTGAGAGCCCAGAGCTGAGAAAGATGGGGAAAAGCCCTGCTCAGAGGGGCTTCAGAGGGAGACAGTCTCCTCTAAGCCCAGGGTTTCTGGATTTTTCCTTTGGTTGTTCTTCTCACTCCAACATATGGGTGTGGCAAGCAGACACACAGGGAAGCTGACCCAACCTTCTTGAGCTTCCCATACACAATAAGGTCTGGGCTTGCCTATTTGTACCTCAGACGAGGAGTGACCCAAGGATGAGCACAGGCTCAGAAGAGAGAAGAGGGCCACAGGGGCTGTGGTCAGGCCTGTCTGTACTTCCATTGGAGCTCATGGTCCCAGTGTACTTGGCAAGCGCCATACCCAGCAGCTATATCCCAGCCTTGGCAATGATTCCCAGCACCTTTTTTTTTTTTAATTTTTTTTATGGGTTGTGGGTCAAAGTATGAATTGTAAGTAGACATATGGACCGCTTCTCACAAGGAGGTGCAGACACCTTAAGTAGATTTGCGGCCCCCAGCTGATAACCCTGACCAAGAGAGAGAGAAGCTTTGTGTAAAGACAGTGGGAACATGGTAGCTGAGGCCTGGTCCAGTGACAAATGGAGAAGAAACCCATATTGAGGTTTTGTCCTACGACAGCCGTGATGGTGACAGAAAGGACGGACAGTGAATGCAAAGGAGGAAAGCCCTCAGGGGCACTTTAAGAGACTATTATTGCTATGCCTGGCTCATATTTCCACACCCTCCAGAATCCATCAAAACTAAACATAAGCGCACATGCTTCACACTGGGGGTCCTTACTCCGAAGACTCCCAGGGTTGTGAAACTATGATCAGGGAGATTTGCCACACTTTCCCCCTGTTAACCTGTCTTGCATTGTGGCTGTATCTGCCATTATAGCTGCGTCTGCCGAGATGTCTTGTATCTGCACGCATCTGCAGTGGGTCTCACCACTGCTGGGGAGCAGCCCATGCTATGAGCACCACAATTTTATCCCTTCCACGGTGGGCAGCACACTTGAAGAGCTTCCTGATTGAGACTACTACAAATCCTGCTCCTCTGAAGATTACTGTTTGGGTCACCTGAAGCTCCTGGACTTTCTTTTGTAGAACATATAGTATCCTTGTGAGGCAAAAAAAAAAAACACCATTGAATCACAGGGTATGTTGGCTCCTAAAAGACAGCTAACAGCCAACTGTTTTCCAGGGTCAAACTGTCTTTTGTTTTTGATCAGTGACTTCCCCAAACCCTGCTTCAGATGAAGAAAAACAGAACCTTTGGGAACAGGTCCTGGGCAAAGGCTATGTGCCCTTCTTGGCTCTTGTTTGGTCTGTAGAATCCTGAGGTCTAGAATTCAACCTCAGGCATCAGGTCCTTCCTGAGGATTGAGAGGGAAACAGTAGCTGCCCTACTCCAGAAGGAAGCTCTCACCTGTATTGGTTACTTTTCTTATCTTGATGACAGAAGGGAAGAAGATTTAATATGGCTCATAGTTTGAGGGAAAACAATCTGTTGTGGGGAAGGTATGACTGAGCAGTTCCCGCTGGTAGGCATGTGAGGCTGAGGCTTGCTCACATCTTGACAGATAAGATTCTCCAAAATGGCCCTATCCTAGTAGCCTATGTGCAGCTGTAAGTTCCTGTGTCCCACAGGTTCTATAACCTTCCTAAACTATGCCAGCAGCTGGAGACCAAGTAATGAAAGAGGAGTCTCTGGGCACAAGGCATGTTCAAGCTGCCCCATCACCGCATACCTTTCCCTTACCAGGTTCTTCAAATGAGCAACAAGTAAGATGTCCATTTTCCTCTCTGCATGGCCATAAGTTCGTCTCATTGTCAGTCAAACTCATTAATTTTTCTTTGCACTTCAGAAACATTACTGCCTGTCCAGTTCCTAGGTGGAGACACCACAGGCATCATAGAAATGATGAGTAACAGGCCTGTAAGTGTTGTTTTATCTCCTCAGAAGAGGAGATGAGATGAGAGCCATAATCAAGCTTTACTTGGCATGGTTTGGGCTGAGTCCAGAGTGTTTCTGTCTAACTATCTCTAGGCCTAGGCCTGAAAGCTTCTAACCTACATACAATCTAATCTTCTGCAAGCCCAGAAGGCTTCAGCTTCCGGCCTCCATCTGCTAAACTAGGCCTAAAATGTTTTTAGCCTTAGAGACTTACTGCTGAATAAGGTCATCCTTTTCTAGTTCTTTCTGGATTCTGGCTGTCTAGTTCAACTCAGCTGTTCTGGTCTAAACTCCTCTCCAAGCTAACTGATTCAAACTGGCTTCTCTCTGTCTCTCACTGAATTGTTCTGCTTCTGAACTCCACAAACTGAACTGCACGAACTCAACTACTACATTCAATTGAACTGCACCAAACTGTACTGCCTCCACAAACTGTCTTGTGCTCTCTCTCTCTGTCTGTCTCTCTCTGGACTGCTCTTAAGTAGCTTCTCTTTCCTATCTCTTCTTGTGAAAGTTAGGTGTATCCTTTCTCTGACTCATTCTGTCAAATCTTTCTCTGATTCATCACTTTGTCTGTCCCTCAGTTAGACATCATTGTTTGGAATTAAAGGTGTGTGCTCAAATTCTAGCCAGAGGGATTAGAAGCGTGTACTAAGGATATGTCTGTATTTCAGCGAGATGTTACAGACCTAGACCTTTGCATGTGATCCCTTGCCAGAGCAGCCATGTTGCTAGGCTAAAATTCCTCTACATAGGCCCATCAGAAATGAATCAGAAAGGTCATGTTGTGGTTTGTGCCACCCACTTTTTCTAATTAATGCAACATGGCAAAACTACCTCTTCCTTTTTTTCTCTCTTCTTTATAGATTTACGTATAAAAATTCTACGGTGGCTAATTTACTTCTGTTTCCCAAAAGCCTAGCCAATGTCCCCGAAGCTTGGAGCTGGAGAAGAAAGTGGTTTCTGCAAAGATCTGAGTGTGGATGGGAACCCTGATCAAGTGTAAATACCCAAAGAGTACTTCGTGTTGCCTGTCACAGGAGACAGCCTGAGTTCCCTGCCATGTTACACAAGAAGTTCTGGGTGAGGAAAACCCCTTGGTGCTCTCCAGCAGGTGACACTGCCACTTACTTCCATCTCGGGATGTGACAGAGGAGGAAGCCAAGCACATTGCTTCTGAAAGGCCAGGCACTAAGCCTCTGCCAGACATCTGGTGTGTGCTTTCTTACCTCCACCCATTACTCCAACCAGGGAAAATGATTCTCAGAACTAAGGTCTACCCCATCCTCCCAGCTCTCTGGCTGCCGAGTAGGCCTGCACATGCTGCCTGGGTCAGAAGTTGTGGGTCATTCACTCTGTGACTGTTTTAATGGCCATCGTTTTCACTGCTACAGCAGATGGAATCCATCTTCTCCAAAAGAGAGATGGAACAAACCCCTTCGTCAACAGCGACTCTGCGTCTCTTCTAACATAGGACGGGGCAGTGGGGAGGAAGGTCTATTTCCTGGCATTTCTGAAGCTTGCCTCATCATGAGCTATAGTGATGACACTGTATGTCTCCTATATGGTGGTCTACCTCTTCCTTCCTCCACTTCTCTCCACAGCATCTTTTGTAACCCAAACTTGACACAAAGCCAAGAATGACCTTGAACTTCTGATCCTCCTGTCTTTACTTTCCCAGTGCTGGGATTACAGACATGTCACTGTGCCCTGTTTTATGTAGTACGCAGAATGAAGCTCAGGACCTTGAACATGTTAGGCAAGTATCTGCATGCCTAGACACCTTATTATTTTTTTTAACAGCGTGGAAAAGAGTTGCTTTATGCAAATCATGAACTCTGATTCAGACAGAAACAATCCACTCTTTCATTGCTCACTTTTCTAAACCTTCCCAGAAGGTTCAGTGATATTTTTAGACTCAGACACACTGATCAAGCTGAGAATGCCCTGGGTTTTTTCATCTTGGCTTCCTTTAAAAACAAGCTCTGGGAGGTGGGAGTGGAGAGGGGAGATGGCTGAATTATAAAGACCCTGCCTTGTAAGCATGAGGATCTTGAGTTCAGATCCTTAGCACCCAAGTAAAAGGCTGGGTGCTGTGATGTGAGCCTCTGACTCCAACTAGGGGTCAGGGAGACAGGTAGATCTCCAGAGCTCACTGGTCAGCTAGCCTAGCCTAGGTTCAATGAGAGACCTTGTCTCTAATAACTAGGTGGAGAAGGCTGAGGCAATGGTGTACAACAAGTGCTTGTTTTGCAAGCATGAGGACCTGGCTTTAAACTCCAGGCACAGAAGTTCGTGTCTGATATTCTAGTGCCCTCATAATCAGATGGGAGATAGAAATAGGAAAAGCCCTAGAAGCTCACAGGCCAGTTAGCCTGGCATATATGAAGTAGTGAACCTGGATCAAATAAGATGGAAGGTGAGAAGCAACACTGAAGGTTTTCCTATGACCTCTACACATGCACTGTGCTATGTATGCACCTGCGCACACACACATACACACACACACAGTGGAGAGTGATGGAGAAAGACATTTGACATTGACTTCTGGTAGCCACACAAACACACATGTACACATGTGTACATACTCACACAAACAAGCTCTGTTGTGTACACACCATTTTTATCCAGCTGCTTTTATGGAAAGCCCAACCTTGAAGGAAGAATTTCAGTTTTAATACAGGAGCACAGTTTAAATCCCAGTGGTACAAAGCATGAGCAAACAAATATATTTTCCCCAATTTCTCAGCCTTTCCTCAATTATAAGCAGGCACAGTGGTATGTACCTACAGCTCTAACAGTTCAGGGGATGGAGATCACTTGAGCCCAGAAGCTCCAAGGCTGGTCTGGACAACGCAGGTGGTTGTAGGCTTAGATTTTTACCAAACCTACTTTATTTAGAGTTCCTAAAAGCTTCTTCCTCCCTTCTACCCACTGACCAGAGGTAAGGGAGAAAGAAGGTTATTAGGTAAAGGGGATTGTAGACCTTTTTAGAAGTAGTTCTTTGGGATGAGTTCACTCCAGCAGTCCAGTCCAAAGGCCAACACCAAGTAGCAGCATGAATTGGCATGATCCAGAAGATTGGGACAAATCAGAGAAAGCCGTAAGTCTCAGTTGGATTGCCCCAAGAAGTTCTCTGGAACGTTTCTCCCTGCAAAGTCAAGTGTCAAAGCATGAAGATCAGCTCCAGATAGCGATGTCTCACTGTCCATGGGCTTCTATATATCTCCTCTCCTCAGAGCCCGCCCACAGATGTTCTCAGCTGGCCTCTCACAAGACAGCTTCTAGCAAAATATCACATGACTCAAGGGAGTCTTGAAAGAAACCAGGAACTTCCATTTCAGGTGCTCATGGTGTTTCTGGTGGTGATGGCAATGGTGGTGCTGCTGGTGGTAGTAAAGTGGCGGTCATTACAATGGTGGTGGTGGCGACAAGTGGAAACAACGCTCTCTCGTCATTAATAACACTGATGATGAAGTTTATAAAACAACTAATACAGAAAAGCATAAATAAATGAAAAACATGCTTTGATTTTTACCTTATAATGCCCATTACCGCTGTCCCTTCTGCTGCTTACTGAAGCCATGGAATTGTCCTGAACATGCCAATACTTGGGTATCTAAAACTCACCTCATATGTGAGATTCCCTTTTCTGTCTGTTTGGGGAAATGTGATCTTTGAGCTGCAAATCTCATCCAAGGAGGTGTAAGTGTAGTGAGTCATTCATGATAAAGGGACCCCAGGCTGAAGAATTCTGCTTTGTGGGAACAGTTTCTCCCAGCGGGCAGCGTTGTCGTTGCTGCCCCACAGAGCCATCATTTATGCCCCATGCCCAGCTCTGCCAAGCCCCCAGGAAGCACTGGATCCCCTGCACTAGTCTTCAGTGCCAACTGTGTGAAAGGAGGCCACTTTACATCTGGTACAAAGCATCCACCAATCTCATTCACGGTGCCCAGAACATACCAAGCCCTGGATGCAGGACCATAAAGGGGCACTTTAACACAAAGTCCTTTTCCTGCCACTTGCTGGCAGGGTCTCACACACTGACACCCAGCGTCTCCCAGTTGTCAGCTCGTGTCATTCTGAAAGAACAGCCTGGGAAAAGCCCTATTGTTTTCACTCCTCCTCACCTGCAAAAACAAAGCAAAACCAAAGCCCCCAAACAAAAAACAAACAAGCAAAACAATAACAACAACAACAAACCACCTGTGGCTGTGGGTGCCTGGTGGAGGTCAGGAGAGGCAGCATCTGCCATTCAGAGTGGTTAAGAAGGGGCCTCTTAGGAGCCAAGTCCCAACTTTGGCAGCTCTGTTGCAGGGTCTCATTCTCTTTAGCAGTCACATCTGCCTGCCTGGGCCTCAGGTCTCATCTGGCTCTTCTCTCCTCTCAAGGCCTGCCAGTTTCAAACTCCCTGTCTTAGAGATGTCCCCAGCCACAGCAAAAAGCGTAACTAAGAATGAAGTTCCTGTCTAATGTGCTCCTGGTAGGTATGAAGGGACCCAGGTAGAGCTGGGGGATGCAATGTCTTAAGGGAAAATATGTGGTCCTATGGGCCTCAATTCTGGTTGTACTTGAATCACCTAGGGAAAATTTCAAAGTGAGATTCTGATTTTATTGTTGGTGGGATAGGAGGATTGGAGCAGAAAGAAACCCTGATGGACCTCAGGCTGACGATGTCACATCTGCTTCAACCCACATGTCTGTACACTGGAAGAACTGGGGTTGAGAGATTGTTCATCTTGTCTGACCCATCTGAGTCGCAGACAGAGGAACTGAGGCAAAGGGACTTTAGGGGAGCTTTCCCAAGACTCCATAGCTCTAAGAGGCATCATTTCAGTATTTTGGGTAGTCTCAAAATATTCTGTCCCGACCTTCTATTTATATCGCCCATTCATCCTTGTTCCCATGCTGCTCAAGGAATCCTTTATATTCCTTAATGTGCTATCCTGAGGCCAGTCACAAGCCAACTCCACTTACCTCTCTCAGAAACCTCATCCTGGTCCAGGTAGAAGGAATCCTTTACTTTAGAGGGCTCCATCCTGTATCCCTGCCCAGAGGGCAGAAATGCACAGGATTAAGGAAGTGTGTGCATCGTGAGTTCAAGAAACCCAGACAACTGCATGTTCCCCTATAGGGGCCTGTGCAGGCCCCTTCCCTGGTCCTAACCTGTCATTAGAATGCAAATCTGAGGCCTGAAATGTGGCCCTGTGGCCCTGGCCGCTAAGGATAAGAACAGCTTGGATTCACAGCACTGCTGGTATCTTGGTGGGAAGAAGAAAAGAACATGCTGCCGGCTGGGAGCTGGTTTCTCTGGATCCAAAAAGTCTGAATTTGAAGCCTGCTTGACAGGTTGTCACAGTGGTATATTAGTCACACCAAAAGAACAGAACTGGCTAGACTCTTTGGGTTACAAGAGTTAACTATTTAATCATAGTGTGTAGACTTCTCTTTCTAGCCTTGGCCCTGCATTCTTTGGAGATGGTCATTGGACATTCTTTGTGGTCCCTGACCTGTGACCTAACATGGGTCCCTGTGAGGAGCAGTCAGCCTCGTTATCGAGAGGCAAGTGACCAGCGATCCAGTCTGTATGAGTAGCGCTAGCAGCTTCTGGAGGGGCCCAAGCTGCGAGTAGAGGTGGAAAGATTGCACACCGTGCAATGTGATGCCGAGCCAGCTGGGCGGTCCGAGCCCCAGCCAGCATCTTGTCTTCCATCAACACACTCACATTCATGGCATTTCTGTTTCTTTTTGCTTTGTTTCTGTGGGGCTTTGAATTCAAGATGTCCTCTGTAAGTCTTGGGGGCATTTGAATGCTTGGTCCCCAGGTGCTGGCTGTTTGGGGAGGATTAGGAGGCATGGCCTTGCTGGGGACAGCTTGAGGCTTCAAAAGACGGTTGCCATTTGGAGGTAGCTCTCTCTGATTCTTGTTTGTAGTTTAAAACGTGTGTTCTCGGTTGCTGTTCTGCCCACCTGCCGCATGCTACCTCCAATTCACCATCACGGACACTAACCCTCTGGAAACCATGAACCTCAAATAAACTTTTTCTATAAGTTGCATTGGTCATGGTGTTTTATTACAATAGAAAAGTGATCAAGATTCTTTTCTTTCTTTCTTTCTTTCTTTCTTTCTTTCTTTCTTTCTTTCTTTCTTTCTTTCTTTCTCTCTTTCTCTTATTTGGAGGGGGAAAGGGCATGGCGGTGATTGCAGAACCTCACGATATAACTCAGGCTGTCCCCCCCCCCCAATTCTCCTAGTTCTTGGGTGCTGGGATTATAGACTGATGTCACCTTTCCAGCATTAAAGTATGGTTTCTAAATTCCAGGGCTCTGAGTCTTTGGGTTTTGTTGTTTTGTTTGTTTGTGTTTGGTTTGTTTTCTGCAACAGAATTTTCATGCTATATTTAAATCTTAGGGATAAGACTGCTGACCACAGAGTGTCTCTGATGTACTTGACTAAGTAATTCTATATTATTCTCTAGAACAGCTGCACCTGACTGCCACTGCACCAGCTGTACTCAGCGGCCTCACTGTGCCCAAATTCAGGCCGAGACGACCCAGATTTCTGGTTTCTTCAGATCCCCTGTAGGGAGGCTGTGCCTCATTGTCAGGAATTTGCAGTTTTAACCTTTCCTAATGATTTTTCACTTTTCCTCCTCATATGCCTTGTTAGTCCCAATGAACACCAAGTGCTCCCATTGGTCTGTCATCCAACCTACCTTTCTTTAAGGTTCTCTCAAGGACAGCTGGACAGACTGAGAAGTAGTGTCCTGTTTTCCAGACTCACTGTGACAGTGAACAGTAGAGAGAGGTCATGCTGCTGCAGATTGCAGTTTTTCTCATCTCTTTGGAATTTCATTTCCTACCTTCTTACCTCTTCCCCAGAATGTTCTCTAGAACATTCAAAGTCACCCTCCACGTAAGGACTTGGACTCGCACATTGACCTCTGACTGTTCTCCCTCCCTCCAGTTCCTGTGCAATGCTATCTTGCCCCGGGCATCCTCTCTAACCTCTGTCTCTAAGGCATCAGTTTGATGAGTTTCTCTTTAGTTTTCTTCTTAGTACTTCCCATCACCCAGCATCCCCACTCACTATTGTCATGTCTTTATCAGTTCCTTATCAAAATCTCTTTCTTGGGTGCTACAGATGAGCTGTCTGCTTACTGCTAGACTCTAAGTGTTTTGAAGAGTGCTGAGCACATGGTAGTTGCTCAATAATCCCCCATTAGATTAAATACACTTGAACATTCATCAATTTTCTAAGGAAAGATTTTAGATCCTTAAAGTGTGGAGGGCAATACAAAGAGAGTCATTATAGACTGGGCTTAGAAAGCAACAAAAAGAAAGTTTTCCTACATTAGAGTGATTTCTTGAAGGGGCTGGTGCTAGGCATGTGACACACGCCTTTAGTCCCAGCACTCCGTAGACAGAGGTAAGTGGATCTCTGTGAGTTCAAGGCCAGTCTAGTGTGCATGTACAGCCAAGGCTAAGTAGAAAGACCCTGCCTCAAATTTTTATTTATTTATTTTTTGGGGGGGGTTTAAGAGATGGCTGGGTGGTGGTGGTTCACACCTTTGATCCCAGCGCTTGGGAGGCAGATGCAGGTGGATCTCTGAATTCAAGCCTAGCCTTGTCAATAGGGTGAGTTCCAAGACAGCCAGGGTTATACAGAGAAACCCTGTCTCAAGAAGAGAGGAGAGAGAGAGAGAGAGAGAGAGAGAGAGAGAGAGAGAGAGAGAGAGAGAGAGAGAGAGAAGAGAGAGAGCACGAGCTGGCTTGAAAGTGAAGCTTTCACACTGGTCTTGGAGATAACCAGAGTTTGGTTCCTACCAGCCATCATTTCTGTGATTCCAGCTGTGGCAGAGCGTGTGCCCTCTTCTGGCCTCTGAGGCACCTGCACCCATGTGTACATATTCACACACATAGACATGCACACACATAATCAAAGGGAAAATATATCCTTAAAAGATATTATTTCTGAGCTGAGTGTGGTAGTTCATGCCTGTAATCCCAACTCTTGGGAGGCTGAGACAAGAGAATCAAAGTGATTTCAAGACCGACATGGCTATACAGTGAGTTCCAGGTCGGCCTGAGCTTTGGAGTGAGACCCTTCATCAAATAAACCACAAAACAAACCCTTCACACGAACTCTTTTTAATACCAATTCCCTCAGCTCTTCTGTATTGGCTTGCTGTCTTTAGGCATAAATGCCAACTATTTCTGTAGTTACACAGATCTTTCTGTAAAAAGCAATAGATTTTTAGGCTTACAATTTTAGTCTAGAAGAATGACAGACAGTTTGAATAGTACCTGGTCACAGCTGCATAAACACTTTCTATAAAATTTAACACCATTTGCTTCTTTAAAACTCGGGGTGGGAGGGGCAGCAGGGATGTTGTTAGGAAACACTGAGGCTAGAATTCAGCTGTTTCTTTCTTTTAAAAAAATGCGGTTGGATTGCCAGTTGTATAGGCAATGTCTTTTGTCTAAAAAAAAAAAAAGTTTTAACTCCACAGTAGAAAAACTAACATTGTCACTAGGATATGACAAAACCATGGAGAAGAACTAGAGCTCTTGAGCTCAGCAGAATGGCCGGCGGCATCTGGTCCCAGGCCTTTATCAGCAGCCTCATATGCCCTATTCAGGACTCTCAGAACGATTGTTGGCATGATGTAGACAAATTGACGCAAATTAGCTTAGCACGGGCTAGGCAAAGTTTAAGCTTGTTCAGCAACACACGTGGGCCACATAGCAACAGCTCCCAACCCTGCTCGAAAAGGGCTGGCTGGATGCAAGCCTGGCCCAGACCCTGCTCAGCCAGACTGAAAGCAGAACTGCAAATCACTAGCCTGGCCCAGGAAAGACAACAGGAGAGCAGGCAGGAAGCTGGCAGGCAGTGGAAGCTGCAGGCCCCATGCTGGGCCCTGAAGGCTAGGGCTGGTTGAGAAAAATGTCTCCCGAAAGTGCTGCTAGTGATGCCAAAACCTGGCACCAGCTGTTTCACAGCCACAAATCCAAAAAGGACTGGCCTCAAAGAGTCAGGGGATTCTGCCACTTTGCTCTTTACTTTGGGCTCAAATATCTCAAGACAATTTCTTTGGGGTTGATGTCACACAGACCACCTAAAGGGACCTTCTAATTGTATTTACAGTAATTTAATTACAGCAGGGACAGCTTCAGGAGGCAGGATTTAGCAATATTGGTTCTGTTGATGTCATTGGTAGGGTCTCAATCTGTTAAATCAACAGGAAGAAGGAGAAGGAGAAGGAGAAGGAGGAGGAGGAGAAGGAGAAGGAGAAGGAGAAGGAGAAGGAGAAGGAGAAGGAGAAGGAGAAGAAGAAGAAGAAGAAGAAGAAGAAGAAGAAGAAGAAAGGCACTCAGAGTTTGAAAACCCGTATAGATCCTGTTGTTTGGGGAGCAAAGCTGGGTGGGTGAAGGAAACATTTTCCTGGAGTCAACAGCTTTTGCTATTTATATTCTGTGCATGCATTCTTGCTCTTGGACACACTTCTATACAAAGATACTGCACCAAAGGTCAGCATTTAATTCAAGTACCTCTGGGTCTTGGAACTGGCTGACAATATCTCTCCTGGGACAGGAAGTGAGGTGGAAATGGCAGGGAGACTTACTTTTATTTGCATTCCCCCTTCTTTTGTATTGTTTTTGAACATTTTTTTCCAAAGCATTTTTACACAAAACCGATTTTTAAAAATCGTTTCATTGTACCCATTAGAAAAAAGAATCCCGCAAATTTTAAATCATAAGAGAAGTAGGTGATCTGTATGCAATTCTACTTTTAGGTTCCTTGACTTTTAGGTCACGTAAACTTGGTTGTGTTTCTTTCGGGGACCTCAGCCTTCCCATTTGAAGTAGGAGGGAAGAGAGCGAGCATCTTCCCACGAAATTGTGAGAAGTAGCCAGAGACTTTAAAAGCAGTGTGTGCTTCTACTGCCATCTAGCGGTCCTCCGGGGTTTGTGAGAATCTACATTTTCTGAGGCATTCCAGAAAGGTCTGGAGGAACTGAAATACAAACTTTACTAGATATGTGGATATCTTCCAGGTTCTGAACAACAATGGGAATGAATATACAAACAAATGCTTATGTGCTGAAAAAAACAAATTTGAAGATGACATATAGGACATGAAAGTGAAGAGGCTGGAGGGGTGAATGGGGACCCTGAGAGGAAGAGCAGAGAGACATGTGATCCAAGGACATGGTACACCTATATGAGAGCATCTTTATGAGACCCATATCTGTTTAGAAAGGATAAAGCTTCCATTAAAAAAGAATAGTAGGGAATATTCAAAAGAGTGTTTAAGGCCGGTTGTGGTGGCACACGCCTTTAATCCCAGCACTCCGGAGGCAGAGACAGGTGGATCTCTTTGAGTTCAGAGCCAGCCTGGTCTACAGATTGAGTCCAGGACAGCTAGGGCTCTGTTACACAGAGAAACCCTGTCTGGAAAAAAACAAACAACCAAAGAATATTTACGTAGTCATATGGAATGTGACTTGAAAGTATTTCTCCCATGAATGAATGAGTGGCATGGATCTAAATTCATAACAAAATAGTCCTTGCCCTGATTGTGAGGACTCAGTGCTTTGACAGCACTTCTGGCAAATGGAGACTGCTTTAAAAAGCGGGCAGGGTGGAGATCTCCACATTTGCTGTGCATGACTACGTCGTGTGTTCTTCATTCCCCAAAATGAAATCCCCATGCAAACTAACAAGCATTTTCTGCTGCGTGCTTTACATTTGCTTGAGCATCTGGACTTTAGCATTCAAATTAAGTGTGATGCGTGTGCACAGATTTCTCTCCCTGCCTCTTTCTCCGACTCTGTCCTGACAAAGGACCAGGTTGTTTTTAATGTTACCCCCAGATTTCTATATACGCACGTTAAAGGCATTGAAGCAAACGCTGAACGCAAATCCCAAGGTGCAATTTGCCCCCTTCATTGGCTCAACTATTGTAAAGAAACTATGCGATACTGCCACCTGTTGGTAATTCCATGAATTATTTGCATTTTAGGCAAAAACAACTTCTGCATTCAAATTTCAAAGTTCAGCTGTCGTCTCCTGATGAATTGATATGAAGTTGAATGTTCCCATTTAACACCCTTTGTCTCTTTGTCTGCACTGTTTCATCTTGACAGTATTCACTCTAGCTAGAAGAGCTGTGCCGACCTGCAATCCCAGAATTCAAGGTCATTCTTAGCCTGGTAGTGAGTCAGCCTGGGCTACTTGAGACCCTGCCTGAAAACAAAAAACAAAACACCGTGTGTGCGAAGGCGGAGCACACGGATGCGCGGGGGTTGGGAGCGTGGGAACGGGAGGGTTCGCTGCTTCTTGGTCACATGACATATGCTATAAGCTACTCTTCTGTCATGATATTCTGCATCATCACAGGGCCAGAAACATGAACCCAGACTAAAACATCTGAAACTGAATCGAAATTAATCGTCCCTCTTCAGTGTTCCTCTCCCAACACAGTACTATTTGTCTGTCCCAAACGGGTTTGCTCATTTTGTTGACGCTACCGTAAATGACTTGTCTTCTGCACCTGTTGCCTGTGCCAGTAAAGACTGATGGTGTTTGCAGCTGTACAGACATCTGTTTTTGTTGATAGCCATTTTCCTGTTGACTCGCTTTGGTTTCCCGAGTTGAAATTATTAGCATTTATAAGTGCATGAGTCATACTTCTTTTTATCCATTGCTTATTTTTGTTTTCTTGTGTCTATATCTGTGATGAGTTTGATGGCATCTTTGACTCTTCTGTAACTTTTGTGCGATGCTTCTATGAAACACAAAGTTGGGAACTATAAAGTTAGAGCTTTTGTTCCCATTTTGAAAACTGCGTATGGCTAGTATGGCTATTGTGTGTGTGTGTGTTTATTTTAACCATGTCAAAGAAGTATTTCAATTTAAAATCAAGATAATATGGGCTAGCAGTGTAGCTCACTTGGTAGATGCTTTCCTGGCATTTGCGAAGCCAGTGTTTGCTTCTCAGCACCACATAAACCAAGTGTGGTGGCACATGATCTCAGCACTCTGGAGGTATAGGCATGGCTGGAGAGAGAGAGCAATGGCTGAAAGTACTTGCTGAATAATCATGAGGACCAGAATTCAAACATCTACAGCCAGATTGCAAGCCAAATGTCCTGGAAACACCTGTTGCTCTAACTGTAAGGGGTCCAACAACTTTTCCTGGCTTCCACTTGCAGACACACACACACACTCAGGAACACACAGAAAATCTTAAAAGAAATTTTGAGGTCACCCTCAGCTACATTTCAAATTCAAGGCTAGTCTGGGATACAGGAGACCTTGTTTCAAAAACTAAAGACAAAGAACATTGACAAAAACACAAGAATTGCTCCTTGGCCAGGGCATACTGTTTTGAATGGGCTGATGATATTTTATTTGGAGTTTTCACTGATATTTATAAAATTCTGATCTACAATTTTTTTCTTTTGTTTTGGTATTATCATATTAATTTCATGAAAATAATTTGAATATTTTCCTCTTTTCCTAGGCTCTGCAATAGCTAAGTAGCCTTATATTGCTGTATTTCTTAAGGGATGACAGAATTAGCTTGTGAAATTGTTTAGGCCTTGTGCTTTATGAGGGAGAAAATATGTCTCACTTAAACTTTTATTTCCCCCATGAGTAGTTGGTTTAGACTTCTTTACTCTAAAGTAGTTTTCATTTTTCTATAATTAAAACAACTTCACACTGATGCCTTCAAGCTCATCTACATAAGCTTGTACAAATAGTCTCTAAATATTTAAGGAATTTTCTGTTTCTATTATTTGCCTTTTGCATTTTATTCTGTACTTTTAATTTTCCCCTGTTTTCCGTTTATGTCCACCGCATCACATAGGTTAATATCAGCTGCCCTGGATCGATCATCAACTTTCCTACAGAGCTCCTGACCTTTTATAACTGTTGAAATTTACTAACTAAAGACAAATGCTATTCTGTCATTAAGGATTCTGGAATGTTCCAGAGCAGAATGTATCATCCTGTCACCATTGTTTAGTAATAAACGATTATGCTTCAGTGGGTGTGGGAGAGCTGAATCTCTCTGTGCCCCTGGAAGTAGGGTGAGGAGTTCAAGGCCAACCTACATTTCATATCTAGTCTAAGGCTATTCTGGGCTATAGGAAATCCTGCAAACAAAAATGTCCCTACCAGACAGTGAGAGTACAGGCTCATGAGAAGCTGCTTTGGGTTCCTGGAATGAAGATGCTTCCCTTGTAGACAAGAGAGATGTTGTAAGACCCAGAGCCACCTGCTATGTTGTGCAATTAGATCTTCTCACAGGAGAACCAAGAGGCCTGAGCCCAGGACCCTTAGATGCCATTCTATGTATGCCCTACTGCTTCAGACTGTATCACCAGGATGACGGAATATTTAATGCCACTAATTCGTCAATGGTTTGTCTAGTTTATTAACTTTTTGCCTGGAGAGGATTTTTATAAAGATGTCATTGGTTCTTGTCTTTTAGGCTTTTTCCCAGGGAGTGGAGTGTGGCTCAATCATAGACTGCTTACCCAGCATGCACAAGACCTGGATTCAACCCCCTGCACTGTGAAAACAATCCACTTAATGTTCTACTTTTATGTTCATCAACAATTTTATTTGTTTATGTATGTCCTTCATTTTATTTTCCTTTGGATCAGTTGTTCCTTTTCTAACTTCTGTCTGGATGCTTTACTTATGGTTCTTGATGGTTTCTGTGAGTATTAACCCTATGAGTGTCAGTCTTTGACTATACCCTATGTATAATTTTGTGACTGGTACTTTTCAGAAATAAATGTTTTTACATCCCATTGTATATATACTTTTGAAAAGATTTCTGTTTTCTGTGTATGAGTGTTTTGTCTGGTCTGTCTGTCTGTGCACCATAGGCATGCCTGCTACCCACAAAAGTCAGAAGGGGGCACTGCCCCCCCTATGACTGGAGTTACACACAATTTTGAGCCACTATGGGTGCTGGAAACCAAATCTGGGTTCTCTGAAACAGCTCTTAATCACTGAGCTATCTCTCTGGTCTCTTGCACCCTCCAGCATGGTTAAAGAGTTACATCATTTCATGCCAGAGGATTATTTTAAAACTTTTATTAATTTTTGGATTTATTATATTAATCAGAGAATGTTATCTGTATTAATTCTTTTTAGAATTTTTAGAAAATTTGTGGCTAAAATATAGCCAATTCTTGTGAAGCCTCCCAGGTTTTTGAAAGGTATGTTGTATTTGTCTAATATGTGCCTGAGTGCTGAATTGAAATATACATTTAATATACAGTTAAAATACATTTTGAGGGATCTGGAGAGACAGCTTAGCTACTAAGAGCACTTGCTGCTTTCACAAAAGATTTGGTTTTAGGTTCCAGGGCACACGGTGGCTCACACCATTTGTAGATCCAGGGAATCTGACACGCCCTTCTGGCACTGAGGGCACACACATACACATAAAAATATCTTAAAATAGATTTTGAAACAGGTTTGCCTAAACTGTTCAGGTTGCCTTGAATACGTAATCCTCCTGCTTCCCCTCACCCTCTTGAGAAGCTGGAATTCCAGTTATGTGTCACTGTGTCTATCAATCAGCTCTTTTTTGTTTGTATTCACTGTGTATACATTGGTTTATTTTTTTAAATCTTGTTGGTTTATAATCTCTAGAATCAGTTTTCAAGAGTGTCTCTTACATGTATCATGCAATGCATTTTGTTTTATAAAATATGTTTACCTTTTATAATGTCATAATATAAACTCTGAAAGCAGTATGATA
This sequence comes from Pachyuromys duprasi, assembly GCA_028658305.1. NCBI lineage: Eukaryota > Metazoa > Chordata > Mammalia > Rodentia > Muridae > Pachyuromys > Pachyuromys duprasi. The sequence continues at coordinate 84,888,619 of CM053766.1, forward strand.
AATGAAAGAAGCTAGACACAGTGGGCATATGCTTCCATTCATATTCATTTCCTAGACTAGCAAACTCATAGACAGAAAACCAGTTTCTGGCTGCCTAGGGCTAGAAATATATAAGGAAAACGGGGAGTGACTGCATGGGGTTTCATTTTGAGGTGGTAAAAATGCTCTCAAAGTAGATAATAGATATGATTGCACCACTCTGAGTATACATAAAACAGAATTGTACACTTTAAATGGGTAAACTTTTGGTGTGTAGATTGTATCCCAATAAAGCTGTGACTGACAACATTTTGGGGTCTGTACTGCTGTCATCAGCTGATTTCCCCGGCACACACTGCTCCACTATTGATTCTAGCGCACGCCAGAGTCTTACCAGGAAGATGCCTGGTGAATGAGTCAAGCCACTGCTGTGAGCAGTACACAGCCTAAACAACCTTCTCAAGGTGAGCCTGATTCAAGCCTTGGAAGAATGCAAGGGCTCCGCATGCGGCACTATCTGGTCTACTACTAAGTACTCTGGACCCATCTTGTTAGGACTGCCCCTGAAACTCAAAGCACCCTCTATCTGTTCTGGACTAACCAGGTGCCCAACGTGGTCTGACTGTGACAGGCCCTGATCTCATGTGTCATATCCTCTACCAATTACGTCCTTTCCAGATCTTCCTAGACCATATGGTGCTCTCACAGGGATTCAGCTGAAACTGCTATTTTAGATTCTTGGAGATCCTTATTTGTGGATCATGGACACTGGGAACTGGCGGGTGGGATCCACTCTCAGCTACAGAAGAATTTCCTGTTCTTCTTCCTCACAAGCATCAGGAAAGCATCACTTTTTCTACTGAACTCCTGTCCCACCGGGAGCCCAGAGACCGCCATCACAGTATTTTTCCCAGAAGAGTGGCGCACCAACCAAACCTCTGTTCTACTCATAATTCTTTTCAAGCGCCTTTGAGACTTCCTGCCCACAGACTCTAACAGTGAGGATATAACAGATCCCGTGTTCTCCCCTGTCTCTTCAGAAAAGAACAGGCCTCCCAAGGATAGCAACTAAACACAGCACAACAAGATGCAGTAAAACTAAGCACAAACCCTCCCATCAAGGCTGGGTGATACAACCCAGGAGGAGGAAAAGGATCTCAAGAGCAGGAAAAAGAGTTAGAGATACCCCCCACTTTGACTGTTAGGGCTTCCACAAAAATCCAAAGCTAAACAACCACAACATATTTTCAGAGGACCCAGTGCAAACCCATGAAGGCTCTGTGACTGCCCCTTAAATCTCTGTGAGCACCTATTAGCCCTGCTTAATTCATTCCATGTCTTCTCCTGGTGTCCTCCACTTCTCTGGTTCCTACAATCCATTCTCGCATGGGGTCCCATGCCTAATGTTTGACTGTGAGTCTCTGCATCTGCACCATCAGGGCTAGGCACTGATCTTTGAATATAAAAGAATATCATTAGGAATAATTTCAATGACTTTTTTTTTTAACCAGTCCTGTTTGGTTCTACTTTAAGTCTCTGGGCCATCCAGCTTCCGGTTCCTGGCCATCTAGGCAGTGTCAGGCATGGGCTCCCTCTTGTGGTGTGGGCCTAAAGATAGACCAGTCATTGCTTGGCTACTCCTACAAGCTCTGAGCCACCATTGTTCCAGGACATCTTGTAGACTGTCCAGCAGGACAGGTTGTAGACTGAAGGGTTTGTGGCTGGGTTGGTGTTCCAGTCCCACCACTGGATGCCTTGACTGGTTACAGAAGATGGTCAGGTCAGGCTTCAGATACTCTGTTACCAGGAGTCCTCTCTACGCTTACCCTCATGTAGGTTTCACATCACCCTCCAGGTGTCCCCCAGTACCAGTCCTCTCTCCCAGTCTCCTCTCCCTCCATCCTTCCCTTCCCTATTAGATCCCTCCTGTTCCCAGCTCTACCTGACCCCAGTCTATCTGCAAAATCTATTCTAGTTCCCTTTCCCAAGGAAAACCATGCGTACCCCAGCCACACCTTGAACTCTAGTTACTTAGCCTCCCTGGGTCTGTAGCTTGTAGCATGAATATTCTTAATAGCTAATGTCCATTTATGAGTGGGCATCATGCTAATCTTTCTGTGTCTCACTCAGGATATTTTTTCCAATTCCATTTATTTGCCTACAATTTCATGATTTTTTCAATTAAATTTTTAATTTTTTATATTAATTACAGTTTATTTACTTTGTATCCCAGCTGTGGCCTCCTCCCTCAATCCCTCCCAATTCCACCCTCCCTCCCTCCCTCTCCTCCCTGCCCCTCTCTAAGTCCACTGATATGGGAGGTCCTCCTCCCCTTCCATCTGACCCTAGCTTATCAGGTCTCATCAGGACTGGCTGCAATGTCCTTCTCTGTGGCCTAGCAAGGCTGCTCCTCCATTGGGATGGGGGAGGTCAAAGAGCCAGCCTTGAGTTCACGTTAGAGACAGTCCCTGTTCCCCCTACTAGGGTACCCACTTGGATACTGAGCTGCCATGGGCTAAGTCTGAGCAGGGGTTTTAGGTTATATCCATGCATGGTCCTTAGTTAGAGAATCAGTCTCAGAAAAGACCCCTGTGCCCAGATACATTTGGTCCTTGTGGAGCTCCTGTCCTCTCCAGGTCATACTAACTCCCCTTTCTTTCATATGATTCCCTGCACCCTGCCCAAAGTTTGGTTATGAGTCTCAGCATCTTCTTTGATATGCTGCTAGCTGCTAGGTAGAGTCTTTCAGAGACCCTCTGTGGTAGGCTCCTGTCCTGTTGCTTGTTTTCTCCTACTTGCAATGTCCATCCCATTTGTCTAAGTGAGGATTGGTCATCTTACCCGGGGTCCTCTTTCTTGTTTAACTTCTTTAGGTGCTCAGATTTTAGTATGTTTATCCTATCTTATAGGTCTAATATCCACATATAAATGAGTATATACCGTGTGTGTCTTTCTGCTTCTGGGATACCTCACTCAGGATGATCTTTTCTAAATCCCACCATTTGCCTGCAAATTTCATGATTTCTTTGTTTTTAATTGCAGAGTAGTATTCCATTGTGTACCACAATTTCTGAATCCATTTCTCCGTTGAGGGACACTGGGTTGTTTCCAGATTCTGGCTATTATGAATAAAGCTGCTATGAACATGGTTGAACAAATGTCCTTGTTGTATACTTGATCATCTTTTGGATATATGCCTAGGAGTGGTATAGCTGGATCTTGAGGAATCACTATTTCTAATTGTCTGAGAAAGCACCAGATTGATTTCCAAAGTGGTTGAACAAGTTTACATTCCCATCAGCAGTGGAGGAGGGTTCCCCTTTCTCCACATCCTCTCCAGCATGTGCTGTCACTTGAGTTGTTAAGGGTGTTGTTTCCCTAATTTCTTTCTCGGCCCTTTTGTCTTTGGTAAGCAGGAGGGCTACTGATTTAAAAAAAAAAAAACAACACCTGAGTATCCATTGTATAAACATACCAGATTTTCTTTATCCATTTTTCAGTTGAGAGACATCTAAGTTGTTTCCAGTTTCTGGGTATTATGAATAAAACTATTCTCTGTATTATGAATAAACATAGTTGAGCAAGTGTCTTTGTAGTAGGATGTAGCAGCCTTTGTGCATATGCCCAGAGTGGTATAGTTGGGTTTTGAGGTAGATATATTCCCAGGTTTTTTTTTGAGGAACCACCATATTGACTTTCAAAGTGGCTCTACAAGTTTCCACTTCCACCAACAGTGGAGCAGTGTTCCTCTTGCTCCACATTCTCCCCAGTATGAGCTTTCATTTGTGTTTTTGATCTAAGCCATTCTGACAGGTGTAAGATAAAAATCTCAAGGTAGTTTTGATTTGCATTTCCCTTATGGCTAAGGATTTTGAATAGTTAAGTGTTTCTCAGACATTTGAGATTCCTCTATTGAGAATTCTGTTTAGATTTGTACCCCATTTTAAACTGAATTATTTGGGTTTTTGATGTCTAGCTTCTTGAGTTCTTTGTGTATTTTGGATATTAGTCCTCTATAGGATGTGGAGTTGATGAAAATCTTTCCTCTTCTGTAGGCTCCTGTTTTGTCCTATTGTCTTAGAGAAGCTCTTCAGTTTTATGAGGTCCCAAAAGTTGGTTGTTGATCTTAGTGCCTGCTCTATTAGTGTTCTTTTCAGAAAGTTGTCTCCTGTGCCAATGTGTTCATGGCTCTTCCCCACTTTCTCTTCTGTGGGTTCAGTGTGTCTTATTTTATGTTAAGGTCTTTGGCCCACTGCATTTGAGTTCTGTGCAGGTGATAGACATGGATCTATTTGTATTCTTCATTATGCAACACCCAGTTAGACCAGCATCATTTGTTGAAGATGCGTTCTTTTCCCCATTGTGTATTTCTGGCTTCTTTCTCAAAAATCAGGCGTCCATGGGTGTGTGGATTTATTTCTGGGTCTTCCATTCAACTCCATTGATCAATGCATCTGTTTTTATGTCAATATGATACAGTTTTTTTTAATATAGCCCTGTATTATAGATTAAAACCAGGACAACAATACTTCTGGAATTTTCTCTATTGGTCAGGATTGTTTTAGGTATCCTGTTTTTTTTTTGTTGTTGTTGTTTCTTTGTTTTGTTTTGTTTTTTTCATATGAAGTTGAGTATTGTCTTCTAAGTCTTGATAGAATTGTGTTGTAATTTTGATGGAGATTGCATTGAATCTATAGATTGATTTTGGCAGGATGACCATTTTTACTGTGTTAATTCTACTGATTCATGAGCATGGGAGATCTTTCCATCTTTTGATATCTTCTTCAGTTTCTTTCTTTAAAGACTTGAAGTTTTTATCATACAAGTCTTTCACTTGCTTGCTTAGGGTTATCCCAAGATACTTTATATTGTTTGTGACTATTGTGAAGGATGTTGTTTCCCTGATTTCTTTCTCAGTCCTTTTGACATTTGTTTATGGGAGGGCTACTGCTTTTTAAAAAATTAATCTTGTATCTAATCATTTTGCTGAAGGGGTTTATCAGAAATTTCCTGGTGGAATTTTTGGAAGCAAGTCTAGTTTCAGGACAGCCAGGCCTATACAAAGAAACCTTGTCTCAAAACAACAACAACAAAAGAATTGAACCTTGGTATCTTTTTCCTTTGATGAGTATGAAGTGTCCTTCCCCAACTCCTTTGGTTAAGTTTGGTTTGAAGTCTATTTTGTTAGATATTAAAATGGCTACACCAGTTTACTTCTTCCATCCATTTGCTTAGGAAATCTTTTTCAACCCTCTATGCTGAAATAATGTCCATTTTTGATGTTGAAGTTTATTTCTTCTATGCAGCAGAAGGATAGATCCTATTTCACATTCATTCTGTTAGTCTGTGTCTTTTTTATTGGGGAATTGAGTCCACTGATATTGAGAGATATCTATTTGGGCTTTTGTTTGTTTGATATTGAGAGATATCAAGAATTAATGATTGTTAATTTCTGTTATTTTGGTGGTGTTGGTAGTGGTATGTGGGGGGGTGTGCTCCTTCCTTCTTTTGGTTTTGTTGGTGTGAGATTATTTATTTCCTTTGTTTTCATGGGTGTAGTTAACTTCCTTGGGTTGGAGTTTTCCTTCTAGTACCAGTGGTAGAGCTGGATTTATGGATACATGTTGTTTAAATTTGACTTTATCATGTAATATCTTGTTTTCTCCATCTATGGTGATTTGGGATTTAGTGGGGTTTTTTGGGTATAGTAGTCTGGCTGGCATCTCTGGTCTCTTAGAGTCTGCAAGACATCTGTCTAGGCTCTTCTGGCTTTTAGAGTCTCCACTGAGAAATCAGGTATAGTTCTAAGAGGTCTGCCTTCATATGTTACTTGGTCTTTCCCCTTGCAGCTTTTAATATTCTTTCTTTGTTTTGTATGTTTATGTGTTTAATTATTATGTGGTGGGAGGATTTTCTTTTTGGTCCAACTATTTGATGATCTATAAGCTTCTTAAACCTTTTTAGGCACTTCCTTCATAAGATTAGGAGAAATTTCTATGATTTTGCTAGAAATATTTTCTGGGCCTTTGATCTGGAATTCTTCTCCTTCTATTCTTATTATTCTTAGCCTTCTTATAGTGTACCAGATTTCCTGTATGATTTTTGTCAGAATTTTTATTTTTAGATTTAACATTTTCTTTGATGGATGTATCTATTTCTTCTGTTATATCTTCAACACCTGAGAGTCTCTCTTTCATCTCTTGCATTTTGTTAATGATGTTTGTATCTGTAGTTCCTGTTTGCTTACCTCGATTTTCTCCATAATTCCTTCAGTCTGTTTTCTTTATTGCTTCTATTTCCATTATCAGCCATGAACAGTTTTATTTGTTTCCTTCAAACTGTTTTTTCTTAGCTTTCATTGGATTTATACATTTCCTTCAATTTTTTGTCTTTTCCTCAATTTCTTTAAGGGATTTCTTCACTTCTTTAAGGACCTCTTTCATCTTCATAAAGTCGATTTTCTTGTGCATCAGCTATATTGGAATACTTTTGTGGTAGGATAGCTGGATGCCAGTGGTGACATGCTGCTTTGGCTGTTGTGTTCTTACACTGGTGTCTAGGCATCTGGGTTTGGGGTGATTACAGGTCTAAGTGCCAATTTCTGGGTTTGTCTTTGTTGGGTGGATGTTTTATTCCTTGGTTTCTGTTTCCTCTTTAGTCGTCTGGACTATATGATCTGTGGTTGAGCAGGGATCTCCACCCAAGTTTGGGGCTGGACTTTTGGTAGGCAGTGTGGCTTCTGGTCTAGCCCAGAGTCTCTGCCCAAGCTGGGGACTGAGATAGGACAATGATCAGGTTGAAGATAATGTTGGGGTGTGCTGAGTGGAGGTCTGCGGGAGGGCACTCTATCTGGAGTCACTGTGGCCTATGTGGCCTCTGATCCAGCAGCGAATCTCAAACTGAGCTGTAGGCTGGGACATGGCAGCATGGTGGCGAGGTGACAGGGGATAGTCCAAGCAGGCAGGGTATAGGGAGCAGAGGAGGCATGCCTAACTAGTCCTTCCGCAGGAGTGCCTGTGTTTCAGCAGGAAGTGCCTGCCAGAGTTGTGGGCTGGTCTTCTGTGGTTAGGCAGGGGTGTCTGTGAGAGGGAACTAAGAGAGTGGGAAAGGTCCATGGGCGGCTGGCCTATCCGCTTTTCTGGCTCATTTTATTATTCTTAGAGGGCATTCGCTAAAAAATTCAAATGTGATTTATTTTTATTGATCATGTAAAGAAAATGGAGAGTATTTCAGTTATAACGAACATCTCTGTGCTAGAATTTGTTTATGAAACTAAGTAGTGGAAGTTTTGGTTGTGTTGTATGGATATGTTTTGTTGTTGTTGTTGTAGTCCCAAGTATGGGATGTGGGAATGCTTTATCCATAGTCAATAGCAGCCTTGTGACATTATCTTTGTCAGCTGAAAAACAGTCTTGCAAGAAGGCCCATGATCCTTGTCAACAGGAAGCTGCCTTGTGCAGGGAGGCAAGGTTTTTGCCAGCTGAAAACATCAGGGTCTGAACCCTGAGAAGGTTTGAATAGGAGCCCACAGATGAAGAAAGATCGCTTTGCATCACAACGTTTTTACTTCGCTTTGCTTTGCTCCTGGAGAGGAAAGTTCTGGAAAACTCTTCTGCTTCTGCTGAATCGTGCCGCCGCTGCTGATTCATGCAGTTTGCTGGCTTGTTGTTTGGCTGGAATGCTGGTATCTTGATGTCGAAGAGTAGAATTGCCCCAATCTAAAGAGATTCACATTCTCTGTTCCTTCGTAAGGTAGGATTATAAAGGAGGTAGAGGCATTTAAGAACCCTAAATAAAATAGGTTTTAAAAAAAAGCCTACAAAACTGTATACTTAGTATTTAAGGTGATGTGAGTTATTGATGAAATCTGCAACTTTACATTCTTTCAAGGTTTTATTATTTATTTATTATTTATTTGTTTTCCAGGTCTTACTACCTAACTGTAGCTGTGCTGGGAACTCTCTGGGTAGACCAGGCTGCTCTCAAACTTACAGAGCCCCACCAACCTCTGTCTCCTGAGTTATGGGATTAGAGGAATGTCCAACCTCAAGAAATCTGTTTGTTTGGTTTTTTGTTTTTGTTTATTTTTGTTTTTCTGAGACAGGGTCTCTCTATGTAGTCCTGGCTGTCCTTGAACTCACCAAGCAGGCCTCAAACTCAAGAGATCTGCCTGCCTCAGACTCCCTAGTGCTAGGATTAAAGGCATGTGCCTCCACTGCCTGGCTATAAGAATTTTTATAATTACTATTTTCATAAAAATATTTTTGGAAAAAAATGTTGGGTCTAAACAGATGGCTGTTTAATAATTTTTTGGATTGTGTTTTGCAATAAAAAGTTAGAAGTAGTAAGTACTGTTAAGTGTTGAGTTCATAGACAGTGTTCATTTAAATTCTTGAGATTTGATTAGTAAACCCTTTATGAATTTCACCCATATTGCCTTATCTTTAGACATCTAGGTCACTGAGTTCTTAAAGCCTGCTATTTTTAGAAACTAACATTAACATAAAAATCCAGGGCGATACATATGGACTGTGCGGCTGTCCTATATTGAGACAAGTAGCTCTGCCTATGGGTGGGACTCTTAACAGAGCTATCAAGTTATCTGACCCTTCAGAGTTTACCCGAACTCTGCAAAGGAAATTGCCTCTTTCTCCAACACCTGGGGCCTCCGCCAGAAAGGCCGTAATTTCTGGGTGACTGAGACAACTCAAGGGCAGAAGAGTCTGAAAGCCTCATTGCTCTGTTGTCTGGCAGGGAAATTCAAAAGCGCTGGGCTTGGCTTGGGCCATGAAGGACAGTATCCACATACAGCCTGTGCTAGTTAGTTTTACGTCATTTTGACACAAATTAAGGTTATCTGAGAAGAGGAAAACACAGTTGAGAAAATGCCTCCTTAAGACTGATCTAAAGGCAAGTCTGTTGGGTATTGTCTTGATAAATTATGTGGAAGGCATGGTGCCACCCTTGGGCAGATGGTCCTGAGCTACATAAGAAAGCAGGCTAAGCAAGCTAAGTAAGCAGCATTCCTCCACGACTTCTGCTTCAGTCATGCCTCTGGGTTCCTGCTCTGCTTCAGTGCCTGCCCTGATTTTCTTCAATGATGAACTGTATTGTGAAACTGTAAACTGAAATAAACCCTGTCCTCCCCAAGTTGATTTTGCTCATTGTTTTTTTATCATAGCAATGAACACCCTAGCTAGGACATGGCTTCTCCATATGACTTCGTGCTTCTCACTGGTTGGTGCCGAGTTCTGAGACCCAGCATCCAGGAGAGGAGAGATATTTCAACAGACCCCTGAAGGAGCTATGAGGCTTTTTCTAAACCCAGCATTGGAAGACATGCATCATCACTTCTGTCTCATTCTAACGATGAATGAGAATGTCTAACGTCCACTTCTTTTGCAGCTCAGGCTGGCCTTGAGTTTGGGGTCTGAGTGCTGGATTATAGACTTGGGTCGTCTTTCATGGCTTTAGCCCCACTTCTTATTAATATTGAGCGATAAGGACATATTGCTGAAGATCAGGAAATGAGAGGAAAAACTAATGGAAAACTAATTTTTTCCCTTTTCCAAGTGGCTCAAAGTTTTTGTGTGGCTACCCAAATATTTCCTGTTTTTTTTAATCAACAGCTTCGATGAACATAACTTACGTAACTCCTTCCTGTTTTATGTGTACAACACAATGGCCTTTAGTAAATTTACATAGTATACAACCATTGCCACAATCTATTAGAATGTTTCTTCACCCTGACAAGGTCCTCATGCCCTTTTTCAGTAAATCCTCAGTTCCACCCCCAGTCCAGGTAACTGTGGATCTGCTTTCTGTCTGCAGGTGCTAGTTTTTCAAACTCTACTTTATTTGGGGGTTCCTTAAAGACTATACCTCCCTGCCAACCCCAGGTAAAGGAAAAAGAAGGTTGGAAGGGAAAGGGAACATAGACCTCTTTACTTCTTCCAGCGGGGTAGGGATGTAGGGCTCTTTTGGGGTCAATACCAGTCTCAGCTGTCAAGATATCCAGCAGTCCAAGTAACCAGCAAACCAGCAAACAGCACAGCAAGCAGTTCTCCACCTGCCTCCTCTAAGCTGATGTGTCTTCCCCCTCTGGGCTAATGTATTTATACCCCTCAAAGTCCTCAGACTTCAGTTACCTCCAGCTGGCAAAGAGCACGCCTCTGCACGAGGCACTTATCAGCTGTGGACAAACTAAAATCCCACACTTGAGATTAAAACAAAAATATGTCTATATAATATAACTAAGTTTTTTAATTTTAATTTTAGTTTTACTAATTACAATTTATTCATTTTGTACCCCAGCTGTAGCCCCCTCCCCCAGCACCTTCCATCACATTCTTCCTCCCATTTCTTCTCCTATGCCCCTCCCCCAGTGCAGTGATAGGGGAGATCCTCCTCCCCTTCCATCGGACCCTGGTCTATCAAGTCTCATCAGGACTGGCTGCATTGTCTTCCTCTGTGGCCTGGTAAGGTTGCACCCTCCTCAGGGGGAGGTGATCAAAGAGCCAGCCCATGAGTTCATGTCAGAGTCAGTCCCTGTTCCTATTATTTGGGAACCCTCCTGGACACTGAGCTTCCATGGGCTACTTCTGTGCAGGGGTTCTAGGTTATCTCCATGAATGGTCCTTGTTTGGAGTATCAGTCTCAGAAAAGACCCCTGGGCCCAGATTTTTTGGTTCTGTTGCTCTCCTTGTGGAGTTTTTGTTCCCTCCAGGTCTTTCTATCTCCCACTTCCTTCACAAGATTCCCTGCACTCTGCCCAAAGTTTGGCTATGAGTCTCAGCGTATGTTTTGATACCCAGCTGGGTAGAGTCCTTCAGAGGCCCTCTGTGGTAGGCTCTTGTGCTGTTCCCTGTTTTCTCCCTTTTCCAATGTCTGTACTGTTTGCCTTTTTGAATGAAGACTGAGCATCTTACGCAGGTCCTCCTTCTTGATTAGCTTCCTTAGGTGTACAGATTTTAGTATGATTATCCTATATGTCTAATTTCCACTTATAAGTGAGTATATACCATGTGTGTCTTTCTGCTTCTGGGACACCACACTCAGGATAATTTCATGATTTCTTTGTTTTTAATTGCAGAGTAGTATTCCATTGTGTAAATGTACCGCAATTTCTGTATCCATTCCTCAACTGAGGGACATCTGGGTTGTTTCCAGGTTCTGGCTATTACGAACAAAGCAGCTATGAACATAGCTGAGCAAATGTCCTTGTTGTGTACTTGAACATCTTTTGGATATATGCCTAGGAGTGGTATAGCTGGGTCTTGAGGAATCACTATGCTTAATTGTCAAAGAAAACGCCAAATTGATTTCCAGAGTGGTTGTACAACTTTGCATTCCCACCAGCAATGGAGGAGGGTTCCCTTTTCTTCACAACCTCTCCAGCATGTGTTGTCACTTGAGTTTTTGATCTTAGCCATTCTGATGGTGTAAGGTGAAATCTCAGGGTCATTTTGATTTGCATTTCCCTGATGACTAAGGATGTTGAGCATTTCTTTAAGTGTTTTTCTGCCATTCGATGTTCCTCTATTGAGAATTCTCTGTTTAGGTGTGTACCCCATTTTTTAATTGGGTCACTTGATTTGTTGCTGTTTAACTTCTTTTATTCTCTATTCCTTTTTATTTTTATTAATTACAGTTTATTCAGTTTATATCCCCCCTGTAGCTCCCTCTCCTCCCCTCCCAATCCCACCCATCTTCCCCCTACTCCACCCATGTCTTCCCCGAGTCCACTGATAGGGGAGGTCCTCCTCTTCTTCCTTCTGATCCTAGTCTATCAGTTCTCATCAGGAGTGGCTGCATTGTCTTCCTCTGTGGCCTGGTAAGGCTGCTCCCCACTCAGGGTGAGGTGATCAAAGAGCAGGCCAATCAGTTCATGTCAGATTCAGTCCCTGTTCCTATTACTATGGAACCCTCTTGGACACTGAACTGCCGTGGGCTACATCTGTGCAGGGGTTCTAGCTTATCTCCATGCATGGTCCTTGGTTGGAGTATCAGTTTCAGAAAAGACCCCTGTGCCAAGATTTTTTGGTTCTGTGCTCTCCTTGTGGAGCTCCTGTCCTCTCCAGGTCTTATTATATCCCCCCTTTTTTCATAAGATTCCCTGCACTCTGCCCAAAGTTTGGCTATGAGTCTCAGCATCTGCTCTAATACCCTGCAGAGTAGAACCTTTCAGAGACTTTCTGTGGTAGGCTCCTGTCCTGTTCCCTGTTTTCTCCCTTTTCTGATGTCCATCCTCTTTGCCTTTCTGAATGGGGTTTGAGCATCTTAGCCAGAGTCCTCCTCCTTGATTAGTTTTTTTAGGTGTAAAGTTATGTTTATCCTATTTTATATATCTAATATCCACTTATGAGTGAGTATATAACATGTGTGTCTTTCTGCTTCTGGCAAATGGTGGGAGCTGTTTAACTTCTTAAGTAATTTATATATTCTGGGTATTAGCCCTCTGTCAGATATAGGGTTGGTGAAGATCCTTTCCCAATCTGTAGGCTGTTGTTTTGTTCTAATGTCAGTGTCCTTTGCTTTACAGAAGCTTTTCAGTTTCATGAGGTCCCATTTATTGATTGTTGATCTTAGAGCCTGTGTGTTGGTGTTCTGTTCAGGAAGTAAACTTAGTGATGAGTTCCAGGCTCTTCCCCATCTTTTCTTCTAACTGGTTTAGTGTGTCCATTTTTATATTGAGGCCTTTGATACACTTGGATTTTAGTTTTGTGCAAGGTGATAAATATGGATCTATTTGCATTTTTCTACATGTAGACATCCAGTTAGACCAGCACCATTTGTTGAAGATACTATCTTTTTTCCATTGTATGGTCTTGCCATCTTTGTCAAAAATCAGGTGTCCATAAGTGTGTGGATTTATTTCTGGGTCTTCTTTTTTATTCCATTGATCTACCATTCTCTTTCTATGCCAGTACCATGCAGTTTTTATTACTGTTGCTCTGTAGCACAGCTTGAGATCAGGTTTGAAGATACCTCCAGAAGATCTTTTATTGTAGAGGATTGTTTTAGCAATTTTGGGTTTCTTGTTATTCCATATGAAGTTGGGAATTTTTCTTTCAAGGTCTGTAAAGAATTGTGTTTGTATTTTGATGGGAATTGCATTGAGTCTGTAGATTGCTTTTGATAAGATGGCATTTTTACTATGTTAGTCCTGCCAAGCCATGAGCGTGGGAGATCTTTCCATCTTCTGATATCTTCTATTTCTTTCTTCAGAGACTGAAAGTTTTTTTCATACAAGTCTTTGACTTGCTTGGTTAGAGTTACACCAAGGTACTTTATGTCTTTTGTGGCTATTGTGAAGGGTGTTGTTTCCCTAATTTCTTTCTCAGCCCTTTTGTCTTTTGTATACAGGAGGGCTACTGATATTTTTTGAGTTGATTTTGTATCCAGCCACCTGACTGAAGATGTTTATCAGCTGTAGGAATTCCCTGGTAGAATTTTGGGGTCACTCAGTTATACTATCATATCGTCTGCAAATAGTGATACTTTGACTTCTTCCTTTCTGATTTGTATCCCCTTGATCTTCTTTAATTGTCTTATTGCTCTAGCCAGGACTTGAAGCACTATGTTGAAGAGATATGGAGAGAGTGGGCAGCCTTGCCTTGTCCCTGATTTCAGTGGGATTGCTTTAAGTTTCTCTCCATTTAGTTTGATGTTGGCTATAGGCTTACAATATATTGCCTTTACTATGTTTAGGTAAGTGCCTTGTATCCCTGATCTCTCCATGACTTTAAACATGAATGGATGTTGGATTTTGTCAAATGCTTTTTCAGCATCTAAGGAGATTAAAATGTGGTTTCTTTTCCTTTCAGTGTGTTAACACAGTGGATCACATTGATGGATTTCCATATACTGAACCACCCCTGCATACCTGGGATGAAGCCTACTTGGTCAAAGTGGATGATATCTTTGATGTGTTCTTGGATTCGGTTTGCAAGTATTTTGTTCATTATTTTTGCATCAATGTTCATAAGGGAGATTGGCCTGAAATTCTCTTTCTTTTTTGGGTCTTTGTGAGATTTAGGTACCAAGATGACTGTAGCTTCATAGAATGAGTTTGGCACTGTTCCTTCTGTTTCTATTTTGTGGAATAGTTTGAAGAGAACTGGAGTTAGCTCTTCTTTGAAAGTCTGGTAGAATTCTGTGCTGAAACCACCTGGTCCTGGGCTTTTTTTGGATGGGAGGCTTTTTTTTGTTTTGTTTTGTTTTTTTTTTTGGATGGGAGGCTTTTGATTACCGCTTCTATTTTCTCAGGGGATATATGAGTACTTAATTGAGTTACCTGGTTTTGATTCAACTTTGGTAAGAGGAACTGATCAAGATAATTTTCCATTTCATTTAGATTTTCAAATTTTGTGGCATATAGTCTTTTGAAGTAAGTCCTAATGATTATTTGGATTTCCTCAGTGTCTGTAGTTATGTCCCCCTTTTCATTTTTGAATTTGTTGATTTGGATGGTGTCTCTCTTTCTTTTAGTTAGTTTGGCTAAGGGTTTGTCTATCTTGTTGATTTTCTCAAAGAACCAGCTCTTGGTTTCATTGATTCTTTGAATTTTTTTATTCATTTCTAATTTATTGATTTCAGCCCTGAGTTTGATTATTTCCAGCCATCTACTCCTTTTTGGTGTGTCTGCTTCTTTTTTTCCTAGGGCTTTTAGGTGATCCATTAAGTTGCTTGAATGAGAAGTCTCGAATTTCTTCTTGAAGGCACTTAGTGCTATGAACTTTCCTCTTAGCACTGCTTACATTGTGTCCCATAAGTTTGGGTATGCTGTGTCTTCATTTTCATTGAATTCTAGAAAGATTTTAATTTCTTTCCTTATTTCTTCTCTGACCCAGCTGTCATTTAGTAGCAAGTTGTTCAGTCTCTCTCTCTCTCTCTCTCTCCCTCTCTCT
>CM053766.1:84913306-84966882 GCA_028658305.1 Pachyuromys duprasi
GTGGGTTGAAGCAGAACCCGGGTGCAGTGTGCTCTCGCAGTGTGCAAGTCAGTGAAAACGGTACCCGGTTCCTCCTCAGACTGCCCGCGAGACTGTGTGATCCAGTCTATTATGGCGGGTGCGGGTGCCCAGTGAGGCTGCTCGTTCAGATCAGAGCTGTTTGCCGCTGGTCACCCGGAGATTTTTCCGGGTAATAACTGGGTGTCCCTAGGGTTTTCCCACTTGATTTTCTCACCGTAGGAGTTCTGCTCACCTGGCAATCACAAATGCTGGCGTTTTAGGTCCCAGAGTTCAGTCTCCTGGTCGCTATGTTGTTTCTGCTGTCCTACTCCTCAGACACAGTGTCCTCTCATGGCAGCCATCTTGGATCTCTCCCACAAATAGTCTAACATTTGTTTAACAAACAAAGAGAGCATTTTATACAGTACAGCAAACTCTTTAAAACATGTTAGATCTAGCATTTCTATTGGATGCCATGTCTTCTCATAAACATGACCACCATTGTTAGCAGGTACATGCTGCACGAGAACTGGGGAAGCTGGTGTACCTGTGTGGTCCCAGGCAACTCCTCTGGTGGCGCACTTAGCTCAACATTAACTCCTTTGCCCTGAACAGCGTCCTGCTCTCCTTGGCCCCTTGCTTCACACAGGTGCCCTGGACACCTGGCAGCAAGTGTATGAAGAAGGGTGGGGTGGCAATCTGCCTTTCAGCCTAGTTTGCTTCCCTCTTTCATCCAGAGGGAAATTCCCACTCTCAGACACCAGGCCTGAATGCTCTTGTTCTCCTCCCACTGGCACCTTTTGCTTTCCAAGCACTTTAACCTCTACTTGAAAACGCTCTAGGTGCATAGCAAACTCTGCACTCTTTTCTAAAACAGGAGAATTGAGTGAACCTTCTGCTTTCCAGCTATCCTCTCAACCCTTTTTAAGAATGGAATGCAGGAAGAAGATGAAGAAGAAATAGAAAGTTTATTCTGGAGTAAAGTGGAAAAGAACCCAGCAGCAGCCACCACTACAAATTTTTTGGTGACATCTTGAAACAGTGCATTGATTCCTTTATAACTTGCTGCCTCCTGTATGGTATTAGAAACCAAGTTTTCCATTATGCCTAGCCACATCTGAGCAACACCTGTAGGCGCCCTTTTTATCTACTTCAATAGGCTTCCTCACCAACCATGTTTGGGTGCCACTTGGAGGTGCTAGTTTTTCAAACCCAATTTTATCTGTCAACGTAGATTTGCCTTTTCTAGACATTTCATATAAATGAAATAATACAATATGCAGTCCTGTGCATCTGGCTTCTTTCACATGTAAGAAATGACTTATTTAGTATTACTGAAGTGTTCAAGCATGTAAATAATCATTATGCTAAGTGTTCCCCCAGAGGCAACTTTAGGAAGTGAATAGCAGAACATCAAAATAAGCCTGACAATTGTGAAAACCAGAACACCAGCAAGAGCTGGACAGAGAATTATGAGAACGATTTTTGGATCTGTTCAATATGATTACTACATATTGAAAGCTGTTTCTGTTTATTAAACATGGATGAGACATAACAACTAGAATTTTGATTTCAGATAAAGTGAGCTCAAAATCCACTATCATTTTGTATTCACTTGTAGGTTATTGGTATGCATTCTGGTATATTTTTTTATTCTGGTATTTTTTGATAAGTAATTAAATTGTGTAATTCTACATGCTTATAACTGTTCCATTGAGTCTCAAGTTCTCATTTCCCCTACATGATCAGGATATTGTTTTTGGAATTTGTATATGATGTACTGCATATGAGTAGTACTTCTTTGTGTTGATATTCAGTTAATTTTTTTCTGTCATTCATAAGGTTACCATGAATACTGGATTATCAAACAATGAATCACTCTCCCAGAGTAAATAGATTAGGTTCCTGTTCACATGTCAAATTTTTGTCAATCAATTCTCACCAGCTGAAGCTGGTGGTTTTGTTGCTGTTATTGTTGATTGTGATGGTTTGAGTATTTAGTCCACGTGGCTTCAGACTTTTGATCTTGCTGCTTTATCCTTCTGAGTGCCAGGATAGTAGGCATGCCCTATAGCACTTGGCTTTTTTTTTTTGTAGTATCCTTTTTAGTATGTGTGGTCTCACCATTGTTTTTGAGCAATCAAGTATGAAGGCCCTGAATAAGAATGCTTGGTAAGTATGAAGGGTAGCAGAGACCAAAATGCCTAGAGCAGACCCATTAAGGAAGAACAGAATAGAAGGCAAGTCAAGGACAGATAAGATGGAAGGAGTATAAAGTCTCATAGAGGTTTGACTTTCACTCTGAATAAGACAGATGTCACTCAGAAACCAAAGCCCTCAAACCAAACCAATGACTCATTGCAATGAACATTTGCAAGTAAAGATGTGTGGACAAAAGGGTATACTATGGGACACACTGTGACACACTACAGCTTCCACAACAAGATGTTTTCTATGCTTTTTAAAAATGTTTTTAATTGTTTGGTTTTTATTTTCTTTGGGGAGAGGTTACAAGGGCAGAAGGTAGATATGAGAAGATAGGGAGATGAGTGGGACTGGGAGCATGATGTGAAACTCACAAAGAATAAAAAGTTTTTTTAAAAGATGATGTCACTGAAAGATGTTTAGCAGAGGAGTTGATGGAATCATAAGTTTTGAAAGGTTCACACTGAATCCTTCGTTGAAAATAAACTATAAGGAGCAAATAATATTGAGGATGTTTAGGAGGCCGCTAGTATAACCCAGAAGAGGAATGGTAGAAGCTTAGGTCATAATAGTACAAGCAAGGGTGATGAGTGGTGATTGGGCTTGAAGACGGCTGTTACTGAACTTCCTCAAAGAGTTTATAAAAGGTGTGGGCAAAAGAGAGGGAGCAGAGAATTACGCCAAGATGTTTTTTTTCAAATTGAGCAGATACAAGGATGCAGTTGCATCAACTGAGTTGGGAAAGGCTGCTGGAAGATGAAATTTGAGGGCTAAGGTCAAGAATTCATTTTGTTACACCAAGTTTGAAATGCCTGAAATCTATGAAAGTTACAGACCTCAGTGGAAACTTTCCAGTAGACAGTTATTATACCTTCAAGTCTGTTGTTCAGGTCAAAGACTTGGATTATCGATACAAATTTAAGAGTAGCCATCACACAAATACTTAAAGCCATAATATTAAGGTAGGTGCAATATAATGGATGGAAATTAATAATAGTTTTTTATTAAGGTGCCTAAACCTGAGCCCTGAGCACTACAAAGTTTAGAAGTCAGGATGAAAGATGCTAATATGAGAATCAGATGAAGTCCAAAAGACCAATGAGGTCTGAGGGAAGAAGTCAAGAATCCGTTCAAACAGTCACCACCCCACCTACATTGACATGAATTTGACTATAAAAACCAGAAAGCTTGGGAAAGGAAAAATGAAGACATCTGTAAAAGACAAAGTATTTATCCGAGATGGTTTGCTTCATTTTGTTTTTCTTATATTTTGGTTGTGAGCCTAGCCTTTAATGGCTGAGCATCTGTCCAGCCCCATTTTCTTCTTCTCGGTGCTCTCTTTTGTTTGAATTCTGAGCCACAGTCTGAGCCACTCTTAAGTTTCCAGGGAACTGAACCCTGGGCTCTTAGATTCAGGCTCAGGAAGCTTATCAATGGAGCTATCCAAGCCTACCATTTATCTATAACAAGACCAAAGTGACTTAGAAGGCCTCTATGGTAGAAAGAGGAGAATTAATAACTGGCAAAATGATACCATCATCTTCCCTATCATTGGGAATGGAAATACCAAGTAAAGTTACAAAAAGTAGCACCATGTGCCAGTTTACAGTTAGCATGTGTCAGTTTACATTTTACTACATTGATTAACAGTTTGATCAAAGGCATGGAAGTCTTCAGTCCCGTGGACATTAACAGATTCAGCAGTTCCCATCTATGCCTAGCGCTTGGACCTAAAAGTAGAATACATAGTACCTTCAAATGCCTAGCACACTATGGCTACTGTACATTCAGTACTTTTTCTGTGGCCAAACATGCTACTACTGAGCTCTACCTTGCCCTTTTATTCAAATTATTCCTATAGTTTGGATCACAAGTGTCCTCCAAAGGGCCATAATGTGAAGGTTTGTTCTTCAAGCATCATTGGTAGTTTGGAGAACCTTCAGGTTGTAGGCCAAATGAGAGGTCATTGGGGTCGGCCTTTGAAGGGTTCTGTGGGACTCCAGTTCCTTCCTCTTCCTTTCACTTGCTTCATAGCCAGGAGTTGAGAGTTTTTCTCTGTCTCGTGCTCCTGATATGTGTTGTCTGGCTTGAAGCAATAGGGTGAACCAATCATTGAGCAGAAACTCTCAAACCATGAGTCAAAATAGTTTCTTTTAATGAATGGATAATCACCTGTATCTGTTATAGGAATAGAAAGCTACTAACACAATTATGTTATTTAATCATCACTATACTCTTAGGAGATGAGGACCATTAGCTCACATTTCTGAAATGAGAGAAAAGAAGTCCTGATGAATTAAGAATCTTGACTAGGGCTGGGGAGATGGCTCAGCCAGTAAACGGCTTATTTCATAAGCATGAAGGTCCAAGTCTGGTTTCCAGAACCCATGTGAAAATGCTAAGCTTGTTAGTGTGTACTTGTAATCCTGGAATTGAAGAAGCAGAGGCAGGTAGATCATTGGGGTTCACTGGTCAGCCAGTCCAGCTAACTGGTGAATTCCAGGTCACTTTGAGACTTTGTCTCAAAAGAGGTGAATAGCATTACTGAGCATGATATACCTATACATGCATACACATACACTCTCACACATCTAAACCCACTAAAACAAAGAAAAATCAACAATAAATTTGATCAAAGCAGTGATATGTGATTCAAAACCAAAGTCTTGTTACCCCAACTGAACTTTGTTTCCATGCCATACTGCCTAATCATGTTACCATGAAATTCACATTTCATCTACTCAAGGCTCCAGAAATCTTAAGGCGAGAACAAAGGGAACTGAAGCTAAAAATCTTTTCTAAATTTTAAAGTGCTGGCCTATATATTCTTGTTTAGTTCTGTTGTTTTTATAATCCACCCTTCTATGAAGCAATGTCTCTGTGATTGGTGTATTTGGGGGCTATTAACTGACACAGCACAGAGGCCCTGAAAAGCTGATTGTTCCCTTGGAAAAGAAATGATTAGACTCATGTAAGGATGTGCCCTTTAGACAAGAAAGGAAAGTAGGTCAAGTAGTCACTGATATAAATTTCACTTTGGAGAGATTAATGTTGGCTTCTTCACCCTCATGTAAGGATTGGTTGCTATTTTCTTCCCATTCAATGTGACTATAAAGGACAGACTTCAAAAGGTATTGTAAAGGAATCTTTACCATCCTTGGACTCATTTGCTTCTGCAGTCTGATATTGTTTGAGTCAGTGGAAATCCATCTTTACTGGCTAGAAGACTTGATATAAGATGCTAGGTATACTTAGCCTTTACTTCTAAAGGGAAGACCATGCCTTTTAGAATGCAGACTTCAGTGCCTAAAGGAGATGATGGGAAATTGTGCATAAGTAGAGACCAAACCAAGAAGCTCTCTTATTCAAAGTTAATACTTGGGCATTTTCTTGCTATGGGATCACAAGAAACTGTTCTAGTCCAAGAATAGCAACACAAACCACTTAGACTCTGGTTTCAGTTAATGTGGATGGTTTATTGAACACAACACCCAAAGACTGGTCAGACCAGGGTCACAGAAAGAAAGCTGGGATCCTAACTGTGACATTGAGCTGTTCTTAGGGCAGCCTTTTGTAGGAAAAGCTAGTGCAGAAGACAAGGAGGGGACCAGTAACACATTTTGGCTAACTATACAAAGCAACATTATGTTTTTAGCTAGCTAGACAAAGTACTATCAGCTAATCCTTAGGCTGATTGGTCCTAAGTCAGGTGAGTGAGGCAGGGCTCAGGGTCCTCTAGAGTACATCTAAAGTGTAGCTAGGTGTATGGATAACAATTGTGCAACCAGAGTGTAACCAAGTACGTTGATAACAAAGTATGAGTTATAACACTATTGAATCATAATAAAATATAAGGTCAGCTTGACCCTTTGGTAGGGTTTGTTCATATCAGCTATGAATAACTGCTTCTAAGAAGCAGAGTTTAAAAGTTTAAAATTTTAAACTTAATTTCACCTTATAAAACAAAATGAAGCTGAATACAAAGATGGCTTCACCTATGTCAAAGAGCTGGCTTCAAACGAAACAAGCAAGACAAAACATATAATATAGGATAAACCTACTAAAATCTATACACCTAAAGAAACTAATCAAGAGGGAGGACTCTGGCTAAAATGCTCAATCTCCATCCAGAAAGGCAAAGAGGATGGACATTAGAAGAAGGAGAAAACAGGGAACAAGTCAGGAGCCTGTCACAGAGGGCCCCTGAAAGGCTCTACCCTGCAGACTATGAAAGCAGATGCTGAGACTTATGGCCAACAGTTGGGCAGAGTGCAGGGAATCTTACGAAAAAAGGGGGAGATAGTAAGATCTGGAGAGGACAGAAGCTCCACAAGGAGAGAAACAGAACCAAAACATCTGAGCACAGGGGTCTTTCCTGAGACTGATGGTCCAACCAGGTACCATGCATGGAGGTAGCCTAGGATCCCTGCACAGATGTAGCCCATGGCAGTTCGGTGTCCAGGTGGGTTCCATAGTAATGGGAACAGAGACTGCCTCTGACATGAACTGATTGGCCTGCTCTTTGATCACCTTCCTCTGAGAGGGGAACAGCCTTACCAGGCCACAGAGGAGACAATGCAGCCACTCCTGATGAGAGCTGATAGACTAGGGATCAGAAGGAAGGAAAGGAAGACCTCCCCTATCAGTGGACTTGGGGAGGGGCATGAGTGGAGAAGGGGAAGGAAGAGAGGGGTTGGGAGAGGAGGAGGGTGGGAGCTACAGGGGGGATACAAAGTGAATAAAGTGCAATTAATAAAAAAATTAAAAAAAACATACATCAGTAAGTCTCACTTCTCAAGGTGAACACCCATGCTCTTATTTTACAATCAGTATCCAGTTCTACTCTTAATACTTATGAAATGGTAATGTAGCTGGAAAGTTGAGAACACTCTGTGCTGCATCATAAGATCCACTTTAAACATTTTAAATTCCTTTTCATCCAGATACTTTTTCCAGTTCACATCCAAAGCTATACCTTTATGTAAGCACAGACCAGATGACAAACTTACGTGGGTATCATTTTCCAGATGTTCAACCTTTTTTTTTTTTTTTTTTTGAGACACTGGCCTGGACCTGTCAAAGAGCCCCAGGAATCTTTCTGGCTCTGCTTTTCTAGCTCTGTGATTATAAGCACAAAAAACCATATCTGGCTTTTAAAAAAATGAAGTAATCTCTAGGGGCTGCCCTTGGGTCCTCATGCTTGCAAGGCAAGCACCTTACAGTGGACAATCTCCCAGCCCCTCTACATTTAAAAAGATGTTCTTATGTGTATGAGTGTTTTGCCTGCATAGATGTGTATGTTCCACATGCATACCTGGTATCCCTGGAGATCAGAAGAGGGCATTGGATACTCCTGGAACTGGAATTAGAGATGGTTGTGAGCCTCTAGGTGGGGGTGCTGTGAAACCCCCCCCCCCACTCCTCAGAAAGAGCTGCCAGAGCTCTTAATCCTTGAGCCACCTCTCCAGGCCTCTGTAGCTATCTTTTATGCACTCACCTTGTCCTTGTTTTTTAACTCCTCATTTAAGAGAGTATTTGTATCACCTTTAATATAATAACTTGCAAATGCTTGATGGACATGTCTCATTTAAGGGAGTAGAAAATATCTGTCCTTTGTCTAGTGCTAAACACATGGGAAATATGTAAAAATAATCCATGTTTTGGCTGGATTATCCTGGCTACAAAATAAACAGGTTACGATTCCCTTAAGCAACAAGAAAGATTACAGAAAAGGGATCTTCCGTGACAAAGCCCAGTTATCCACAAGAAAAACAGGATGTATAGCAGAATTCGGCTGTAGCATATTTTACATTTCACTATGCTAGGATAGAGCTCAGACTCAGTGACACTCAAGTTTCTCTACTTATTTCTATAGAACAGAAAGTGGCTAAGTGTGGTCAAATCTGATGAACAATCATGCAAAACCTAATATTCCCCTAAGGGCTGTCCACTGGGAACAGGCGGAAGGGGGGTGTCTTCTTTTTAGCGGGCCTTCAAATTCATGGTGCCAGGTACTCTCTCCTCATTTCAACTCTTTTTTTTTCCTTCCATTTCAACATTTTTTTCTACTTTAAATCAAGCTTACTGAAATATCCTTTGTGTTAGCTTTGACAGATACATGCATTGTATCTGTATGCAGGTATACTTGGGAATCCATGTCACAATCAAGGAACAGAGGAGTTCCACTGCCCCTCAACTCCCTCATGCCCTTTCAGCCAACCTCTCCTACATCCTAGTCAACAAATGTTTTCTCTCTATGGTTTTTACCTTTTCAACAGCGTCATATATATGGACTCATACCACACCTATACTTTTCAGTCTTGAGTCTTTCACTGAGAATGGTACCTATTAGTTTTGTGTAGTTTGTCCCCAAGCGGATTCCACTGAGCATATGTGGCAACATTTGTTTTTATATTCACTCATTAAAGGGCACTCAGAGTGCTTTTAGTTTTAGGTTGTTAGAAAATACCATGTCTCTGTTTTTGTATATATGTATATGTGCTTGGGTTGATATCTTAGTGGGGTGTCTGTGTCATAATGTAAATGTAGCATTAATTTTATAAGTAACTGAACTCTCAAGGTGTTTGTTCAATTCTTCATTTCTACTAATAAGTGTTATGGTTGCTCCCCATTCATGGCATTTGGACCAAAAAAATATAACCAAGTAGATTTTCATTGAGGGGTATGTATGTGTGCTTGTATGCACACATATGCACAAACACATGTAGAGGCCACAGATCTACTTCTGGAATCTTCCTAGATTCTTCACTGATTGGCTAGGTTGGTCAATGTGCCTCAGGGATCTGCCTGTCTCTGAGAAGCCAGCCTTGGGGTCACACCACCAATATAGCTGTCCATTATCTTGCAGTGCTAGATAGCTTTTTACAGGTGTGCTGGGGATCTGAACTCAGGTTCTCATGTGTGTATGGGAAGTAAATATCAAATGAGCCATCTCTTCAAGCCCTTGCTATGGTTTTGATTTTCATTTCCTATGACCATGATGCTAACCATCTTTCCATGCACTTACCAATGTATCTTCTTTAATATCTGGTAATTCAATTAAGCACTCAATTTAAAACTAGGTTTTTTTGAGGTGTAAGAATTTTTCATATACTTTGGATATAACTTTAATGTTTCTTGGAAATATTTTCTCCTAGTCTGCTACTTGTGTTTTCATTTTCTTAGCAGTGACATGTTAAGATCAGTTTTGTTTGTTTTTTGTGTTTTGAATTTAGAGTTCTGGGAGACAGCCTGTTGGTTAACTGCTTGTTATGCAAGCAGGAGGACCTGAGTTCAATCTTCAGAACCTATGTAAAAATGCTGGAACTGATGGCACACACTTACCCCAGGACTGGAGAGATAGCCTTACTGACAAACTTGCTATCCAGCCAGACTACCATTACTTGTCAAGTTCAAAGTCAGTGAGCGATCTCATCTTAAAGAACAAGGTAGATGGCACTTGAGGAATGACACAAGAGACCCATCTCTGGCTTTTATACCCATTTGCATCTGTCCTTTTAGTGTTAGCCCTTTCCACAATGTCATAAATATCTATATAAACACACATGTACGTGCATGCACCAACACGTTAACATGCATACACAAATACACATAACTTTTATGTATTATGTCTCATGTGTAATGGAAGTTTTGGTTTCTTTGTAAACTGTTATGTAAATATGTTTTTGTTTTAATCCCAAGTGTAGAATTTTAGCTGGGCTGTAGTCTGTCCACACCTGTGAATTGTCACGTGCAGGGTGTGCTGAGAGTATAAATATGAGAGCCAAGAAAGAGAAGAGGAAGTGTGTGTGTGTGTGTGTGTTAGCATTCAGTGTTGGCGTGTGGTTTGTAGCAGTTTGGAGAGACCAGAGACCAGATATGGTGTGGCAGTTTGAAGCAGACAGACAGACAGAAGTGCTTTGGGGCACAGCAGCGTGGAGGAGGTTGCTAGCTTTGTCTGTGGTTGATGGAGATTGGTAAAGAACCCTAAAAGGACCCCTTGGCCCTAACTACAGGGAGAAGGAAAGGGGCCTAAAGCCCCACTCCTTACTAACCTTTTCTCTCTTCTTGTTAAGGTTGGGGGTTGGTGGAAGGGAGGTAGATAAAGTAGAGTTTTAAAAAGGACCACTATAGGTGGCTTTCTGCTACATTCATGTTCTGAAAAGTGGTTTCCTAACTGAAGATCACCTACATTTTTTTCTAAAAGTTTTATAATTTTACATTTAGCTCTGGGATCCACGTTAAGTTGTTTGACATGGTGCAAGCCTTGAGCTGATGGGATGAAGTACTTTTTCCTCTTTGAAATGATATCCAGGGCTGAAGATCTGGCTCAGTGACAGATTGTTTGCCTGCTATGTGTCTTGATCTCCAGCACCCAGGAAAAGTTTCAGTTATTTCAGCCTCATGTGTTTCTTTTTATCATCTTCTCTTGTTGAAACAAGTTCTTGCCATGTAGCTCAGGCTGTCTTGAACTTTTAACTCCTTAACTCTTGCCTTAGCTTCTTGTTGCTATCACTCTCAGCTCCTTTTTGGAGGAAGTCAGAGAGGTATACAGGGGTTTGCACCTAGAGTCTTACACATGCTAGCATGTGCTATATCACTGAGCTGTATCTCAGTTCTTATTTTTCAAATTAGACTCTAAATTGACCAGGATGGACTTGAATTTTCTGGATTCCATGTATGCTTTCAATTTGCCATCTTTTCCAGTCTCCTGTGAAGTTGGGATTACAGGACTGAGCCACTAGACTCAACTTTTTTTTTTTTCTTAAATGGTCATTTAGCACTCACTGTTCATGAAAAGGAAACCACCTAATTTTGGTCTGACAGTCTGATGGTTGCAGATGGGTGATTTCTAACTTCTTAAGAAAGGGATGATAAGTACTTTTTATGGGGGTTTCTCGGTTCTTATCTTCCTGAATGACTCAAGAAACAGAAAATTCCAGCATAAGATTATCAAGGAAAAGCATATAGTCCCAAGAGTGAGATGTAACCAAAAGGGGCAGGTAATACTTGGGTGAGTGGATTTTGAGGAAACCTTGTGAAGTGGGTGGCATATCAGAGAAGTTGTAATGGTTACTATTTTTAACTAGACAGAATCTAGAATCATTTTGGGTATGGGTCTCTGGATTTGTATGTAAAGGATTATTTTATATTAATTGATGTAGGTCCATTTTGACTGTGAATAAGGCCATCTCTGGACAGGAGATCCTATATAAAATCCACTGGCTTTCATTTATTGTTTTCTGCTTTCCAACTGTGAACAGGCTGTGACTGGACGCTTCAAGTTTCTCCTGCCTTGATTTCCTTGCCATGATGTACCTGACTGTTAAGAGTAAGCCCTTTCTCCCTCAAATTACTTTTGTCAGACTCTCTTATATGGTAGCAACAGGACAAAAAAGATATAAGGTGGCCCTCTTTCCCTCCAAAATCATGAATAAAACTTCCCTCTAGAGTATTTCTTTCCATGATTTTCTTGAGCAGTGGTTCTCAACCTTCCTTCTGTAATCCTTTAATATATTTCCTCATATTGTGGTGACTCCCAACCATAAAATTATTTTTGCTGCTAGTTCAAAAATGTAATTTTGCTACTGTTATGAACTGTCATGTAATGGAGGTGTTTTCTGGCAGTCATTTGACCCATAGGTTGAGAAATGATGCTCTAGCGTCTAGAGAAGCCCACAAAAGCTGGGTGGGAATATGGTACACGGAAGTGAGAATATGATGCAGCACTTTAGTTTCTGATATTGCAGGAAAAATCGATATGCAACTCAAAGGACACATAAACATATAAAGTCAACATTCTAGCCACTAGACGACACAGCTTCCAGGAGGCAGCTGTATTTTCTTGGTTACTTTCTAACTCTTTGATGAGATTGCTCAAGGTTAATGATTGATCTCATGTCTGTCAGTTAAGACATTTTTGTCATTGCAAACTTAAAACATTGTTTAAAATGAAGTTTCAGGATGAAAGCTGAGGCTATTTCTTTCTATGCTGCTTTCTGTAAGACTACACTGAAATGTTAAATAACTGCAACTGACAAAATGTAGTATAGGCATCTATGACTACTCCTACAGAAATATGATAGGTATTGTCATTTCATGTACTTTGATATTATCTTATATGTAACACCATAACAGAGAATACAGTAGTTAGGTAATCTGATATTTTAGTGAAGTAGGAGGTGGTAATCTACATCCAACTATGAAGGACTGTGGTCAACCCACACCCCCAGAGATCCAGCTAAACTCTTAAGGTCCTAAAATTATAAGACTTTGCAGTCTTCTTGAATATATGGACCAAGGGTAGGCAACAACTGGGATTCAGTTGCATGGTTTTAAAGGACTGTGTTGATATTGATGATGGCTATGTACTTCTTGTCATTTAGTTCGACACTTCTACAGGATGAATCTCTAAACCAATATTTGAGGATACCCAAATATTGTCATACAAGTTTCCAAACTTAAACTATTTATTAATTAAAACATTCATTAATTTAAAAAAGTACAAGGAGTGTTAATTTTGTAAGCTTCTAGAAATTAAGATGCTTGAAAAGACTTGTTTTCTCAGATCTGATTAGATTTTTGAAACCACCTGTGTTCCGTGTTTTAAAATGGGAATACCTATGCTTCTTTTTTACATCATGTGGTTATATGGTTAGTAGTTTTATGGTCTATAAGAAACATGCAGAAAAAAATAAGCCATATGGACCAATTGAATGTTAGTACATGGAAAAGGTCAGTTGAGAATTACAGCTAAGTTCAAAATGTTTATTTTCTGGAAATTCACGTCATATGAAAGCACAAAAGAACAGAAAGGCTAAAGTTTTGATGAGGAAGTTAAACCATACATTCTGGAAAATTCTTTTTCTGTTGACAGAAGAGAGTGAGCAGTGAGTTTGAGCAGTTTCTACAACTCTTTCATTTTGTATGACTCCACAGTGGGGGTTTATTGCCTATGTTTCTCACATCACGTGGCTACATGGTTAGCACTTTTCTGATCTATAAGAAATATGCAGAAGAGTCTATCTAAGTTGTTGTTTTTCTATTGTAGCAACAGAGAAATTATTTATGCTGCAAGGTTGTTGAATCCTAATATGATCACAGTGTGCCCTTAGCTGAGTGATACTGTAAAATATAAGAAAAGACAGAGGAACAACTTCATAGAGGTGAGAGCCTATGGTTGATGCAGGGCAGAGAGAGTAAGAACACAAAGCATGGCTCAAATACCATTTTACAGGCTAGGAGCCCTTGTCAAGTTATTTCTTTTTGGCACAGTCAGGACAAAACACCTGCCCATCAAGATACACAAAGTGCTTATTGGCCAGATTTACAGAACAGTTTTTGCAGTTGAAGCAGTAGTCATGCCAGTAATGTTCTTCATGGGCCACCATATTGGTGCCTTTGCCAAACCCGGTGATGGCATTCCGGCATTCAGCGCACTTCTTGGCCACAACGTTCTTGTAGCAATCCACGCAGTAATACTGGTTGTCCACAACAGTGAAACGCTGCCCACTCAGCTCCTTAGAGCAGTTACAACATATAAAGCACTCACTGTGCCAGGGCTGATCCTGGTAACTGATTCCTCCACTTTTGATGGGCTTATTGCATTTTGTACAACGCTTCGCAAACATGTTCTCATGGCAAGCCACACAATAGAATTTACCATCTTTAGGGAAGAAACTTTGGGTTCCAATGACTTGCTTGCAGTTACTGCAGACAAAGCAGTTTTTATGCCAGACGGTATTGTTGTACTCCACATTCTGGTCTCCTGCCACAATACTGTTAAGGCACCCTTGGCACTTGGGGGCAGTGTCCTGAGCGGCACACTTGTTGCACAGGATCTTGTTTTCCCAGGACACAAAGGTCTCAGTGGCCAAGGGTTGACGGCACTTGGAACAACGGAAGCAGGTGTTGTGCCAGTAGCTGTTCTTATAATGCACCTCCTTAGAATCTGCACTTATTGGCTGGCGGCATTCCTCACAGGTATTGGCCCAGTGTTTATCAAAGCACGACAGGCAGCAGCTTTGTCCATCCTTCTCCACATACTTTTTCCCCTGCAAGGAAAGCTGGCAATAGTGGCACTGGAACTTCTCAGACATGGTACCTTATAGCTTGGGAGACCTCACACTGGATGTGCAAAGAACAGGAGGTGTTTGGGATGGGCTGGATGCAGTTGAGAACAGCTATCAGTTGATGCCTGGAGATGCCTGTCCATGCGGCAGTGTAGGTCGTCTGCAGGGTGATGGATATGAAGCTGGGTTTTTATGGTAGCTTATCAGTCTGTACAAACACAAAGAAGTCTTGGGCTGTCTTCTAGGACCACTCTTCCAATCTCCACTACTCATGTCTATCTTCTACCTAACAGCATTTTTTCCACTCCATAGAAATAGATGTTACAGATAACACAGAAAGAATTGCTGATGTACTTTAGCCAAAGATCACCAAGAATTCCTGCAAGCTTGAGATTATTACTCATCAGAGAGACATTGAATCACATTGCATCTCAGCAATAGGATGTAAGGCAGGGCTATTAAGATTTAGGATTATGTTAGATATTTTGATGGAGGGTTTAAGGATGTATAACCTTCTTGCTTTACTTTTGTGATGAAGCAGGGGTGATTGTATGATTTGTTATCTTCATAAATTTTACCTATAAAGAAGAAAAGCTAGAATAAGCAAAACTGTAACCAGTGAAGAAGCAACACTCATTTACTAGTTTGTCATTCTGACTTTGTGTATTCTCTTTGGTGGCCTGGATTATAGTCATCTTTTTGCTCAGGTTCAAATACTAGAAAGTAGTCTTAGTTTTGCTTTGACCATTACTGATTATGAAGTAGCTTTGCCTCATGCTATTTGGCTTAATTGGAAAATACCAAGGCCTAGTTACATCAGGCCAGTTCCTACTAACATTATAACTTCCCTGATAGCACCAGGCCATTTGCTAGATTTCAGGGACTGCTTTCTTCTGTCAGAATATAATGGTCAAATTTGACTGTTTGGCTTACAGTGTAAGTCCAGAATTTAGAAAGGTCAAAAGTTTGAGGCCAGCTTGGATTACACAGTAAGGTTAAGGCAAGCCTGGTGTATATAAAGAATGCTTATCTCAAACAAGATTATGATGGTTAAGAACTTGAGCTGTGGTCATAAAATTGGATTACAGAAGTTTATGTTCAACAGTTGTGAGGATGGACTAAATTATCTAACTTATTTGCTTCAGATTCTTTGTGTGAATAGAGAAAATATAATAGTACTTGCCTCATTATTGACAGAAATGAGATGACACAGACTAACAGCTTGTGTCAAATAAATTATAAGTTAAAAAAAGTAGTGAGTCACAGAAGGAAAACACAGTTCAAGCAATTGTGCCAGAAGACCAGTATGAATGTGAGAACAGAAAAGTATTATTTACATTGGATGGTAACCTAATCAAGGCTATTGATCATTCAGTTCATTTCAAAATACCAAAAGAATGTATACACAGTGAACATAAAAACTGTGTTGCTCTTACACTAATTTGTCATACAAAGTCCAATAGAAACACTATGAAGATGATGACAACTCAACAAAGAATTTTATTTATGCAAAGAACTGGAACAGTTTCATATACTGGGCAGAAAGTTGGACCATTTTTTCAACTTCAGTGCTATCAGCATATAATTTATGTCTTGCTTTTATAGTTCTGTCTTCTGGCTTGCTACTTTCTGGTCTTACAATTTTGAACTACCTTACTCTGTTATCTAGCTAAATGCTATCTAGACAGAAAGATATTACAGAATAAGAATCAAGATCTACAATGGAGGTCAGCCTATAAAATAAATAGGGCCTGATTTCATTGAGGCTCCCTCTGGTTGTATCAAAGTATCTGAAATCAAGATAGAAACAATTCAATCAACATCTCCATACTTACTCTCTTGAAGAGTAGGCGAAAACTGAATGGGATGGTATTGTTTTTTTAAAGATATATGTATACACATATACTTTTCTGCATGTCCATCTGCACACCAGAAGACAGCCTCAGATGGTTGTGAACTGCCATGTGAGTGCTAGGAATTGAACTCAGGACCTTTGGAAGAGCAGTGAATGCTCTTAACCACTGAGCCATCTCTCTAAACCCTGTATTCATTTTTATAAGTAAGGAAACTGAGACAGCAAGAAATGACTGGGGTGAGATTTATGAAAAAAAAAATACAGGACTACCTTTATTTGTAGGTTCAGAAGGAAACAAAAGCTTCCCAGTATTTTTGTTGGTTTATGAACTAAAATAAACAACTGCTTTGAATTATGGCCATAATAATTAGTAAAACCGTGTCAACTTGGGGAAGAAAGTTATAAAGTGTAATTTTGTACATTGTAATTTTGCCTAGAGTTCAATCTTGAAAGTCACCTATTAAAATCCCATTAAGAACTCAGTATTCTGTGAAAATTCAGTCTCACCTAATCATCCAATTCAACTTAGTGATGTGTTCTGTAAAACAAGATTATCGTGATAATTTCAGCACTGTGATCTAAATGGATTTAATTCATTGATTTGGTAGTGATTAAACTGAAGCCATACTATAGTTCATTTAAGAACTGGGGCAAAGTTAGTTCCCTCTTGAGATTTTTTTGTTGTTAGCACCCCTCTTTGAGCCCTGTCAACACTTACATCACACTGATTAATTTCACTTAAAAACTGAGGTCTCTTGGGACTGGGGATGGCTCAGTGGTTTAAGAGCACTGTCTGCCCTTCCAAAGGACCCGGGTTCAATTCCCAGCACCCACGTGGCAGCTCACAACTGTCTGTACCGCCAATTCCAGGGGATCTGACATCTTCACACCAATGCACATAAAAACAAAACTTAAAAAAATTGAGCTCTCTCACCCTGGTGTATGTTTCCACTTGCTAATTAGGTTTTGAAAAGAAAAAAAAAATCTCACACTTTGGTACGATTTCACAGGTCCCTTTACACCCACCATCTCTTCTTATCTTCTCAAAAAGTTCAGGGTGGATTTATTGTCATCTTGATCTTAAAAGATGAGAGTCAAAGAAGAGCTAATAGCATTTATCTATCAGGCAGCCTGTGCGGAACTTTCTGCCTTTGCTCCCCTAAAAAGCCCCACAGGCGGCTATTACAAGCCTCTTGGAAGCTCAGTGTCCGACTTCTCACCAAAGTTGAGGCAGGGCTGAACTTGCAGAAACCCATAGCCGACAGCATCCTCTGAGGCTGCTCACTACTTTCCAGGACCCCACCAGGAAATTTTTCCCAGGATCTGAAAGAGCGTGGAGGGTCGAAGTCCTGAAAGAAGCCCTAGTTAGGGAGTGACACAAGGGCAGTTTTTCTTACTTCCAGTTATTTTCTCACAACGAAGAACCGACCTTTTTCCTCAAGATTTCAGGCCCCTTGAAAGGCCTGGGCACCCGCTGTGTGATGAGGGCGAACCTGACGGACTTTTACTCCCAAGGATTCCAGTCGTAGGGCAGGCAAGAACCAAAACAACAACAAAAACAAAAAGCCCGAACAAATTAGCTAGGCCTCGCCTCACCCTATCACTCGGTGACACCGGCGCGGAGTGCCCTGGGGAGACCGGCTGACCGAAGGCCCTGCCCGTCACTCCCTCAGGGCAGCAGCTAAAGAGGGATGAGGCCCCTGGGAGGAGAGGGAGACACTGGCGACCATGCCGCCCTCCTCAGGGGAGAAGTTCTAAATCCCCATGACCGTTACTTCTCTCGAGCCCGCACCGCGACGGGAGAACCGGGCGAGGACGCCGGGGCGGAGGGGGCGGGGAGGCGCGCGCAGGCGGGCTAGGGGCTGCTGGGAGGGCTGCGCGCGCCGCGCGACCGGTGGGCGCGGGGTGGGGGTGGGCGGAGGCGCGAGCGCGCGTGCGCGTCGGAACCCGAGGCGCGGGAGGAGGCGGGAGCTCCGAGGCTGCGGAGGGGGCGGGTCGCGTCAGGCGCCACGTCCGCAGCCAGAGGCCGCCGCCGCCGCCTCGGACCCAGCGTCTTCCTGACTCCTGAGCCTGGGGAGAGCATCTGGATCGCGCCGCCGCCCCGGGGCCGCGTCACGGCTCTGCTGTCCCCCTCGGTGCCACCGCTCCCTCGGTCCCCGGCCCCGACCCCGCGGTGAGTGAGTCGCTCTCTTGTCGGGGGGCCGGGAGGGGGGCGCCGTCCTGGATGGCCGCCCTTTGGGCCCTTTCCGTTAGCCCCTCTGCGCCTCACCTTGCGCCCCCGGGGCCCGGCCGCTCCAGCCCGGCCTTTTTTGTGGGGGCACTGACGTGAAGGGGGAGGGGCAGGGCGTCGTTGGTTGGGGGGCGGATGGAGGTTGTGCGGCTAGGTCACCCCGGCGGGTCCGCGAGTTCTCGGACGCAGTGTTTGGGGTTCGCGGCCACTTGCTCCTGGAAGCCAGGGTCTGACCTGTTTGCCTTGAGTGTCAGGCTGGCGAGGTGGAGAAGATGGGGTCATCCGAGGAGGAGCCCAGTTTCCTTGCCCCACTTAACTTCTGACCTGTTGATAAACGGTCCGGGTGGGTTCAGGCGCACAGGGCTCGCCCTCAAGCAGAGGTTGCCGCTGCTCTTCCGAAATTGGGAACTCCACTCCCACGCCTGTTCTAAGCCCGCAGGTGTGGAAGTGAAGGGGCGCTGGCAGTGTCTGGGAACGACTGCGGGGAGTCCTGGAGCCGCCGTCAGTGCAGTCACTGCCGACCCCCAGCTTAACCCCAAACCAAACCTGCCTTGCACACGCAGCCTACTCCGGATCAAATAGGATTGTCTCTCTTAAACCCTTCCTAGGTTGGAATTCCGCAGGAGCTAGGGTGTGTTGGGTGGACAACGGAGGAGGAGCTGCCCAAGCCAGCACTAGCCTCTAGGGTCATTTTCTGCCTCTCCTGCCACGTCACTCCTCTGCTAAGTAAAAAAAATAAAAATGCTTGTACCTAAAGGCTAAAGGTGGATCAATGAGGGGAGCAAGGGCTGCTGGGAAGAGTTAGAAACACCTAGACTAGGAAGCGAAATCTTACTTGATTGTGTCTTTTGTATCTTGTGAACGCTGCTAATCCAAAAGGAAATATTGTGGTTATTTCTATCTGCTATTGGTTAGT
Organism: Pachyuromys duprasi; assembly: GCA_028658305.1. Lineage (NCBI taxonomy): Eukaryota > Metazoa > Chordata > Mammalia > Rodentia > Muridae > Pachyuromys > Pachyuromys duprasi. The sequence goes on from CM053766.1 coordinate 84,932,584, forward strand.
GTTTTAAAACTTCTAGGTTTTGGCCCTCAAGAGCTACCTCACCAACAGGTAAGTGCTTGTTTCCAATCCTTCTTTAGCAATGTTTATAAATTCATATACATCTGCTTCCATTTTTCACTTTTTTTTTTTTTTTGGTCTTTGTTATAGGACTTAACACCAGAAACCAAGTTCAATGAAAACATCTAGGAGAGTTTAAGTGATGTTTACATTAGCCAAATAAATTCACAAGTCAAGTGTTTGATTTTTTTTTTTTTAAACTTCTGGGAAAACCTTAACTTTCCTGTTTCAGTCCTTGAGTCTTTGTTCCTTTCCTACTTCCTGATGATATCGGACCAATTACATACAATTAAGAGTAGGGTCTTTGTATCTATGTTCATTCATTGTCTCAGCAAGACCTGGCACAAAGTTGGGATGCTAGTATCTAGTGAAACAATGAAGTGTATTTTAGTGAGGATGACTGATGTACTGGTTCTCTGGCTTGGCAGAATATTTTAATCCTGTTTCATATTTTATTAAGGAAAACACTTAAAATTTCTATTTTGACACTAAGCATTACTTGTCACTTTGTGTATGATTTTAAAACTTTCATTGATCAATTTTTCTTCCTTGCCAAAGTCAGTGCCTTTCCTGTAGTCTTATTTGCTGTTAGTTGGCAGGAGCCACCTTTTATACAAGCAGTGTTCAGTATTGTTAGCTACAGAGCATAAAACAGCAACATGGTCTCTTATTTTACATTGTTTTTTAGCACATGTATAGTCTTGAAACTCCTCAGTGAAGAAGAGTGAGGATATGCCACTTACTATATAGCACAGGCAGAATTCCCTCCCTCCTTCCTAGACAGGTTCTCATTGTATAGCCTAGGCAGACCTGGACCTCACTATGTAGCTAGGCTTGTCTAACTTGAGGCAGTCTTGCTGCAGCTTTACAAGATTAAGGGTGTGAGCCACCATGCCTAGCTTAGGTTTTTTCTTCTATAGAAGACTGACTTGTGTAACAAATGTTTAAAAGAGACTTTGAAGGTAAAGTATTGCACACTATTTTGTAATTAAGCTTTATGTTGTTAACTTACTTGACATTAGAGGGGTTGTACCTAGAGGCTTAAAAAACAACAAACCAAACAAACAATTTTTAGATCTTGTTTTCTTTGTGAACCAAAAGTTAAATTTGCATATAAAATTTTACTGAAACCCGTAAGTGGCATTTCTTCATAAATGACTTTATTTTTCTTAACTCGCACATACAACAGAGGGAAAGGTTCTTGACAGGTGTTTGGTTACTTGTTTCTATTATTGGAATAAATTACCCTCTAGGGAATAGTGGTATTGATATTTGCTCAATATATTTGCCAGCTGCTTTAATATTTTGTACTAGATAAAAATTATCCCTTTCCTATTAAAATGACTGCTGCTGAATTTGCTGTCATGTTATACAGTCTGTAGTAAAGAAATCTTTCATAATTGACATTATAGTGGTTTGTCTTTGTCAGAACCAAAAGATTGAACTGATTATGTTTAAAAAAAATACGTTAAGGGAGCTGGAGAGATGGCTCAGTGGTTAAGAGGACTGACTTCTCTTTCAGAGGACCTGGGTTCAGTTCCCAGCACCTGCATGACTGCCTGTTAACTCCAGGATCTGGTACTCTCACATAGACATACATGCAGGCAAAACACCAATGCACATACAATAAAAATAAATTCTTAAAAAAATAAATTAAGTCTAAAGGCTGTTGTCATTATTGTCTTCTTTAGGAAAGCCTTTTTTTGTTGTTTTAAACTAGAAACTTATATGCATTATGAGCTCCTAAAAAGCAGATAATATATTAATATATTTTGTTTCCAGGAATGATCAACGTGGCAATTGCTTGGAAAGTGAATTCTCACTTAAATAAGTTCTAGGTTAGAATAGTACCTTTATGTGTCCAATAATAACTGGATGCAGGTAATTAGTAGGGTTCAAGTGTATGTTAAATTAACGACTCAATGAGTTTAGAACAGATGGCTTGTATAGAAATTAATTTTGGGGGCTAGAGAGATGGCTCAGTGGTTAAGAGAACTGACTGCTCTTCTAGAGGACTGGGGGTTCACACACAGAGGCTCACAACCAACTGACTCCTGTTCCAGGGGATCAGATACCCTCTTCTGGTTTTCATGAGCACTGTATGCACACGGTGCACACACATATATTTGTGCACATAGGCCAAGCACATAAAAATATTTTTTTCTTATCAAAAGGTTAACTTTTGTATATTTGTTCCCTTTTCAGATTCAGTCTTATTTTCTAGTTCTGGCTGTTCTGGAGCTCACTATGTGACAGGCTGACCTCAAACTCATGGCAGTCCTGCTTTGGTCTCCAGGATGTTGGGATTATAGGATTGGGGACACCTGGTTTTCAACTTGCAATTTTAGTCAAAACTTTAGGATTCAGTGTTTTTGAGTGCATTGTAAAAACAACTAGATCATCTGATAGTAGTCTTTTATACTAATCTCTGTGTTAATTAACACTTCCCTCTAATATATGATCCTGTTAAGTTGTTTAATGCCTGCATTAAACTTTTAGGAAACTTTAGGAATCTTATAAATTCCTTTCTTGCTCTCTTTGAAACTATACTAACTATTCAGTGAATACTGATTATTCATTTGAAAGTTTGTTTTGCTAAATTTTCTTTTTCAGTTGACTCTTAAATACAATCTAATGAAGGTTGTAAGTCTGTTTTCATCACTCATTAGTACAATCACATCACCCACCTTCCATATGTTATCATTTAAAGCCATTGTCTAAACCTCAACTTGTCTCAGACTGTCTCAACTTTTTAAGTACAATTACCTAAAATGTCTTTTGTGGATTTTCTGACAGCATCTTGTACAACTTTCTGTAGATGTTCTGAAGGCATCTAAGATACAACTTGTTCATCTTTTGATGAACAAAAGGTCCCTCATCTTTCGATAAAATTGTTTCTTTTTCTAATGTATTCTGTCGTGATTATAATTTCTGCATGCTTAGTTGATCATTTTAGAAATCTAACACTATATTTTTCCTATAATATAAGCTTGTTTTAATACCCAAGTTGGCTTTATACAAAAATTCAAGTATTTGACTTTATTCGATATTAAGGATCTGAAGATGAAGTTGTGAACAAAACCAAATCCCTTGTTCTCACAGGGCTTACATTCTAATAGGGATACATATAAAATAGATATTAAGTGATAAAAAAGCTATAGTGAAATCAGAGTAAAGCAAAAATGATAGGCACAGCAGAAGAGCGTGCTTGCCTAGAGATCTTATAAGGAGATATTTATACAAGAACCTCATTAGTCTCTCCCAATCCTGACAGCATTTGTTTTTGTTTTCTTGAAGATAGCAATTCTGTTTGGGGTGATAGGGAATCTGTAATTTTGATACCATTTCCTTAATGACTAAGGATGTTGAGTACCTTTTAATGCATATATTGGTTATTGTTTAGTTCACTTGCTCACTTACTGGTTACAGTATTCTCTTGGTGTTTAATTTTATTTATATATTGTGGATATTAATCTTCTGTCTTATGTATAGTTGGCAAAGAGTTTCTATAGGCTATCTGTCCACTCTGCTATTGTTTCTTAGATGTGCTAAATATTTTAGCTGGTGGTTCCTTTTTATTTTAAAGGGTGGAGGGGTTTAGTTTGGCTCAAGGAATTGTAGCGCATTCAATACGCAAGGAAAGGATGACAGAGTTATGGTATTGGAAACTTGTAGCAGAGACTCCTCACCTGGTTATGGGCAAGAAATCTTAGATAGCTTCTTAAAGCACAGATATGGCATTGTTATTCTGCAGATGGTTCCTCATTGTCTGTCCATAGGAGTATGAAGTCAGTTCATGTTGTTTAGACTAATGTCCATGTTTTCAGGCTATTATATTATAAAGCAGCTATGATCTAAAGTGGTGGTATTCTATTTTGGATATAAGAGATATAGAAACACTATGAAACATATTAAACAAAAACAAAAATAGTTTCCCTAGCTGGGCATGATGGCACATGCCTTTAATTCTAATACTCAGGAGGCAGAGGCAGGCTGATCTCTGTTAGTTTGAGGCCAGCTTGTTCTTACAAAGCAAGTTCCAGGATAGCAGCCAGAAAAAAAATCTTTTTTCTATGGATAGAGAAGGGATAGCTCTACTTGGAGGAAAATGTAAAGCCATTAGTAGGGATTTATGGGATAGGGACACTTTTGAAATGAATACAGTTGGAATCACATTGACATATTTTTGAACTCTAGTTAAAATACATATGATGAATCTGGGAGTAGTGGTTTATGCCAGTGATCCCAGCACTTGTGAGAATGAGGCAGGATTTGAGTTCTAGGTCAGTTTTGGCTACATAGGAGACTCTGTCTAAAAAGAAAAAAATGAAATAAGATGTATATATGCATGTAATTTTTTTTATTTCTGTATAGATTATCATAGCGTCTTGATCATGTTGACCGTCAGCCAATTATCATGTGTTTCTATGTATATAAGTATGTATATATAGATTTGTGTGTTATATGGTGGGATATAATGAACAATATAAGTAGAAGTGTCTCAAAATTTAACAGTCGATTGGGAGAAGAAAGAGGCTATAAAATAGTCATTTTTTTTTTCCCACAGAAGAAACACACTTTTTTTTTTTGCAGGATTTTCTGCATGTTTTGCTTTAGAATTTGTTAAGTAATATTCTCATTTTAGGGTTAGGGCCAGAATATCTTAATTTTTATTTTAAATCTCTTAAAGTTATGTTTCCTTTGCCATATATTTTATATTAGTTGGGATTCAAGCTTAGGCATTTCTAATGAATACTATGCTGTATAATTTGTTATGTTCTTACCATGAGTATAGCTATAAAAGGAAATAAGTGTAAGTTTTTTAGTTTGAGGGAATTTTCTAATTAAGTCAAGTTAGTCAGGAATTTCATCTTGGAGCACTGTACCAACTGATGATACTCTTTTGTTTTTTTCTATACAAGATTATGTAGCTGTATTGTATTTAATCATATGGAATGATATGCTAAATTCACAAATCAAACAAGATTAGGTACTGCTACTAACTTTTGAATCAGGACTTTTATGAGAGCAACTAAAAGATAGTTATCAATCGCATCTTCTATGCTGACGGATTTTAGTGCCCACTCAAGTCTGTTTTAGGATTTAGGTTGTAAATCATGGCAAGATGTAATGCATGAAATTAAAATTACCTTTGAAAGTCTCTCTTTTTTACAGTCTTATCTAACACCCATACCCAACTCATCATTTTTATTTTGTTCTTTGGCTTGAATTACTAAAATACAGAGTAATAGGTCTTTCTGACACTGCTTGAGATTTCCTACTCTTTGTTCATTCCACAGTAGTCAGAACAATTTTTTTTTTCATCCTCTTTTAGATAGGAGATACCTAGGTAGCTCAGGATTGCTTTGTACTCTAGGTCTTCCAGTCCTAACTTCCTGATGCTAGGATTACAGGCCTGAGCCACCACACCTGTTTTAATATTTTAAAAAATGTAAATCAGAACACCTCACTATTCTGTTTAGTGTGTTCCATTGCCTTTACCTCTTACTCTGCTAAAAGCCAGTTTCCACCATTGCCTGCAGGGGCCAGTATGCTCCAGACTACATTCTGTGATTTCGTCTACTGCCCTTTGATATAGTTTCTTCATTCTTTTTTAGCTCTTGTTCTTGCTGTTCCTGGTAAGCTTTCACCTCAGCTTGCTGTTTGTTCTGCTTGAGGACTATTCATCTAAATATCTGATGCCTTACCTCTTTTGGGATGCACCTGAAATGAAGCCTTCACAGATTATCTGTTTGAAACACCACATTCTCTTCTCATCCATTCCTCTACTTCTATAGCATTTAGCACTGTTTGATATACACTATAGTGTTAATATATTACCTTCCCCAACTAATGTGACTATTGCCCTATGGCAGTGATTCATTGCCCTTTGTACCTAGAACATTGTTTAGCTCAACTTGATGCTAAATCATTACTTGTTAATTAGTGTATTAAACTTCATTGTACAATTTCATAATGTCTTTTAAAGTTCATTTTATGTGTGTACATGTTTGTGTGTTTATGATGGCCTGCAAGCATAGGTATGTGTATGCATGTAGAGGCCAGAGGTCAACATTTGGTGTGTTCTTCAATCAATTCTCCATCTTACTTTTTTTGAGACATTGTCTCCCACTGAACCTGGAGCTCACTAATTCAGTTAGGCCGGTTGGCCAGTAAGCCTCATTCCGCCTTCTCAGCAATGCTAGGTTTACAAGCATATACCTAGATTTTAATTTTTTTCTTTAAAGTGGGTATTTGGATTCAGAATTCAGGTCCTCAGTGCTTGTGTGGTAAGAACTTAAATGATTGAGCCATCTGCTCAGCCTCCTCACAATATCCTTTTAATATCTGTTGTTTTTACATAGATATAATAACTGAGTCCTAGGAGACATTGGACAAATACTTGGTTGACTTTTAAGGCCTTAGCGACATAGGACAAACACTTACTTGATGGCTGGAATCACAACCCTAATTTTCTGTCCAAGCAAGATAGTATATCATAAAGTCAGTTTTAGGCCAATCTTGTCCTGCCTTTACTTAGTCATATTTATATTTAAAAAAACCCAAATATTTTCATAAAGAAATTGGGAAATTCCAACCATATTTTCTTCATCTTAGCATAGCTTATTAGTTCTTAAATGTCTTTCATGTCTTTACTTAGAATTAATCATATTTCATGTTTTTCTACAGGTTTTTCAATTCTGTCATGTAACTAAGAAAAACAAAAGACATTCAAGTCTTGCTGATTTAGATTAGGCATGTTATCAGTATAGAAAGGAATCTCATTTTCCCATGGTTTTTATTGCTGCCCAGATCGCTTTCACTAGCAGTTTTCAGGTGAGGTTCCACAGTAAAAGCACTGATGGGAAACTTGAACCATCGCTGCTGCTCCTCGTTAGTGTTGCCAATAACATTTATATTGTACATTGGTGTCATTTTAAGTCTTTTGTAAACTCTACCTTGAGATAGGAGATAGGATGAGCTACTCTTGTGGTAAGTACTTAAGAATTTTCTCCATCTAAATAAAATAGCTTAAGTTGATATACATCATGTGAGAAGTGGCAGTCTTACTCTGAAATATGTTTTGTTTTCTAGGTGATAAACATGAATCAGGCAGATAAAAATCAAGAAATTCCATCTTACCTTAGTGATGAACCACCAGAAGGTAAGCATGTACCGGACTCTAAGAATGGAAGGAATATAATGGTAAATTAAAGCTATGATCATTTAAAAATATTAATTAATTTAAAGGAAAATATTTAATTCATTTCATTTGCAAGATGGAAGCAGATGTTACAAGCATAAGCCAAACAGTATTGCTATTATTCAGCATATACACTGTATTATGAGTAATATTAGATCTGAAATGATTATGTTTTCCAGTTCCATATGAAATCTAACATTTTTTCAAATTTTTCCCTTTAGGGAACACAAAGAAAGATTCAACTCTCTCCACAGCTGGCATTTAAACTAACATGTAACGGGTGCTTTCAGTATTCTAAAATGTGGTTTTGTAAATTGAGGACAAGTAAGAGCTTTTTGTTTGTTTGTTTGTTTGTTTTCTGAGATAGGGTTTCTCTGTGTAGCCTTAGCTGTCCTAGACTCACTTTGTAGACCAGGCTGGCTTTGAACTCACAAAGATCCACCTGTCTCTGCTTCCCTGAGTCCTGGGCTTAAAAGCGTGCACCACTGTGCCTGGCTAAGAGCTATTTCTAAATAATGAAATACTTCTAAAACAGTACACTGATAATAGATTCTTTCTTTATATGGTTCTTATTTGCTACATTTAGAAAACTTACAGAATGACATATCACTTTTTACATATCATATTGACAAAAGTAGAAACATTAAAATACATTGTTGGCTGGGTTAGAAGAGTCACTTGTTTGATGCATTGCTGGTTGGGGTGTACAGCAAATGGTATCTGTGGGGAGAATTATTTGGCAAATTTTGTCCAACTTATTACTCTATGTACTCCTGGACTCAACATACATTCTTTATTAGTGTGATTGGATGATTCATCATACAAACATGGGCAAAATTCATGTTTCATTTAACTGTGTAAGAATTAAATGAATGTATTAACGTAGTTATATCTTCAAAAGAAATATTAAATTTACATACATATGTATGGAGGAAAAGATTGGCAGAATGTTTTTGAGTAAAACAGTGGATACACTGTAGCATACATATTTTATTTAAAGCAGGAGGAATAAGAATGTATCTAAGTCCAAGCTATATATCTAAATATAAATTTGGAGACAGGTGATTTTAGAAAAGAAGCAGTATTTTTATGATCATATTTAAAAACTTCTAAGCAATTCATTTGTTTTTATTTTGTGTGTACGGTTGTTTTATCTGCATGTATACCTGTGTACCACATGAGTGCAGTGCCCACAGAGGCTAGAGGAAGTTGAGTTGTAGATGGTTGGAATTATTGATAGTTGGAACCTACCACATGGTTACTGAGAATCAAACTGATTCCTCTGAAGGCTTTCCAGTCCCTCTGATCATTTTAAAATAATGACTTTGACTTTCGTATAAGCCAAATTTTTATTTATATGTTAAATGTAAAGCAATGACAAAATCAATGGTAAAATTAGAAAAGTTAACCAAACAATATAATGTTGTAGTGACTAAGTTAAAAAAAAAGTTAAATGTAAAGAATCATAGCCTTTTTACCTGGTCAACAAACATGTTCCAAAAACAATTGAGCCTTTAATAAGAAGATACAGACCTTGGTGAGTAGAGACATAATTTCCATTATTTAAGGTTTCTTTTCTAGTCACACTTTTATTTTAAGACCATTTCACAAACATGAACATCTTTTTTTATTTGCAAAAGTATAGGAGGCACAGGATTGACTTTATTTTTGGTGTACTGCACACAAACACACCTAATTCAAGATTTGAGATATAAAGAATTCCTGTCATTCATTACATTATAATTGATACTGCTCTCTATGTTCATATATGGTTTTGGGATCTGCTTAATTTTTCTTTCTAAATTGTATCTATTTTAGCCTGGAAGTTGTGACACGAATTACTCATATATTTTCTTCTAAAAGCCTTGGAAGCACTATTTGTGTCCTCTTCCAGTGGCCTAACCCTGCACAGAAAATGACTGTAGTCATATTTTACTTGGATTTTAACTTTCTAAGCTTAATATAAATAATAACCTCCTTGGGGAACTGCATGTTGATTTTTCGGCTAGATGTCCTAACTCTAGGTATTGCATTTCTTCCCAGTTCTGTTTTCCTTGTCTGTTTTCTTCCTATATTGTTAGGCACAGATCAGTTTCTGGGAAGATCTAAAAATAAAAAAAACAACCCCATAAAAAAAAAACAATAAAATCTTACAGATAAGCCTAAAAGAAGATGGATGCACTTGTTGGCCATGGCGGCTGACACCTGTAATCTCAGCATTGTGAGGTGGAAGCCAGAGGGCATCGGCTTACAGCTCAGCTACAGTGACTCTCCTACTCCACCCACGAATGAGGAGGAACTAGCTAATTGGTTGAATCTAGTTTAGTGGAAAAAAAAAAACAAAACACGAAAATTAGTAGCTCACCTTTTTCTTTTTTTTTAAAGAACAATTTGTATGTTTTTTTTTTATACTCTGGGTATATGTAATTTACAAATATAAATATTTTGAATTTGTTTTCTATTTCTGTGTCTTGGTTTCTAAAAACCTGTTAACCACCATGTGTAGTGGTGTATGCTTTTAATTCTATCACTCAGGAGGGATGCAGAGGCAGGCAGATATCTGTGAGTTCAAGACCAGCCTGTTCTACATAGTGAGTTCCAAGACAGCCAGGGATACATAGTGAGATCCTGTTTAAATAAAAGAACAAAACAAAAAACTCACCTCCTTTCTTTTCTTTTCTTTGGAGACAGTATCTCTCTCTGATAAGTACGTGTCATCATTCTCTGGTCCTTATGTTTAGGAGAAGATTTTGTATTATAAAGCTAAACGTGTTTTTTGAGACAGTCATCTTACATAATATAGACTATCTTCAAACTGAGGGCCTCATGCCTCCTCAGTGCTCTAGTTTTATGTAATTTTATGACTAATATAGTCAAGTGCTTGCATGTATCATTTTATTTTTAGCCATTTAAAATTTATTACTCTTAGTAGTATAAATATTTGTATTTTTAAAACAAATTTAGCAGTGACTATATCTTATATCTGTATAATACTTTATTGGTTTTAAAATATTTGTTTTCTATAGTTAACATACAAGTACCGTGGAATTTTTAAACAAAATTTGTTTTAGCTGATCAGTCCCTTCCCCTATCTCTCACCTCCTCCTCCTCATCTCCTTTGTGTTTTCCAGATCACATGTGTTCCTTTGCCTTCAGGTCCCCTTTTCATTAGCATCTCTTTTTGCCCTTTTTAATCTTCTTTTTTAGATTTTTAGGCTTTATTTGCATACTCTCCCATTTGTATACACACACGTGTTATAAGCTAGGATCCACATATAAAAGAGAACTTGTTACTTTCCAAATCTTTTCATTTCCTTGCACATTTTGTAATTTTTATTTTTCTTTACAGCTGAATATAATTTCATTTTATATATGTACTACATTTTCAATATCATCTCTTGATGGACATCTAGTCTGGTTTCATTGCTGTTGTACATAGGGTAGCAATGAACTTGGATGTGCAAATATTTCTGTGTTATAGTATGCTATCTTTGAATATGTGCCCAGGAATGGCATAGCTGGGTCATACAGTAATTCTATTTTTAATTTCTTGAGTGGCCTTCATACATAGTGGTTATATTGGTTTGCATTCTTTCAAGCAATATACAAGGTTCTTCTTTCCTCAAATCCTCACCAACATTTGCTATTAGTTTTTAATTTTTGTTTGCTTAAAGAGAGGGTTTTTTTCTGTCTGGGTAGTTTGAAACTTGTTCTGTTGATGGGGGAAATCAGATAGAACCAATTTTGCTTGCAAATGCCATAATAATACTTTAATGTTACTGTGGAAAATAAGTATTTAGAAAAAACAAAACTATTACACAGATATATGTCTGCCTGCTTCTGCCTCCTGAGTGCTGGGGTTGAAGATATATGCCACTGCATCTGGTTTCATAGTAGCAATTCTTACTTGGGTAAGATGGTATCTCACAGTTAATTTGCATTTTTCCAGAGTGCTAAGGATATCAAACACTTTGACTGGCTAGTGTTTGTGTGTGTGTGTGATTTTTGTACTTTAAGAAAATAAAATCTGGCAGGGCACAATGGTGCACACCTGTAATCCCAGCACTCAGAGAGGCAGAGGCAGGCAGATCTCTATGAGTTCCCCAAAGACCACCACCAGGAGTTGAGTCTATTGCAAAACACATGAGGATCTTTTTATTATAAATCATTACAAGCTGCAGCTTGGGCTCACACCCCCACCACCGAAGTGGTGAGAGCTGAGAGCCCCGTGTTCAGGGTAGTTGGGTGATTTAAAGATTCAGGTCCCACTCAGCATGCCCAAAGAGGGGTGTGTGGATTCCTGCCTGGCAAGCATCTATTGGTTGAAATGCAAAGGGAATGTTGCACTTTGAATTGATTGGCTATAGGAAGGTCCCCAAACCATTAATGATCTGGTGTCCCTCCCTAGGGGGGATGGGCCAGTTTCCTAGCAACTATCTCTAGTGGGCAGGAAAAGATTGCAGTAAGACTAGTTCTTCCCCTCAGGGGATTAAGGCTGGATTTATCTCCATTTTGCTGGCCTTAGTTCAGGCTTGTGCTTTAAATGATTTTTAATTCTTTGTTCTCTCAAGTTCAAAGCCAGCCTGGTCTACAAAGCGAGTCCAGGACAGCCAAGGCTGTCTCAGAAACTGTGTCTCAGTAAAACAAAAGAACCCCCCCCCCCCCCAAAAAGTGCATGGTAGTGCACGCTTTTAATCCCAGCACTCAGAGGCAGAAGCAGGTGGATCTGTGAGTTTGAGGCCAGCCTAGTCTACAAAAGAGAGTTCCAGGACAGGTAGGGCTGATACACAGAGAAACCCTGTGGGGAAGGAGGGGAGGAAGTAAATGAAATCTGGATATTAATTGTTTGTTGTACAGCTGGCAAAGATGTCCTTCTGTCCTGTAGGCTGTCTGCTCTTCTGATGGTTTCTTGTGCTGTGCAATAACCTCTTAATACCATGTGGTTCCAGTGGTTAATTCTGGGGGCTATTTCCTGCCTGATGCATTATTTGGAATAATCAGTAAGATTTCCCCAGTTAGAATGTAAAGCTTCCAAGCAATGAAAAAAAACATATTAAGATGAATTTGTGCCTTGTGTCTTAGAAAAGCTCAAATTTTGAACTTTGAGAGATTTGTTACTTAGTTGATACTGTATAGATTTTTTTAAAATAAAGCTCTATTGTTTGGAGTGATAGAAGACAAGTACGTTGTTGTAGCTGTTAGACATAAGATGAGGCTTACAACAGGTTTTCTATGAAAGGAGTTTATTAGGAGAGAAGGGGGAACGAGAGTGGGCCATGATGGGGGAAGAGAGGGATAGAGGAGAGGAGGAATGGAGGGCGCTCCATAGAAAGAGAGAGGAGAGTAAGAGAGTAAGAGTAAGGAGTGAGAGGGTAAGAGGGTAAGAGAGAGAACACGTGGCCGGTTGTCCTTTTAAAGGTCAGGTAATTACTAACCACGCCCCCAGGTGTGGCCACCTGGCTGGGCGATACAAGATGATGTCATAGTTGCTAGGTAACCCAGAAGCAAGGTTGTTTCAGAATACTAACATTAGCTACTTCTGCAGTTAGTCTCTTGTGTTTTATATCATCTAGTTTCTGGACCTCTCAGTTATAGATTTGTGAGAGGATGAATGTTATTTTGAAAGAGGTTTTTACTATGAGTCCCCTCCCCTCAAAATCCTTGGAAATCTCCAGAGTACCTTAAGAACCACATCATATGAAGGTAATTATTTTGGTAATAATTTGGTTGCATTCTGAATTAGAAATTGAAAGCTACATGCTTATATTTTTATTTTTTCATACCTTTAGGGTAAAATTTTAATAGCAGAACTGTAAGTCAGGGAGACATTTAAAATACATCTTTTAAAATAGGATTCTAATGTATAAAGTGGTTTAGTCTCTACAACATTTCTTTTTATAAAGTATTTCTTTTTATGGATAAGATTTTGCACTGTGCCACACATGTTGTATAATACTATTTCTGGGATATAATTTACATGGATATATGTATATTTACTATAGATAGGGAACTACTGATAGACCAAAGTCCAGCTGGGTGAACCAATGAGTTTAATTGAGGTTACTTACAGGAGTAGAAGTGATTCAAAGACAGCTGCATCACCAAAGTCCACACCAATGTGGGTGACAGCTCATGGAAGTTGGAAACATGGAGCATGCTATGCTCTATAGCCTGCAGGCAGCTCAACAGGTTGGAGAGGGACCCTTCCAGGTAGCTCAGCTAGTCTCTGCTTCTTTCAGGCACCTCAGCTTGTCTGAATGTCTTTTAGCAGTCCTTACAGTTTTTATATGGTTGGGGAAAGAGGAGCCTAGTAAATTTGGTCAGTTTCAGGAACTTCCTGAGGCTGTTTTTGTTTGTTTACTTTCTGAGCTTAAGGAGCTTCTATGTAGAATGGAATTTTCACCTTATTTTTAATAAAATATTTCTGTCTTCACCAGCTTCCCTCCAAAATGGAAAATTTTAGTCTCTGGGGAAATGCTACACAACACTGTGTGTGCTGGTGCACACCTATAATCTCAGTGCTTGTGAGGCAGAGGTAGGAAAATTGTGAGTTTGAGGACAGCATGGGAAACATTAATAAGATCTTGCTTTGAAAGACTTCGCTCTGGACCAAGGTATAATATAAAACTTCTGTAGCTGTATTCAGGCACGAGCTCCTTACTGTTCACTCGGTATAGTGGAGTTTATCAGATTAAGCTCCTGGTTGTGAGGAAGGTTACTTAACAATTTGTATTATTCTTAAAAGACATGTATTTGACTGTCATACCATTTTCTCTCATTAGGGTCAATGAAAGATCACCCACAGCAGCAGCCAGGCATGTTGTCTCGTGTGACTGGAGGTCTCTTCAGTGTTACAAAGGGAGCTGTTGGTGCCACCATTGGTGGTGTGGCTTGGATTGGTGGAAAGAGTCTGGAAGTGACCAAAACAGCTGTTACAACTGTGCCTTCCATGGGAATAGGGCTGGTGAAAGGAGGCGTGTCTGCTGTGGCTGGAGGTGTGACAGCTGTTGGGTCTGCTGTTGTAAACAAAGTGCCCTTATCAGGAAAGAAGAAAGACAAGTCTGATTAAGAGACAGGTACACTTGCTCTCCACAGCTCATAATGCCAGTGGCATTGAACTGCTCAATTACAGACTACAACCAAGTCAACTGCTAAACTGCACTGCTGTGTTGAAAGTATTGGTGACTGGCTACGTCTAAAATAAGAAGAGACCAATACTATCACAGTGTATGAAGGCTTCTCATCCTTAAGTTCAGCTTTTTATCTGGTAAAATGTTACACTCGCTCAGTTGTAACTTAAGATATGGTATGTTTAAATATTTGCTCTAAGTCTTTCAGTTTGACTAAAAATGTGAAAGTTCCACTTAGATGATTTTACAGTTCCATGTGTACAGTGTGCCAGCTAACTCACATGACCCTTACAAAGGGACTCTTGAACTACATAAACTGTACCTTTGATGTGCCTACTAGTTTCAGATGTCTTAGTTTTTTATAACTATAGTGGTTTAGGCCAACAGGCATTCTTATTTAAGCTGGCAGAAAAGTAGCAGGAATTCAAAAGTTTAGAAGATAAATGGTTTTGTGATATTGTTAATTGTTTTTTGTTAGATAAGCATTCTATTTGTTTAATCATTGATGCCTTACAAAAGAAAACATCTTTTCTAATACCTTAAATATGTGTAGTTCTTATAATTATCAGTGAATTCTTTTAAAGGTTGTAAAACTAGTTCTCCCTCTTAAGAATCTCAGGAGTATTGAGGTAAAGGCATTTCCTGGTGTCAGTGGGTAAGACAGTGCTTGTTAGCTGTTGTGAGTGGTTAACGTGACACCTAGGCTTTAGTACTTGGTTCATGGTCCCACCATTAACACACTCCATAGTGCCTATGGGACATTTCTTAGCTGATCAAAAGCTGTGTGGGAAGTTTCATATTGAGAAGGAACAAATATTAATTTTTAAGTTCTTATACTTATCTGTCTTTAGGATGTCTTAAATTATCAGTAGTAATTCCATAAAAAATACAATAAAAGCAACCATAAATAAATGAGGATTGACTCTTCAAATGAATGAGATTGGCTCCATACATTTGTTTTGAATAAAAAAAAATGCGTGTTTTTTTTGTTTTGTTTTTTTGTTTTTTAATTTGGAGATGGGGTCTCCTGTAGCCCAGGCTGGTCTTGAGCTGGATGTGAAGCTTAGGATAATCTTGAGCTTCTAATCCTCATGCTTTCACCTCCCAAATTCTGGGATTACAGGCATTGGACACCATGCCTGGTTTTCGTGATGTTGGGGATGGATCCCAGAATTGCATGCATGGTAGGCAAGTATTGTATCACTTAAGCTGCATCTGCAGAGAAATGTATTCATGCTTTTAAAATATGTTCTGTTATAATCCTTTAAAGCAGCTGTAGATATACCATTTCTCAAACCAGTTTCAGGTAGGGAGTTGAAGGTTTTTAAATATGGATGATAAATGTGTTGTGTCTTAATGTGTCCTCATAGCTCATTCATTCTTCATAGAATATAACTCAAGAGTCCATTTCTTTGTTTTAATGTTAAGTTTCATGGAAACTTAATAACTGACATATATATTTAGCATTTATCTAATAATCTAAGCCAGAAAACAAACCTTAATTTTCTTTATATCTAAAATTAGAAAACTGTATTCATTCTGCCCCTTGTAACTCCCTGGAGAGAGGAAGTGGGTGGGGCCTCGACACAAGTCAAAATGTGGTGTGCCTGAGAACATGGGAAGATCAACTTAATGTGTAGCTTTAAATGTTTGTACCTCTTAAGAGTATTATATTAGTAATGTGGACCAACAAATGGATAAAAATATAAATTTTAAAAGGATTCATAAATAAAGGCAGGACTTTCAAGCAAATCTATAAATGTTCTTGGACCTTTATGCTCAGACAAAATTTAAAATAATTGAGTTTAATTCAGAAGAAATTAAATGGTCATTAATTTCATGCAATATCATTTAAGAGACATTTTCGATACACCTGGTAAAATGTTTTAATAAATGGTACTTTTTAAATTGCAAAATTAATAGACCGATTCTCGATGATATAAATAATGGTATCGAAGAACTTATTTCCTGCTATTTAGAAGAAGTTATTCATTGTTGATCTGTATTTGTATTTCTAACTTAAACACTCTGCTGTGCTTTATACTTCAGTTAGTCTAAATGTAGGCTTAGTTTATTATATGCTTGCATATTTATTTTCAACTTTGCTTGTCTTTAAAATCACTTGAGAAAAAAATGGCTATAATTAATTTCTGCTATAGAAAAGCCACCTGGTAAGTTTTCTCAATTGTCTTAAATGCTAAAGTGCAGCGTTGTTCAGAGGGGCTTTTACTATGATAGCAGAGAACTGTACAGATGTACAGTTAGCTGTAGTTCAAACTGAAATGAACTTGCATTTGATGATGTGTACAGCTCTCTTCCAGGTTATTTACATAGACTAGCAATTTGACCTGTTAAACAGGACCAGTTCACTTCCAGAAACTATTGTATACACCTGGAGGCATTTGTTGTTCAGTTCCTTTTCTGAGTGGGTTTGGCACAGTGAAGATAAATTTGTGTGGCCCACTTGAATGATTGATCTAATAATGTTGACATGAATACTGTATTTAGTGAAATGTCAGATGAAAATACCTGAATAATGTGGGTGGTTTTTTTTGTTTTGTTTTTTGTTTTTTGTATTAAAGGGATGGGAAAGAACACCTGAATCTTATAATAAAGGACTATGATCTGCAAAGATGGAATGTTTCATAAAGATCTACAGAAATAAAGGAAATTTGTAGACAGGATCATCTAAAAGTTAAGGTTACATAGCAGTTCAGGAAGTTCTGTAGCCAATTATTTGTGATAATTTACAGACATGATATTTGCATGTAGACAATGGTAAAGTACAAATACAATTTAAACAACTAAAAGACTGAAAATCGGAATGTCTAGGTTTTGCCATCTCAGTTTGTTCAGTCTCTTTAACAACCTTTATGGGTTATTCTGAGACACACGGAAGTGTGAAACCTGAGGCCTTACATCTACAGAACACTTTTCTACTGTATACATTTAAGAGGCCAATTTAAGATTGCTGCTGCAGGACCCCATGCCTACTTCTTTAATGCTGGGATTACAAGTGCATGTTACCACACTTGCCACTTTTTATGTGAGTTCTAGGAATCAAACCTAACTTAGCTTCTAATGTCCCAACGTTGCTTATTTGTGTCCTGAGCCCTCATCTATTCATATCAACCCACTCCACATAGCCTTTGCCCTTCCCTACTCTCCCAGTCAGACTTGGTAAGGTCAACCAGGCTTTTCTCAAGTTCATCATCATTCCCTACATCTTAATTGCCTCACTGCAGCAATCTCTCTTACAACCATGGCTTTAAACACCACCGCAATGCAAGTAGCACTGCTGTTCATCTCACTTCTGACTTCTCACAACTCTGCTTGGCTGTTTGCCTGTTATCAACCACTTCATAGTTGACAGTTACCTGTAGAGGATCACATAGCCTGTGATGTATTCCAGACCTGCTTTGAGAAGGTGGGTGGCTGCATGTATTACTGATAATTGCCAGGACAAAGCTCCAGAGGTTCCCCATTGTACTTAGAATGAATTCATGCTCTTTAGATGGAACAATGATGCTTCTCATTTTGTGCTACACTGAATGAAACGTGCTCGCACTCTCTCTTGCACACACACGTATATATTCAAGTACACACTTGTGACTGAACCAAGGTGAAGCATGCACTCTGCCACTAACCTACAGCTGCCAACATCTGGTCTTAACAGTTTTTCTTGCCAGTCCTGAGTGCTTTGAGTAAGTGCCTTACTTCGAGTCTTACTGTAGAACAATAAGTATTAACTTCTAGGGCACTTGTTCCTATTCAATGTCCCAAGGAACTGTACAAATTTGGATAGTGTGGAATACTTGAATTTGCTAAGAGAATGGAAGAAGAGGATAAGGGCTGCATTTCTCATTATATTTGAGAAGCTGTGCACCATGTATAGTCAACTGTTGTGCATTACAACAATGAATATCATAGTGACTACAGACTGTACACCTGAAAGTGAGCCAGTCTTTATCTGGGTGATGCTTATCTTAGAAATGGGAGTAGAAACGGTACAACCAAAAGTGCTATCACATGAAGTAGATTTTCAGTCTTTTGGGGAAGCTACATTCATTTCAAGTGCATGAATTAAGTCTGAAATTACAGTTTTATACCCCATCCCCACAATCTGTTTGCATTCCTTCCTTTTGCTGTGCAGGGAAAGGTGGAAATCTTTTCCATTCCTGAAGCTGAACAGAATTCAGATCTTAATAAATCACTCTGCCAGGAACCTCATTTCTGCAATGAGGAACATAATGAAAGGGTGTGTTTCTTAAGAGACTTTAAACTGACCACAGAAGTAGGCTCTGAACTAATTCTGGATGAGTAACACTCCTCGAAGACACCCATCCTATACACAAGGTGAGGTTAGTTCTCTTTAAAGGAACATGTTGCCCTGGTAATGACTCAGGCCTGGTGCTTCAGAATTAACACTTTGGTAGCAGCTCTAGGAACAATACTGTTCATGTACTCTGATCAAGACTGTGAACTTGTCAGTTCCTTCAAAATGATTCATGTAAACTATCATACGCCTGCCATTTAATATATGTTTTGGAGTAATAGTTCAAGGTCAAAGTTCCTGACTTTAAACACAATTTATATTTTAAAATACAACAAATGAATCAAGAGACCATCATTTCTGAGGTAACTCAAACAACTTGGAATCTCAGTAGCTCCTGAGAATCATTAGTGTTATAAGCTGAATTGCTTAAGTCTTTGTGAATTGATCACTTTGCTGTCACTCTTCAACATTTAATGATGCCACAGGGTTAAAAAATGGCCTTCCTTGTTTGGCTTGCAGTTTGCTAAAGTTATCCTCAAACTCCTTTTTTGTTCCGTGTAGACTTGATAGATGTCCATCCTTTATTCCGTAGCCTAAAGAATTTAGCTTTCTTATTCTGTATTGAATTATCTGTGGTGTTAACTCAAGAACCATTGGTGAGTCTCTTATTTGAGCTATGGAGATTCCTTCTTTCAGCAGTGCCTGGATTCTCTCTTCTAGAACTGGAGCCGGATAATAGAGAAGTGCAGGGCATTTCACAATTAACTGCCGTAGGTCACAGTCTGTGCACTCAAAAGTAGTCTTAGTGAAGGAAATGCTGTTCTGGATGCTTCCTGGCTCAAGTTGAAAAAGAAACCCTTTAAGTTTAGACAGAAGCTGAAGAACTTCAGAGTTTGTGAAGCCTTGTCCTTGAAGAAATTTTAGTATTTCATCTACAGCTGTAGGAGAATTTAAGACAATGAATGGATTTTGGCTTAATAATTTTAGTAGCCACGCTTTAGCATTGGCCTCAGAACCACCTAAACTTAGGTAGCTCTCCTGGAGAACCCCGATCATTCGTTGATTGTTGTCCACAGGGTTATGGAAAATGCTAGAGGCTGTTGTCAGAAACCTGCTAATCACCACATTCTTGAGTCCCAGCTCTTGAAAGAACTGAACATTCAGTTTCTGGTTCTCCTGGTCCTTGACAGTAAAGAAAGGTTCTGGAAACTGTTCTATTAACTGGATTAACTCTTTGTCATTTTTGCAGACCATCTGCCAGAGTTTCCTTTTGGTGTTAACAGCAGCAGGACTGCAAACAATGGCTTCTGGACAGCGTTCTAAAATACTGGCTATAACAGTTTTGTTGGCACCTAGTTCTTTCAAAATATTTGTAATCTCTTCAACATAGGTTTTGTTCTCCAGAAGCACCCATCCTTTCAGTCTGCGGATTTTCCCAACGTCAACTGAACATGCATGGAGCTTTTCCACTGTTCTCATGTTTTCTTTGTTTGACTTACTGTCCATTTCGTAGGTGATGCATGCTGAAGAAGGTTTGATTTTCAGAGCTGGTTCCAGCTTTCTGAAAAGATACAGCCTATAGAGCTGGTGTCCTGTCAGCAACCTCCACGACATGCTGTGAGCGCTGGCTAATTCCCACATTCTAAGGCTGAGAATGTCCACATTGTGCCTGTGTGGAAGATGAAGACTTTTAAAGGAGCATTGACATTTAGAGCAGACACTTGGAAATCTGAGTTCTAAAGTAACTGGAAGTGATTTAAGCTAGCCAGGAAAATGACTCCATTATAATACATCTTACCATCCTTTATAAATATATTGTCTTTCTGAGCTCTGCATCCATCCTGTGAAGCAGGTACTCCAGTAGCAAGTCGAAGGCTGTGGGTTCAAAGGTTCACAAGCCTCAACTGTTCTGACACAAATTCCCTTTCCTACAACTGGCATGTTTCTTTTTTAGGTGGCATAGTACACAGGTAGTTGTTTATTGAAGCTTGACATTTTTCAAGTTTATATGTAGCTCAGGTAGATGCTTAGGAAGGGGAGAAGTTATCTTGCATTGTTTTTTAAAGTATTTTTGCTGGTGGGCTATAATCCAAGTCAGTTTATTTTATTTGAAATGAGTACATAAATGCATATTTGCTTTATTATAACTATGCAAATGCGTGAGAAGGGTTATGTGATAAGTGAAACCTCTGGAAATCGGGTCAGCTGTGATGGTGATCTTTGACTTAGTGCTACTCCAGTCCATTGCCTTTACCTGGCTTTAATTCAGGGCAATACTGGGTAAGTTAGTTGCCTTAAACTAAACACAGGAGTCATTTGAGCAGTACCTTCCAGTCTACCCAAATATCCCTTGCCATCTTCATCTATTAGGAGATGGCTAGTGTAGCGTCTGCGGATGATGTAAGGGGCTGCAGTATTCCACTTCTGTCCTGGGGTCCTGGCTGGGCCCATGCAACAAAGCAAAGCATGCAAGGTTATTTCATAGTTTGTATACATCATGGGAGCCCATACAAAGATAAAATGCCAGGCAGGGTGGGTTTTATTGAGGTGGACAAAGACAGTAAGATGCAAGGAAGCAATGCTACTGAGCAAAGTGCTTAAAAGCTGTGGTATTTCAGTAAGGTTTAGTCTAAAGTTATCCTTCAGAAGGATGTTATTCCTCTTAGGATAGTGAAGGTGGTTTTCTCATGAAATGTTCACCTTCTCTTGAACAGAGGAGTCAGAATGACCCAGCACCCACTTTCAAGTGGCTTTAATTCAAAATAGTCTATGTGATGCTCTGATGTATTAATACACCCGCCTCTTCACCACTGTTTCTGGTACCATGCACATGCCCTAGGCTTTGGAAGACTGTCAGCTCCTGGGACTGTCCTTGGAGCGTCAGCCCTGCCACACACAGTGTCGCGTCCTTTATGGCTTCCTGTATTCATAGATTTGAAAGGGTTAATGCAAAGACAGCCATTTCTAATCCTTGCCACTATCACTGCTCTTGCCGTTTACACTGATGCCTTTCAAGCCTGTCATAATCCATATGATTACTCTGAGGAATATGATTTGGATTGGTGGCTCACTGTTGGGGCCTATGGAGGCTAACACTGTAGGGATAGCTTCAGTTTTATTTGCAGTTTAGTTTTCTTCAGGCTATTCCTAATGCCGTAAGGCAAGACAAAAAAAAATTTTTTTTTAAATAGTTTCTAAGAGAACTTTCAATTTTAACAGGAAGGAGGTGGTAAATAAGTATGATGATGCCCAGGCAGATTTGGGTTGGGGCCTACTCCCTTCTCGCTGTTGTGACTTTACAGGTTCATGCTTCTCATTCCACATGCTGGGGAGACATGAAGGTTCTGTAGCTGAACTGCCTATGCCCAGCCCTGGCTTTAACTTATGGAGTAATCCTGTAGTTTGTTAGCTTCACACTAAACATAGTAATTCAAACAATGTCTCATGGGAAACTTGTCAGCAAGCATTAAAAACAGCCCTTCTCTGTAAATGAGAACAGCACCCACACCTTACAGAGGTACTGCCAGAGTCAAATGCATATCAAGTACATGAAGACAGCCTGGTACATAGTAAGTATTAATAATGGTAGTTATCTCTGGAAATTATCAGGAACCAAAGTCTTGTAGTGATATAACTTTAAACTGAATTTTAATGAGACATGGTGTGGGGGGGGTGGATCAGGAAAAGGAGTTAGGGTAAGAAGTGGGGGGTGCATATGACCAAAACATACTTTATGAATGTATGACATTCTCACACAATAAAACTATTTTTAAAAAGCTTTGAAAAGATTGCTTGTCCTTTTATTGGGAGACATATAAAAGATGCCATCTGTGAGGAAGAGTCCATCCCCAGAGTCTGCAGGCACCCTAGCTTTGGCCAGTGTAGCCTCTACAAGTGAAGGGTAATAAGCCCCTGTCATCTGTGATTAACCAGTCTATTTTCTTGTACAGCGCACACGCATTAAAGCAAAATGTGTTCTGCTAAAGTAACAACCCCCAAATAATGAGTTTTAGATAGAAGTACGATTTACAAAGGGCAAATGTTCAAGTATGTTGGCTTTTCAAAATAACTCCATAAAACTAATACACACTGTAGAGTTGCTGAGTTCTGAGGAATAATACAAGGAGAAAAACTTAAAACCCCACCATTTATAGATAATTTAATACTTTGTTTTTTTGAGATAAGATCTTGTGAACTAGCCCTATTTGGACTGATACTTGATGTGTAGTCCATAGTCTCAAATTCATGGCACTCATGCCTCAGCCTCTTTAGTGTTGGAATTTCAGGCATATTCCATGCTTGATGATAGCTGTTCATATTTTACTATGTTTTTTAAAAAAATGATTCTTAATTCCTTGTTGTGTATCTTTTAATATAAAGAGCAAAACTGCACATGGGAATTACATCTGAATCCTGTCTATAAAGTGAAATTACAAAAACTCAATCTGTGCAAGTCCCAAATAGCCAAGGGCTTTTTGAGGGTTGGGGGAGATCTTACATAGCTTGGGTACCCTATGAAATAGCTGGTTTCGTCTAAGAGTCTCATCTTGCAAAATGACAGAAAATCATCCACATTTCCAGGGCAACACATTCGCTGACAGGCACTTCTCAAATGAAGCAACGGGAAAGGCAGGCCATAACCCAATTAGTAGTCATCAAGGCAGTCAAGGCTGCATCTTGTTGCCTTTTTGCTGGGCAAACAGTGTTAGCAATAAAAATGGAAAGCCTAAATAATAACTGTATGTTACAATTTCTTATGAAGTCCAACCATGGTGTTAGAGTGCTAGAGAAGCAGAGCAAATGACATTCAGGGCAGGTGTGCTGACTAGAGCTCACACTGCTGAGTGGCTGTGCTACTAGATACATGCTGAGCATCTACCCGCGGCATGTCATGTGTGAGCTTTACAGTGAGTTTCTAGAATCCCAGAGAGAGGAGTTGAGAGCCACAGGTTGCTAAATTCAGGAAAACCCATTCCAAATGACCTAAAGAACACAAGCATATAAGCAGTTCTGGCTATTCTGAAGTGTGGAAAAAACTCACGGGTGAAGTTTTGTTAGTGAGGCTGACTTTTGGCTAATATGTTATTTTTGCCTTATCTTCTCTTTGCCTTTTTGTCCTTGATAAATCATAAACATTAACATATAAACTGGTTATATAAGGAAAACAATGTAATTTTCTAGAATTGCATTCTTTGGTTCATTTTCAGTTGCTGCTATCTTTGAGCACGTCAAAGTAAGCACTTTGAGAGAGAGACAGAGGTTCTTACATTGTAATTCCTTCTGTTTTGGCTCCCAAATGCTGGTGTTAGAGGCATGAGTTGTCAATTTTTAGCAAGTTATGGTAAGATGTTAATAAGGCATGTATTTCAACCATTTTCAAGTGCCATTTTCAGTGGCATAGGGAACTTTGACAATGCTGTACAACTATTAAGCATACTTAAAGAAATGCTCAACACCCTAAGTCATCAGAGAAATGCAAATCAAAACGACCCTGAGATTTCACCTTACACCCATCAGAATGGCTAAGTTCAAAAACTCATGTGACATGCTGGAAAGGAGGTGGAGAAAGGAGAATCCTCCTTCATTGCTGGTGGGAATGTAAACTTGTACAACCACTTTGGAAATCAACCTGGCACTTTCTCAGACAATTAGGAATAGTGCTACCTCAGGATCCAGCTATACCACTCCTAGGCATATATCCAAAATATGCTCAAGTATACAAACAAGGACATTTGCTCAACCATGGTCATAGCAGCGTTATTTGTAATAGCCAGAATCTGGAAACAACCCAGATGTCCCTCAACTGAGGAATGGATACAGAAATTGTGGTACATTTACACAATGGAATACTACTCAGCAATTAAAAACAGGAAATCACGAAATTTGCAGGCAAATGGTGGGAACTAGAAAAGATCATCCCAAGTGAGGTATCCCAGTAGCAGAAAGACACACATGGTATATACTCATATGTGGATACTAGACCTATAAGATAGGATAAACATACTAAAATCTGTACACCTAAAGAAGTTAAACAAGGAGGAGGACCTGGGGTAAGATGATCAATCCTCATTCAGAAAGGCAAACGGGACATGGGAAGAGGGAGGAAACAGGAAACAGGACAGGAGCCTACCATAGAGTGCTTCTGAAAGACTACCCAGCAGCGTATCAAAGCAGATGCTGAGACTCATAGCCAAAGTTTGGGCAGAGTGCAGGGAATCTTATGAAAGAAGGGGAGATAGAAAGACCTGGAGGGGGCAGGAGCTCCCTAAGAGAACAACAGATCCAAAAAAATCTGGGCCCAGGGGTCTTTTCTGAGACTGATACTCCAACCAAGGGCCATTCATGGAGATAACCTAGAATCCTCTGCTCATATGTAGCCCATGGCAGCTCAGTATCCAGGTGGGTTCCCTTGTAAGGGGAGCAGGGACTGCCTCTGACATGAACTCATGGACTGGCTCTTTCACCACCTCCCCCTGAGGGGGGGAACAGCCTTACCAGGCCACAGAGGAAGACAATGCAGCCACCCCTGATGAGGCCTGATAGGCTAGGATCATATGGCAGAGGAGGAGGATCTCCCCTATCAGTGGACTGGGAGAGGGGCATAGGAGAAGAGGAGGAAGAGAGGATAGGATTGGGAGGGGATGAGCAAGGGGATACAAAATGAATAAATTGTAATTAATAAAAAATTAGTTTTTAAAAAAGCGTTACACTTAAGACTTTTCCTGTCAAACAAATTCTGTACCCACAAAACAATAACCCTCCACTCCTGTCCCATCTGGAAAGCTCCACTTCACTTTCTATCTCTACTCCTAGGTAGGTCATGTAAGTGAAACCATTAGCATACATTGAAAAAAAAAACCTCTCGCTTATTTGATTTAATGTAATTCTTTCAAAGTCCATTCATGTTATACAAGTGTCAGAACAAGACACATTTCTCTTCAGCTTTTCAGCTGTGACATTTTCACAGCAAGTGTGTGTGTGCTTATGAGAGTGGGTACCCATACAGAGGACACCTTCAGGTGTTTTTTCCACCTTGTTTGAAGCAAGGTCTTCCTGTAACTTACGATGCTCTATCATACATCCCATAAGGGTTTTGGTTGTAGGCAGTCTCCTTCCCCGTCAATCTAATTTGCAATTTCTTGCACTGGTCAGGGTGCTGGGACTCCCGGCCGGGACTCCTGGCCTGTGCTGCACACTTAGCTTTTTCTGTTGGACCATCTTAACCTGTAGGAACCTCCCTCTTCTGCCCTGTCCAGTGATGACCCGAATCTTCTCAACTCAGATCTGTAGCCTGCCCTTGGTCCTGGCCTTCTTCCTCCCTTCACTCTCAGCTCTGTCTCTGCCTCATCAAGTACACATATTTCCATTTCAGTACATATAAGAACTGTATTTACAAGGCTGGTGAGAGGGCTCAGTGGTTGTAATTTTGGTGCAGATGGCTTTGCCTCTCACGGAATTGATGGCTGTGGAGTGATCACTGTTGATTGCTAAAAGTTGGATGACTTTAAAAAAAAAAACCTTTTTATTAGTGTGGGGGTGGGGGAGCACCTGAGGTGGTCAGAGGAAACTCAGTGGAGGTGGTTCTCTTTTTGCACCTTTATATGGATTTTAGGATTGAACTCAGGCCATGAGGCTGGCTCAGCGAGTACTCTGTTTGCTTAGCCATCTTGCAACCCCCTGTTCTTTTCACACAAGACTTCTTTGTAACATGTGATGCTGCTTGACAGCATTTTCCTCAAATAGAACCATTTCAAACCCAAAGTCAGGCCTCTTTGACCCAATGCTTTGTTAACTAAGTTGATGTGACACTCTTAAGTCCTTTACTGTTACCCTCACCAGGAATGGATTCTACCTCAAACAACCATTTCCTGGCCATCCATGAGAAGCAAGTTTAATCTGCTAGAGTTTGATCTGGTGATTGAACAATGCAGTCATATCTCTGGATCCATTTCTAATTCTACTTTGCCACATTCCGTATTTCCCTCACAAGACTCCACTCAAAGGCATCTGTGAAGGCCGAAATCTGCTCCCTTCAACTCCCAGAATGTTGATATCTTGTTCAACAGCAGCAGGAGCAGTGAGTCCTCTTCACAAGATTGTCAATGAACTCTGCCCGTATCCTAGGATTTTGTCCCTCAACAAAAAAATGAAAGAGGGGGCTAGAGAGATGGCTGTGCAGTTAGAGGCACTGACTGCTCTTCCAGAGGTCCTGGTTTCAAATCCCAGCACCTGCATGGCAACTCACAACTGTCTAAAACTCCAAGATCTGACACTCTCATATAGACACACACGCAGGCAACACACCAATGCACATGAATAAATTTAAAAAAGAAAGGCCAGCAAGATGGCTCAGCAGGTAAAGGTGTCTGTTGCCAAGACTGCTGATCTGACTTTAATCCCAGAGCCAAACATAATCGGAGGAGAACGCTGACTTCTGCAAGTTGTCCTCTGGTCTCCCTACCACCCCTAAATATTTTTTCCAACTTATTAAAAAAGACCAGCTCTCCCTACCCAACACATTATCTACGAAGAACAATAAAGATAAGCAATCAAGTGAGGTCACATTCACATTAATGCCTTCAGTTGTATCCTCTCCTGAATTTCCATCTTTTTTTTCCTCTGCATTTCTGATGCTCACTGCTCCTCACTAGTCCCTGCTGTTCCATACTCCTAGCTGATTCTTGCAGATCTTCCTCCTCAGTCTTCTACTTACACAGCTCCCAAGAAAAGTCAACTTCCCTGCAATCAGAGCTGATGAGTAGTTTCAATTTCTATTTTTCTGGGCTTTTGTAGCTTTCAGCATCCTTTGACCACTTGTTTTTCAAAATATTCTCTTGATTGTCTTCCAAGCAGCCCCACTCTCCTCGTTCTCACTCCTCCTCCCTGGCCACCTCATATCTGTCCTCTTTAGAGGCTCATCTTTGGGCTTGGTAGCCTGAAATTCCAGCACTAAGGAGGCTGAGATATGAGTTTTAGGCCAGCCTGGTCTACATATAGTTCCCAAGTCAGCCTGGACTGTAAGGCAACAACCTTGTCTCAAAAAAACCAAAATATATTAAAGAAATAGAGACCAGGAATTTGAGAGTAGTGGGTATGTGTGTTTGGCCAGGGTTAGGGGGAGATAGGGGAAGGGAAAAATAATATGACTTTTTAATTAAAAAACATTTAAAATGGACAGGTTTTCTAGTGAAAAACAAACAAGTAAATATCCTTTCCTTCTTACCTTGCAGTCTCTTCTGAAAGATCTCGTCCTTATCCAGGCCTTCAGTCAGTCCACGCAGGGCTTCCCTGTAGCTTGTCAAATGTGATTCTGTCACCTCTCTGCAATAGACTTTTCAGTGGCACTTTAGTACAGACATATGATAATTTGTAGGAAAGGCTCTTTGGGCTTTGTTGCCACCTGAATCTCCATCTCCCTCCCTCCCAAACACCGTCACTTCTCAGCCCCTATGTTGTTAACTTTTCCCACTACACAGTCCTCAAAGACTGTAGATTACTTTCACTGAACTAAGGGTTACTTCTCAAAGACCTGCCTCTGAACTTTCAGATTAGATGGAAGTCCCGTTTTTCCTGTATAGATGTCAACTGCACCGCAGACTGCAACTCTACCTGGGATGGCTGTGACTGTTCACGTTTCTGCTTCAATATCCTACAAGAGCAGACCCTTTGCACCACTGCGTTCTAAGGAGTTGTTTCCCTGTCCTTCATGGGCTGACATCACTGACTCTGGAAGAGACAGATGGGCACCTTTCCATGTGCTTTCGACTTTACAGTAGTTTTTATCAATTGTCCATCTATTCAATTGGTAGTTTTTGTTGTTTTTTTAAGCCCAGGCTGCCATCAGGGATGCTAGGTGCTAGCTCTCCTGGTGAAACACTTTTTCATACTCCTGCTGGGATCAAAGACCATTTGAGAACTTGAGAATTACAGACTTTCCAAGAAAATAAGGCCAACCCACACCTTTTTCATTTTAGAAATGACTTTAGCAAGAATGTGAGCAGCCTGTTAATTGTGTAGGCAGGGAGTCCAGGCACTGAATAGTGTAGTGACCAAATAACATGGTCCGAAAAGCAATCAAATCAAATCAACAAATCAAGGTCATGAAACAATGCAGTGCGCAAAGTGGGCATCTAGAACACTCAGATGCTACTCCTTGGTGAGAGTGCATGTTAACAGTATTGGTCATTCAGAATATTTTATTACTGCTCATTAAACCACAATCTAACTTAAAAATGAGGTCAGGATGCAGTGTGTAGCTGGCCCACGGCTGCCCATCTGATAATGGCAGTCCTGCTCTTAGCCTTGGGTCCTACGTACAGTAATGCTCTCGGTAAAAAGGTCACGTAGCCCGCTCGCTACAGTTCTCTTAAACAATCTTGAGGTTTGAAATGCATTTTTATACTAATAACAGCCCACTTGATTAACATCAATTTAAGTGATCTGACAGTTTCAAGTGAATCTCAATTTTGCAAGCAAATCGGTCAGAGGCAGGACACTGCAGGTGCGCTACAGGGACAGCGTATTTACAAGTGCAGTCTCCCTTTTTCCGGAGAAACTTCCAGCCACGGTGCTCCGCGCTGGAGTGTCGGTGGGGACGTTCTCGGTGGGCAGCTGCTAATCCTGACCTCAGTGGGCGGGCACGAGGCTCAGCCCGAGCTGAAGGAAAAGGGTGGCTCACCTGTGGGCAGCGTGCGCACAGCGGGACCCCTACCCTGCTCCGCAGCTCTCTCCACCCAGGAAACACTTCCTAGCTAACTTGCTCGGTTTCACCCCTTGGCTGATAACCAATCAGAGCTCGGAAAACTGAGCAGGAAGTCACGCCTCCACCCTGAGGGTAGCCAATTAGACTATGGGGTACTGGCTCCCGTGGGACTCCGCGTGCCACACAGCAGCGATTATTGTTGCCCACGCCAGCTGAGGCTTCTGTCTCAGTGATCGGCTAGTGGTTTAATGGGTTTTGTCCCTTAGAGAATGTCACAACCTGTTAAATTTTTAGAAGCTGTTGTCTGTAAGTTGGAACCATTCAGAAATCCTAGAACAGTTAAAAACATTGAAACGTGACCTTCCTGCCCATCCCCATTGGTGCTGTAACCGCCAGGTCTGATTTCCTAAAAGCCTTTTCCTCCTAGATGACTTTACCCAAATATTCCGGCTAAACTTGCCGAGTGCTTTACATTCTATCCATTCGTTATGGATGCCCAAATTCGTTATGGATAAATCAAACAAACTAAAGCCAAAGCCAGAATCCTTTTCATCCAGCCAGCCAACAAATATTCACAGCCTGCCGCCTCAGCATCAAGCTTGCGGAAATGCAATGCAAGAACCGAGGGTCCAGCAACAGGAAATGAAGCACATTAACAACATATTAACCACAATTACAGTGAAGGGCTACCCAGGACAAAGCGCTCTGTGCCCACCTTGTGTTGTCTGCCTTTGGAGTCAGGAAAACGGAGTTTCCCAGGCTGGTGGCCCACCTCCTCACATTTCTAAGCACACAGCACGGTGGTACACTCAGGCTGTTCCCCAACCCCTTAGTGTGGAGGGGAGGCTAGTGGCTACTGATTGTGTCCCTGAGAACAATGCTTGGCCCACAGTTAAGAACTAGTGAAAATTTTGGGTATATGCTGGGCCTTGCGGTAGAGCTATTCTGGTGCTGAGAAAGCACCAGATTGATTTCCAAAGCGGTTATGCAAGTTTGCACTCCCAGCAGCAATGAAGGAGTGTTCCCCTTTCTCCACAACCTCACCAGCATGTGCTGTCATTTGAGTTGATCTTAGCCATTCTGACGGGTTTAAGATGGAATCTCAGAGTTGTTTTGATTTGCATTTCCCTGATGACTAAGTATGTCTCTTTAAGTGCTTCTTGGCCATTAGAAATTCCTGTTGAGAATTCTGTTTATCTCTATACCTTTTTAAATTGAATTATTTGGTTTGTTGGTATTTACTTTCTTGAGTTCTTTGTATTATATTAGTTCTATATTATATTAGCCTTTTGTCAGATCTAGGGTTGGTGACTGCCATTTTGCGCTGCTTACAGTGTCCCTTGCCTTTCAGAAGCGTTTCAGTTTCACGAGGTCCCATTTATTGATCGTTGATCTTAGAGCCTGTGCTGTTGGTGTTCTGCTCCGGAAGTTGTCTCCTATGCCAATGAGTTCTAGTAGATTTAATATATAATAGAATTAGTATATCTGGTTTTATGTTGAGGTCTTTGATCCACTTGGACTTGAGTTTTGTGCAAGGTGATAGATACAGATCTACTTGCATTTTTCTACATGTAGACAGGGCTCCGGATTCCTAGTGGAGGGAAGTGAACACCAACCCATCCACAAAAACTTTGATTCAAAATTTACCCTGCCTACAAAATGTGCAGGGATAAAGAGAGAGCAGAGATTAAGGGAATGTTCAACCAATGCCTGGCCCAACCTGAGACCCATCCCATGGGGGAGAGCCAACCCCTGACACCATTAAGGATGCTCTGCTAAGCTTGTAGACAGGAGCCTAGCACAGCTGTCCTCTGAGAGGCTCCACCCAGCAGCAGATCAAAACAGATGTTGAGACTCACAGCCAAACATTGGGAGCCTTGTGGAAAAGTGGGAGGAAGGATGGAAGGACATGGAGGGGACAGTAAGACCAACAGAGCCAACTAACCAGGGCCCAGGGAGGCCCGTGGAGACTGAAGCACCAACCAAGGATCATACATGGACTGGACCTAGGGTTCTTTTACACAGAGGTAGCTGATGGGCAGCTCGGGCTTCATGTGAGTTTCCTAGTAAGGGGAACAAGTGCCGTCTCTGACATGAACTCTGTTGCCTGCTTCCTGATCACTTCCCCCTGGCGGGGCTTCCTCACCAGATC
Source organism: Pachyuromys duprasi (assembly GCA_028658305.1). Lineage (NCBI taxonomy): Eukaryota > Metazoa > Chordata > Mammalia > Rodentia > Muridae > Pachyuromys > Pachyuromys duprasi. The sequence continues at coordinate 84,964,105 of CM053766.1, forward strand.
ACAAGGGAAGAGGATGCACTCAGTCCTGATGCAACTTGATGTGTTGGGGTGAGTTGGTGGTGGGGTACACTTTTCTGAGGAGTAAGGAGGGGGAGGGAGGGAGGGTAGAATGGGGAGGAGAGGAGGGTGGGGCCTATGATTGGGATGTAAAGGGAATAAATAATTACACACATACACCTCGAGAAATCGTAATCAAATATGATTATAACCTTGTGGTTCACTCTCAGTGGGCTTCAGTTAGAGGAACTGACAACTTGGCCTTGAGTTTCTTATCCTGATTTCAAGATCAATTCTGATCTTCAGGATACTCCGGAATTAACTGAGCAGCTACTACATAGATGGGTAGGTTATCTATGTCGAATAACTCTTCTTGGTATATTATCACTCTCTTCATGGATTTATTATACATTTTCTTAAAGAATTTGGAATTCATGGTTAAGATGTGCTTTTCTCTTTTGGGAAAAGGAAATTAGATAGAAAAGGAATAGTTACACCTGTAATGAGGGAGGATTGGTATGGGTTCAAGGACAGCCTGGGCTACATAGTAATTCCAGGCCGGCTTGGGTATGAGTACAAGATCATGTCTCAAAAACCCAAGCCAAACCAACCCTCCACACCCCCAATCAAACAATAAAAAAGTAAGTTACAGGTGGTAAAGGCTTGAAATTGCATGCTATGCAGTCATTGTCAGGAGGGGGATGTGGGACTGAGCATTGGAGGATGGGAAGCTTGCATCAAGGCTCCACACAGCCACTGGAGGACTGTGTTCCTTTGCACCATGATCAAGGCAGACACTAATTCAGCTGCACCAACTGTAGCCAATGAGGGCAGCTCAGACTTTGCTATCTCCTTACCGTGTGTTTTTAGGGCCTGACACTCAGAAAAAGCCTCAGAAAGCACAAAGTGATGAGACTACTACTCTGCATTTTTTATTTCAAGAAAATTATAAAACAAGACAATTCTGAAGCCCCTAGTATATACAAGAAATAAAATTATAATAGTAACAATCGCTGGAATGAGAATGGCCCCCATAGGCTTATTGTTAGAATTTGTGGTCCTCGGTTGGAGGCACTGTTTGAAAAGGATAAGGGGTGTGGTCTTGCTGGAGGAGGTGTGGCCCTGGGAAAGGCTTGACATTTCAAAAGGTTCTTGCCATTCCCAGTGCTTCCTCTGAGCCTGTTAGTTGTGGATCAAGATGTGAGCTCTCAGCTGTTCTTTTGCTCTGCCATCCTATACTCTAACCCTCTGAAACCCTGATCCAAACTAAATGCTTTTATGAGTTTCACTGGTGTTTTATCACAGCAACTAGACAATGGCTATTGCTCTTATACATGTAAAAGTCACTGATTTAAGTACATGAGAAAAATATAAGAAAGCAGAATAAGCTAATTCAAAAGCTTGGTTTCTTCAATTCAATTTTCCAAAGTGTGGAGTAATAAGATTTTAAGGATTCAGGAAGCTGGCTCTTTTCTCTGTTCATGAGTCCACTTGCACTCTTGGATGTGCCTTTTCCTTTCTTAATATCTGTCTACTTCTATTCTACATCCAATTTAAAAGGCATGACTTTTTTTTTCTCTCCTCCTGCTGCCAGGATTTTATCCACCTTGTACAATGTTTTCTCTTAAACTCTAATAAATTATTCTTAAGCTAAAATAACTAAAAACAAAGCCATAATAATAATAATAATAATAAAATTTTGGGACCTGGTTTCTCTGTGTAACTTTAGCTGCCCAGGAACTTGCTATGTAGACTAGGCTGGCCTCCCCCTCTCAGAGAACTACCTGCCTCTTCTGGGATTAAAGGTATATGCCACTACACCTGGTTTAAACAAAAGAACTTTAATATTTTAACCTCTAGTAGGCTTTTGATGACTTACCTCTGTTTATTAGGGGGAGAATACTGTTTCAAGGATGGGGCTGAGCTGGAACTTTGATCTCTACTTTGCTTTCCCTTTAGTAATTCCTAAAGGGAATTGGCCACAATGTAGACCAAACTGGGCAGCTTCCTCTGCAGAGAAAACATGTCACCAACAACACACAGCTGCCCACATGGCAGCGATGCTTCTATGCTGATGCTCATTCATGTGTATCAGAAGAGAATCTGCTCCCCCCGAATGGTGATGACTTGCAGCTCTGCACACTACAGTCAGGCCCACAGAGGGATTTGGTGAAAGACACCTGGAACACTACTGTTTTTAACAGTGTTGAAAAGGAAGGTGGGCCCTGGTCTTCTTGACTTTCTTATTGTTGGAATTTACTGAGCATTATTAACTTGTTATAAGGCACCCAGGACTTTACACAATCTAGGCAAGTGCTCTACTTTTGATACCTCGTCCCTCCCTCGTTCCACTATGCTGAGTGTTTATTACTACTGAAGATAGGAAAATGAAAAGGCAATGGTTAACATAGCTTGCAGTATAAAAGTGCCTAATAGAACACAGTAAGGGGAGCGACAGAGTTAAGAATGGCAGCTAGCCCATAACCCAGGGAGTCATGCAGCCTGCAGTTAACATTTATTGGGCTCAGTTGTATGCCCTGCAGTACTAATGAGCACTTTATATGAAACTGGACTATAAAGCGGATATTATTCTTATTCCCATTTAAGATGGAAAAACGAAGACAGAAAGGTAACGTCTTGCCCAAGAATTAATCCCTGGAAGAGACAGGCTTTGAACCTCAGAGCACACACTCTCAGCTATTGCCTCACACAGCCTGACTTACATGACAGAACCCATTATGTGAAAACAGACAAACAAACCAAACTTTAAATCTGTCTTCT
>CM053766.1:84974449-85026400 GCA_028658305.1 Pachyuromys duprasi
GGAGACAAGATGATCTGGGGTCAGATGGAAGGGGAGGAGATCCTCTCCCCCCCCCCCCCACTGGGGGACGTGGCGGGGGGGGGGAGGAGAGTAGGGAGGGTGGGGGAGGGTGGGAGGGTATGAGGGAGGGGGCTACACATGGGATGCAAAAAACCTAACCTGTGATTGATATAAAAATAAATAAATTTATAAAAAAAAATAAAGAAACAGGAGGTGGAGTGGGGTGTAGCTCAAAGAATTCTTGCCTAGCACACGGGGCAGCCCTGAGTCTAATCCTCAGCACCTCATAAAAACTAGGTACATGGCTGCAATCCCAGCACTCAGGAGGTAGAGTTGGGAGACAACATTGTTGGGGGTTGGTCTGATGCTTGTAATTTGATCCTAATTACTGGCCCTCAAGATCTGGTTACTGCCCTATGCTAGTTGTACAAACCCACCTAAAGACATTATTCCTGACTGATTGATTAAAAGGCCTAAAACCTGGGCAGGGCAGAATGGGGTAGGTGTGGCTAAGGTTCCTGCGCTTTAGATTCAGGAGAATCTCTCGGGAAGGAGAGACAGAGACAGGAAGAGAGGAGGAAGAAGAAAGCCACGATGGGTTAGTGTGGAGAAGGAACCACGTGGGCCGGGAGGAAGGACTCAGAGGATGGCATGGATGGAGAAAGCAACCCAGATGAAAGGTAAGCAAGTATTTATAAAGAGTATGGATGGTAGCCCAGGTAGGAATAGTTAAGGCGGATGGCATTGGATGGGGTTGGGAGGTACATGGTGAAATTATTGATATAGTATAGGTAGAAATATCTGTCCAGCCCAAGGAAATAAAGCAATTATAAAATCTAACAGGTGTCTATGTCTTAATTGTGATAGTGGGCTAAATAATACTGCCCAAATAATTAAAGGGTGAATAATAAAAATATTTAGCCCAATACCATTTTTATTTATAGCAATACAACATGTAAAGTAGCCTGGGCTACATTAAGACCCTATGTCAAAAGAAACTTTTAAAAACCACAAGTTATTAAAATCATTACTTTTAATCATATCAATTTTACCTGCACACAGAAAACAAAAACAACTGCTTGTAAAGGATTATTTTTGCTATCAGTTTTCCAGGTATCAAATTTATTTCCCTATATAATATTTTAAAAAGCACACTGACATGATACAAAAGCATGCGATTTCTAGAAATGAAATGTCAACCAATCAGGGTCTACAGTGAGTCTGACAAGCACCTAGCATGCAACTTTATCAAGAGTGAAGGTGACCTGGGTGAGGCACATCTCACCAGAGAAGGAAAGGTTTTCTGCTTTCCCTTATGGGGCTCCTGTGAGCAACTCACAGTGCGTTCTTGCTAAGTAAGGGTATTTAGTGTCTGTCCAGACAGGTGAATCTGTGCAAAACATGTTGCTCAAAGGCAAGTGTAAGGGCTTCCCTGGATATTCTGAGTGTCCTGTGGCTAACTTTGCTCAGAAAATCAGAAAGCAGGTGCAGTGAGCACTGATGCACTGGCCCTGAAGGCTGGCTAACAGGGTGAGCGGGTCACAGGGACAGAGCTTTACAGCACAGTTCACGGCACTAAACTCATCTCTTTTAAGTAGGTGCAGTGCTTTGTTTTCAAACTTAGCATTGTGCAACCACAAACACACTATCACACCCGGGAGGTTTTTTCACACCCATTGCATTCATTTTATTCCTAGACCCAAGGCAAACACTGACTTATTTTATGCTAAAGCAGTGGTTCTCAACCTGTGGGTTGCGACCCTGGAGGGTGGGTTAGCTTTGCAAGGGTCCCCTAAGACCATCAGAAAACACAGACATTATGATTCGTAGCAGTAGCAAAATTACAGTTATAAAGTAGCAACAGAACAATTTTGTGATTGGGAAGGTCACCACAAGACAAACTGTATTAAAGGGACACAGGGTTAGGAAGACTGAGACTCACTACTCTAAAGATTTGCTACTTCTGCAAGATGTTAATTTTCCTGTCAGGCTCACAATGTTTTTGAGGCCATACATAAGATACATGTATTAGCATATTGTTCTTTTAAAAATAACATTTGATTGTATGGACACACTACATATTACTAAGTTGCCATAAGCAATCAATAGTTAGCTTGCAGGGAACACTATTTGGGAATGGGATTGGGGGTGGGGGCCACACACCAAATTCATGCTTGCTTTTTCACAAGCTGCTGTTTCTCCAAAGCACTGCTGCCATTTTATACTCAAAACTTCCGGGTATTTGTTTTGTCTTTTTCACAGTATTGGCATTTCCCCTACTCCTAGGGTTTACAGTAACCATCTTGCCCCAGTTTGCCTGGCTCTTTCCAGGTTGTAGCACCAATCCTGGCTTCAACAATACATGGCTGGTGACTCTTTGCAGATGTGTTTTCAATCTGCATTTCTCTGATAAGTAATGCTGATGAATGGATAGTTTTTAATAAAAAAAAAGTATACCAAAAACTAAATTAAAACTAAACCATTTTGCTACTAGGAAACAGATGGTGGTTACTTCACTATAAAAATAAAAGTATATTAAGACATAATAGCTCTATTGCTAATTTCTTAAACACCAAAAAAAGTAAAAATGAAAAAAGTTATTTATATTGCAAAGATGCAAAGATTAAAAGTTTTCTAGTCATAAAAAAAAATCCCCCCAAAGAGAGCTCCAAGTGTAGCTCAGCAGGATACAGCACAGGAGCGTCATTAAGGATTGGGAACGTTGATGTGCTGTGTAAAGCACTGACAGTAACAATCTACAGAAAGGGAAAGAGTTGGGCATAAAGCAATGGAATTTAAAAGCAAAAGTCTCTTCAAGTGCGGTAGAAACTCGACAGGAGAAAGGTGTAAACTGTGCAGTCCAAACCCTAAGATCTTTCTACAGCACTCTAGTGTCTAGTTGTAAAATGTCTTTGCCTCCATGTGACAATTCAAACAGTATCTTCTAAAAGAAACTTCCCACGCTCCTTTGGCTCTCCGTGATTGTTCTTGCACCCTAACCAGACAGTGACTTACAGTTCTTCACTTCAGACTGGGACACCACAGGGTTTTATACTCTGTATTTCTCTTAAACGCCCCAGAGAAGCAGCCCTAAAAGTAGTAGTGTAGGCAAACATTTATACAATTATAGTAATTTCATGATTAACTCTTCTGTAACATGAAAAAGATTGTATTTTATAAATTTATGAAGCAAAAGTGGTCCAATTTAACTTACTATTATGATTAGCTTTTAGGATAACTCCAGATGAAGTTATTTGAGGGGCTGAGCTCTGAGGGGACTAAGGAGCAGTGTGCATTGTGCACTGTCACAGGCACCTGGAGCTGACTAGCGCCCATTCCTCTACTTCCTGCCTGTCATCAGAGCACTCCAGAAACCTTCTGTCTTTCACACTTGGGTGTGGGCTGATGAGGCAAGCTGTGAACTGAACAAGAGATCTGAAAGAACTTTCAAATGACATATGAAGATTTCCTTCAAAATACAGGAGAGCAGCAAAGGACATTTCATTGCTGTCAACTGTATTCGGGTGAGTCATGTCCCAACAATGAACTATTTTATCTTATAAACACTACATACAACATCACATCTGCAGAGGAGGCCCCAAAATGCATAAGAGAGATCAAGCTGGACTGCAATCTTAATGCAATCACTTATTGGTTGTGAGGCCTTAAATAAACCACTTAACCTTCCTAAGATGATTTTCTTAGGCACCAAGTGAGGACCCCACTACTAAACCTCCCCAGATTATTGTCAAGTGGTAACCCCAAACCCCCTATTTCAGGGTAAAAGACTGGCAGTATAAATATGTTTTTCTTCCCCACAAAACTAATCTTGGAAGATAGCTGTATCAGCTTTCATAGAGACATACAAACTTTCTGATTACAAATATTTACTTTTTTTTTTGTCTATTTTTCTTTTTTTGAGATAGGGTTTCTCTGCGTAGCCTTGGCTGTCCTGGAACTCACTCTGTAGAGCAGGCTGGCCTCAAACTCACAGAGATCTGCCTGCCTCTGCCTCCCTGAGTGCTGGGATTAAAGGTGTGCACCTCCACTGCCTGGCTAAATATTTACTTTTTAAAGGGGTTTTATTCTCAGATAGGGAATATAGCTCAGGGTGTAGAACACTTTATCCCAACATAAAAATTCTGGCTTCAATTCTCAGCACCATTAAAAAAAAAAAAAGGAACAGAGCTTCATTCTTAACACTAGCTTTAAAAAGCCCTTCTGTAATGATGCTTTGTTTTGAACCTGGTTACTTAGCTTCATGTGATCTTTAGTTGTAACATAGGAAAAAAATGTAATGACTCAAATTTCTAATATACCCTGACCTTTTATGTTTGTCTTATGTACATCCTATATGTGCAGATATCTAAGGAGGCCAGAAGAGGGTGTCGAGATTCCTGAGGCTGAAGTTACAGGCAGTTGTGAGACTTGAGTCCTCTGCAAGAGCAGCAAGCCCTCTTCACCAATGAACCATCCATCTCTCCAGCCCTTCGACTGACTTTCGATGCTACTGTCACACACTGATTAAGAAACTAGACAGTTTCGCAGACAAGACTTTGCAAGGAAAACTCATGTGCAAAAGGATAATGCAAGACTATGGTAAATCCTTCAGCTATGATCTCAGGATATAAGCCTTTAAAATTACTTTCTAGCTGATGTGTACCTAGTGAGAGTAAAAGGTAATAGACATTCTGAAAACAGATCTGAGTTCCATTTTATGCCTCAGGTGGATCTTTTTCATGGTGATACTGCTTACTGATAAAGACCACTTATCAGAGCTTCCGTCCCAGTACCACAGAAAAACAAAAACAAAGAACAAAACAAAACAAAAACCCCTTATCATTCAATTCTCAAGAATTTTAGCTGGACTCCATATCAACTCATCAAGGGAGAGACCGGACGTCTACATGTATACTTGACAGTTTTAAGGCCAGCTTCTGAAGCCGCGCAGCCTCTTTTAAGGCTCACTGAGCAGCACCAGCCACAGCAGCTTCTCACTCACCTCCACTGCTGCTACAGCTCGGGACATTTTCTCCAGGAGCGCAGCCCATGAGCCCTCCATTCCCATTAGGATTAGAAGGGACTGAGGCAAGAAGACCTGCAGGAGAACATTTTCCTGTTAAATTATGACCAACAAAAAATTTAATGATAGCCACACAGCTGACAAAGAGACACATCAAAAGTGACTGGTGACTGACATACCTAGCCCTCTGTAACGGGAAAGCTGCTGATAGATCTGTTTCATTCTTTCAATATTCAAACGGCTTGCCTCAGCATGGTTCACCATTGGTTTAGGGTAATTAACTCCTATCAAACATTTAGCTACCTTCTGGATTCCTTCTGGTGCATTCCAAGGATCATAGATATATTTTGCAGGGAAGCCTCTTAGGACAGGCAAATAACGCCTTTTGGGAAAAGAAGAGATTCTGTTTTAAATGAACTGCACCATAAGCATATTACAACAAAATATGAACCATGAGCAACAAAAAGCAAATCAATATCACTTAAACGATATGTTTACTCTTCCCATCCCTGCTGTCCATCAAGAATAGTTTATCTTGAATTCAGAGATCTGCCTGCCTCTGCTTCTTGGGTGATGGGATTAAAGGCCACCATGCCCAAAGACTAGAGAATACTCCTAAGTGGTGCTTAAGTGAACAGTAACCAACCCTGACTCACCTGATATAGTCTCCATTGGGATCTGTTCTCCTACCAAAGCCAACAGGGCAGTAGCAGTGGAAAAACTGCTGGAAAAAGGAGCTACAGGACAGCCACATCCAACTTCCAGCATTGATGCTCCAATCTGCATCAAGCAGTAATTCTTCAAATACCTTCAGAAGTAATAGTAACCAATTTACACACATATTTACCCAAATCTTAATGGGAGGATGGTTTAACCACAGAAACAACTTCTGATTAAGCCATTTAACTAGCTCCTGTCTGAGTTTAACACCTTGCTCATGAAAACCATGTCTACACTGTGGGCATTATATGCTTTATCCACTGAAAAGCCAAACTACAGAACGGGAAGTGCACTCCCCAGCCCCCGCCAGCCATCCTCGTCCCCATCTCAAACTGCAGCCCAAGATGGCCTTGAATTTGTGATGCTTCTTCCTTGGCCTCTCAAGCTGCTCAGTTTTCAGATGTGCACTAGCACATCTGAACAGATTCCTAGATATTTTTGTAATAACTACAGATTCCTTCACATGCTACATCAGTCAGACCATTTACCTTCATCCCTTCTTCCCAACTGATCCATAGGTCACCACGTGTCAGGAAACATGCAACTGCATGTCTGGCTAAATGGTGTATCCAGCCCTCCTGACGAAGTTGTGTCATGATGGCATCAATCCATGGGAAGCCTGTCCGGCCTTCTGCCCATTTGGCCAGAGCCTCAGGATTCTTATCCCAAGGGATCTGAACGCAGATGGGGTTCCCTTCCATTTTATCAAAGCGTGGGTTGTTTGTTGCTGCTGTATAAAAAAATTCACGCCACAAAAGTTGCCCATAAAGAGAAAGGGGAGGGGAACTATTTTTCTTCACCTATGATTAAAAAGCACAGAAAAAGGTATTATTAGAAAAAATTTTTTAAAGTATTTAGAAAAATACACTCTAACTTCAGATAATACCTTTTTGTAGAGATCTGTTAATTTGAAATAGAATAGCCGACATGATAAACAGCCAAAGCGGAGGTAAGGACTGAGTCCAGTCGGGCTTGCAAGCAGGGAGTTTGCATTCATTCGAGGTCTCTCGAAGTTTGCCACCCAGGCCTGGAGATAGAGACAGCTACGTTAACCTCTCTAATCACATTAAAACAATGTTCAGAATTACACCACTGAGACCGCTGAGCAGGTTGTAAAAGTACCTGCCACCAAGCCTGAACACATGAGCTCAATCCTCCAGCCCCACATGGAAGGAGAGGACCTGACCCTGTAGCATGCCTGTGCACACCGGTACATAAACACACCACACACACAAACACAGAGTTTAAAACTGAGAATTTTGAAGAGTATGTTATCCCAGCTATGTATCTCTGATTTATTACCTTTAGAAAGGGACTTTAAAAGGCGAGTTTTCTTTCATTGGCGCCACCCATGTACAACATGCACTCGTGAAATAAATGACCTTCAGATCCCAGGATCAGGTGTAAAGCACCTTTAACCTGTCTCTTTGAACATGGAGGTAAAAGTGCCCTTGTATACCATTGCCTTTCCTAAGATTTCAGATGCTCACGGTCAAATGCTGATAGTTGCAAAACACTAAAAGTAAAATTCCACAAATAACTTATAGGTTCTAAGTAACTTACTATAGTATAGATCATAATTATTCTATTTTGCCATTAGTGATTGTATTAATCTCCTGAAGCATGTAATTTACAAACTAAGCTTTATTAAAAGTGACCTGAGACTGTAAGGATGAAGGTTATTAGCAAAGGGAACAGTATATGAGGGGGTGGATGAACATGATCAATATATGTGAGTCTTGTTAATTTGTACAATCAATACGTATTAACAGTAACATTAACAAAATAAGTAAGTACAACTGTATCATGTCATGGCCATAAAGCACAAGCATGGTAACTCCAGGGTTTCAGGAACCCACTGGAGTCTGAGAAAAAGGAGCACTACTGTAGAAGAACCCTGGTCCAGCTCGTTATGGTAAGCGGGCACAGGTGAAAAGAACAGAAGCAGCAGCATGACACTAGTGAGAGGCAAAAGTCAATAGGGAGGAAAATGGCATTTAAGTGATGACTAGTGGTGATTTCAAGACTACTGTACTTGTGCTGTTTTAACCATTTCTGTCACTCTTCTCAACAGTCTAGTTTTTTGTTTTTAAAAGTCTATGTGTAACCATCTGGATGAGCCCAATCTCATCTAAACAAGAGTGAAATCATTTTTAAATGCTAACTTCGAAGAATGAACACGGTACGTGATCTACAATGTACCTTTCTCTCCAAATGCCTTTCCAAACGTGTAAGTGCTTCAGTTTCTCCTCCTGGCCACACTGCAGAGGACAAGCCATCTGTATCAAAGCCTAAGGAAAAAAGAAAGGAAGGAAGGTATGGAGGTAAAAATTATCATCATTATTATGAAACAAAAAATTTTTATCTGACCACAGTAACTTGGGGAACATATTACTCTGCTAAAAATAAAATAAAAATAAATAATTAAATAAAAACGGTAAGCATAGACTACAACTCTACAGGCCTACACCAGCCCACAGAGAACTGCACAGGCCTAAATAGGTCTACAACGGCTCCACCTAATGTGAGACTCCGGCCCCAAAGACCACAATATGGCTCCTATCTTTAGGATGCACAACTTGACATGACATATTAATGAGTTTAGGAGAAAGAACTAGGGAGTAGGCTCAAACAGTTCCTTTTCTCCTCCACATACATGTCAAGAATGCAAAAAATATTTAGTTATGAGTTTTTTCTTTTATTTTCCCCTTTACATTTCTCTTTTTCCAATAAAAATACATTAGAAGTGAAATTTCCACATGATTTATGATTATTAACTATTTTTAAATATACTTTTAAATTATGTGGGAATTTCATACAATGTACTTTGACTATACTCACTCTCCTCACCCACCCCCTGAAGCTTCCCATATCTACCCATATCTCTCTGCCCATCCTAACTTTGTGTTCTTTCTTATTTTTCTTGATAACCCATCAAGTCCACTTTGTGTTGCCCATATACTCTGGGTAGATTGTTAACCTCTAAGGCACCATATTTATTAACAGTTGCACCCACCTAACTCTTCCAGGGAGGGGACTCCATATTTTTCATCGTGGTCATCAGCCAGAGGGGTCGTGCACTTTCCTATCACGTCTGACGTGATGGTCTCTGCTGGCATCTCCAGTGGCTCCATTTTGCTGACGAGAGTCTGAAACCTTTTGTAAGTTAGAGGTGGCTGTCCACCATTGAGTTCTATGATCCTATTACAAGAGCGAGTAAAACAGTTAGTAAATAACTATATATACTCTGGTTGATAAGCTCAAAAAGGTTTAATATCAGAAAATTTATCAATTAAGACCTTTTGAATGTTAGCTTCCGCTATGACCAGAAAATGCGTTCAAATGCTTAATGAATCTAAAAACTAAATGAACTTAATGAATCTAAAACTATTTTATTGACTTCCTAGTTGTCCATTAGCTGTCAAATAATACACTATCATTAATGACACGTATTCAGGACAAGTATTCAAGTGGTTCAACTATCCTACAGGCTATGTATATAAAAATTAATATAAATGGAGAAGTGAACAATGAGCCTATTCAAGAAATTTCAGAGACACTAATGAAACTAAACTAGGCTGATAATTACATCAAGAAATAATCAGTAGAGCTGGATACAGTGATGCATGCCTGTCATCACAGCACTTGGGGAGGCAGAGGCAGGAGGACTTCTGTGAGTTTGAGGACAGCCTGGTCCACAAAACAAGTCTAGGACAGTCAAGGCTACCCAGAAAAACCCCCAAAGTGGGTTTCAGTTACTTGTGTTCCATTGTGCTATAAAAATATTATTGTAGCATACTGTTCTCACTGTTCAATATTATTGTTAACCTCCTGTAATTTATAATTTCTAACCAAGCTTTACCATGGTGTGCTATTTTGACAGACAGCACAGTGAACAAAGGGTTCAATGTAATTGGTGGTTCGAGCATCCACCAGGGTTTTTGGAATGTCTTCTTCATAGATAAGATGAGAAATACTACAGATATATGCACCCCAAATTCCAAGTCATTTAGATTTAAATACATCTTGTAGTTTTTTGTTAACCATTAGATATCTCAATACAGTCATACTTCTAGGAAAAGAACAGCCAGCAGCACTTCCAAATGTCTGCATTAAGTCTAGACACTGTTTCAAAATAACTCTACACTTTTCATTACAGCTATTTGCTTGTAACTAGTTTAAATCCAGATTTACCATTTATAGATGTAGAAATGGAAGCCTTCCAGAGGCTTAAATAAATTAGCCAAGATCACATAACTGATAAAAACTGCTAATCAAGTATTTCTTCATCTCAAACATTATGTGTTTTTCTTTATACCCTGTACGTTATTGATTATGTCTTTAGGAAGAAACCACCAGGAAAGCTATCTTCCCCGTTTTAAGTGATGTTTGTTTTGGTTTAATATATTGATATAACACATTAATTACGGGGCTATAATGAATTCTGTTGAATGCAATGATGCTACAATGACACTATTATGTGTCTCTTAATTATCTATCAGCAAACTAAAATTCATAGAAAAGATTTTATACATAACATAAATATGATAGTCTTTGGTATGTATTCACAATCAAATTAATTTTACAATATAGCTGATTCTCTCAGAAGCCACTTCTCTTATCCAATTTTTGCCTCCTTATAACCACTCATTAAAGTTAAGAAAACTGGTAATCCAGAAGGCAAGTTTAATTACCAAAAGGACTTAGCATATCTAACGCCAAGGGAAGACATTTGTCTGGATCAAATAATGATTTTATTCATTCACTTGCTAACAGAAGTAAAACTAGCTTGTTATGTTACTTATAGAATTAGTTTTTGTCAACTTGGTACAATGTGTAAATAACTTAAAAGTTAAAAATCATTTAATAGGTATATAAACTTATATTTTCATATTTACAAAGTCATTTTCATGCCAAAATTTACTGTACAAAGCTTATGAACCTCCTAAATTCTTAGCACATGTTATTTCCTGAACTCAGTCTGGCCATAGAATCTTTGCTAGCCAAAGCATCCCAGGGACTGACTAGTGTTTCAATATACACACTGACAGACAGGATATGATGCCATGGTTCAAAGGACTCTAGCTGGCGAATTATGCTACTTCAGTTTTCATCTCAACTAAATGAAAAGACAAGCTAGTATACACAGAAAACAATTACATAAGATATATCAAAGTAATCTATGGCTATGTGTCAAATAAGCTGTAAGTTCAATAATAGTGACAGCCCAGAAAGTCACAGTGGGCCAAGTTAGCAATCGAATAAAAATGTGTACATAGCACTTCTTAGTTTAAAACTGAAATGCTAAATATTTTTATTTTATGCACTGTATCTGCAATTTTGGTATTACAACTGAGTGAATAAAAATCATAGCAGCTAATTAAAATGCTAACGGCTTGATATACTCCCATTTAATTCTTGTACAATTCTGACTCTATTATTCCACTTTTATAACTTTTACTCAGATGTATACTCACTGCCGTCCACCTCTGTACCTAACAGCGCTCACCTGTCTAGGTCATACAAAGTATGTGAAATGCGCACTATCACTTCCACCCCAGCCTCAGACGCCAGCTTCCTGATGGCTGCATCTCGCTCCTTCCCAAAAGGTTCAGAATCATATTCAATTGAAAGTTTAGTTATGTTCCATTCCTAAAACAAGACAAGAAAGGGACAATAATACATTATAATTTTATAGTTATGTTTGTCTTATAGCAGTAAGTGAAAAGCTCAAAATCCATGTGAAATGAGTATACATAAATCAAATTTCAAATATGCTGGAAGAAAATATACAACTTATCAACATGAAAATACGTAAATGACAAACATATGATAACCAGATTTCAGGCACTGTGCCAGGCATGAGCCAATCTAGCAACATACTTAAATATACTCTTTTATTAAAGTACTTATTTTTTTTAATTACTTACATTACCTTAGTTAATTCTGAATGAAAACCACCTTAATTTGACATTGTGAGGATAAAATTATTATCATTTTTTAAAAAGGGTCATGCTTGGGTTCATGGAGACAGAACACATGAATGTAGGCCTTCTGCCTCAAGAGCTGTTCTTTAGCAAACTTTTGGTGGCTGATATGGGATGAACTCTTTTGCTGAGAATGAGTATTTTATTTCTATCATAATGTTGGCAGCAGAAAACTTGGAACCAGGAATAAAAACTTTAACTATTGACTGACACCATATCTGTAACTTACATCTTTTCATAGTAACTATAAATAAGGAATCCACGGCTTAAGAGAATTACATTATTTTCTCAGGAAGGTAGTCAAGTTCTGTTGAATTCTAAAATCTATCCTGACTTACTTCAAAAAGGGATAGAAATCCTATAATTTTACTACTATTTAACTATATGATACTACACTGTAACAGACCAAAGGTGTTCCCAATGGTACCTTCTAAAGTCATATTATATATTTCACAGTTAATCATCCTGCAATTATTATTATTATTAGTAGTAGTAGTAGCAGTATGTGCACATGTGCTCATGTAAGTGGGTGCCATGGAAGCTAGAAGAAGGTGTCAGGTCCCTGGGAGCTAGAGTTACAGACCATTGTGAGCTGTCTAATGCGGGTATTGGGATCTGAGATCAGGTCTTCTAGAAGAGCAGCAAGCTCTCTTTTAACTGCTGGGCCATCTCTCTAGCCCAGTAGATATATTTAAAGCATATTTAGACATTTATTCTATTTTGTCCTAGAAATAAATCCTTGAGAAAAAACTGATGAATGAAAAAGAAGCACATTTAAAGTTTTGATAGAGGGGCACATTCAGCTGTTTTGAATTACACTCCCATCAGCACTACCCTGGAGTGACTGCCAGCTGCGTATTATCTTCTAAAGACGGCTGCAAAACTGCTAAGAGAAAAAAAAACATTTAAAAGTTTTTCCTTCCTTGAAGGTACTGAATGTAACAACAATTAATAGCTGTTTACCTTTAAGCAAAACTGAGGATAGGAAAAAATTCTTTATTTTGCTGCCTTTTTCGGGTCTTGGTACAAACATGCTACTTTTGAAATTTAACAACAAAATGTAAATGAGAGTAGAAAACATTGTGTATACATTGTGTTTGTTCCATTGTAAGACATACAGACTAGCAGTAAAACCACACAATTTAAAGTTGAGACTCCCCTAGTGAAAAGACTGCTCACTTTGCTAAACACGCTATTAGCAGTCGTCTAGCCTGCATCATGCATCAGTGAGCAGAAAGCATACAGCACACAGTGATCCCTAAGCATCACAGCTTCCACATGCACACTTCTGTGCATTGTAGCCAATGTCTGCTTGCTTCTGTTCTACTCAACTGTATGGTTACTTAGAGCTCCTTGTACTTTAATGACAAGAACCTTCTATTGTCTAACTCTTGAAAACCTTTTGCCTAATGAGCATCTTGGAGTTAGTTCCTTTTTTTTTTTTTTTTTTTAGAAATAATACTTTAGATGGCACTTGAACTGAGTCAATAAATAATACTCCCTGCTATTTTCGCTTTTTGAGTTCAGGCATGTAAGTCAGATAGCTAAAGATAAAAATATAAAAAGCATTATTAGTAGAGCTAAATTGAAGATGGTATTACTAAGTTGTAAGGACAAGCTGATAGTTCACTATTAAACTGAATGGTAGTAGTACTTAACATTACCTACTCAGAACAGAATAAAATGTATATGGAGGAGAAAAGGAACTGTTTGAGCCTACTCACTAGTTCTTTCTGTTAAACTCATTAATACGTCATTCATTTCTTTCCTGGGAATGAATTAGTGAACATCTCTCTATAAGGAAAACTGAAACTTCAGGGAGAAGAACATTCCCTGACCATTAAATGTACTAATCCACACACCAAATACTTCTAGGAAGCTCCTTCTCTGACATATCCTAGCAAAGAACAACCAGCAATGGCTACTGAAGAAGCCTAATGTCATGGCACCTCGTGAAGGAGACATGCTTACAGTGCCCTCTCAGGTCACAATGCAGGAAAGAGGAGGAAATAAGGGTGTCAAAGCACAGGCACCAATACACTCATGTTCCTCCAGCACTGTTTTGTTTACTCACCTCTAATCCTTCGCTGTTTCCTTTCTTCTACTTCACAATTGGCTTAACTCATTCCATATTTAAGGTTCAAAGTTATTTCTCTGATTCCTTCCTTTCTATACTAACACTAAAAAGTATTAACTTTTTGCTGAGCACTGTTGGAGGTGAGTTATATATATGTGGTATTTTCTATCTTTTTTAAAAATTATATTTAATTTTATTTTATGTGCATTGGTGTGGGGGTGTCAGACCACCTGGAACCGGAAGTAAAGAAAGTTGTGAGCTGCCATGTGGGAGCCTGGAGTTGAACCTGGACTCTCTGGAAGGGCAGACAGTGCCCTTCACCACTGAACCATCTCTCCAGCCCCTGGCACTTTCTCTTGCTACTTATTTTTAATTCTGTTGAAGTCAGAGAGTGAAATTTGTGAAACTTAATTGTTTTCAGTTTTCTGACATCTATTTTATGCATGAGTGTGGTCTGTTTTGGTTAGTATTTTCTGTGCATTAGAAATGCAAGTCTCTTCTGTAATTACTGGAGTTCTTGTTCTTAAAAAAAAAAAAAAAACCAGTTACATCAAACTGACAGATGACATAGTGAATAAACCCAAAGGAGCTTTTCATAACTGGCAGTTTAATAAAGACATTTTATGTAGCTGAAAGAAAAGCCAGAATAAATAAAGGCTCTCTCATGTACCTATATTATATTAACTAAGAAGTGTTATTTATTTAGTATGTGTATGAGAACATGTGCCTCAATGCCCATGTGGAGGTCAGAAGACAACTTGCAGAAGTCAGTTTCTCCTTTAGCCATGTAGGTCCAGAGATCAAACTTAAGTTTCCAGATCTGGTAACAAATGGCTTTCTCTGCTAAGCCACCTCACTGATTCTGTGTAAGGTAGCTTGATACAATAAAATGCTATTCTACCCAGAAGAAATTTTTAAAAATTCATTTAAATTTATTTATTTATACTCTTCCAAACTTTATTCCCAGGCTTCTTCAGCTTAGTTTGCTGCAAAGAATGAACTATGTATGAGCAAAACTGAAAAGAGCTGTAGTGTCCAGGAGGTTTGGACTTTATCAGATTCATAAACAAAAGAATTTTAAAAAGCAGTCATGATATAAAACAGCAGCTCCTGTAACTTCTGCAAGTGTCAAACCTTCTTCAGAAGTTGCCTCAGTTCAGTTGCCTCATTCTTAGAAGCCTCATTTTATTATGTGTATGAGTATTTTGCCTGCATGTGTTTTACAATGCATGCAGTGTCCTCAAAGGCCAGAAGAGGGCACTAGATCTCCGGGAACTGGAGTTACACATGATTATTGTCTGCTATGTGGGTTCCAGAAACCAAATTCAGGTCCTCGGGAAGAGCAGTTAGGTGCTTAGCCAATGAGCCCTCTGTCCAGTCCCAGTGCTGTTGGGGTGGGGGAGGGAGGAAGGGATTGTATTCAAATGTTAAATGCCGACGGGCCCCCTCCCCACCCCAGATCTGATTGCTATCCAGACATGTGTAAACTCTGATTCTTAATGTTCTCTGATTGGTTAAAATAAAGAAAGGAGTCTATAGCTGAACAGAGTAGAGGTAGGCTGAGCTTCAGTGCCTGAGCTGGAAGTCTCAGGTAGGGACCTTGAGGCTGGGACAGAGGCAGAGAGGGAGAAGGCAGAAGATGGAGAAGGAAGATGTGGTCTGACACAGTGGATCCAGCCCAGACAGGACGACTTACTAGAAAGTGACTCGGCAATAGCCAGACTACCTTAGAAATTTAGTTTAAGTAGCACCTGCTCAGTAACTGTGGCAAAGCTGTTTAAATAAATTGTTAGATCTTTGTCTCAATTTTTGTGGGGGCTAGCCGGGTCACAGAATAGCCCTCTAAAGTTTAATAAATATTCAAGAATACAGTGCAGAAAATCCAACACAACACACAAAAAATTGTTGGAGTGGGAAAAAGTTTGTCTACAAACAAAATGAAAAGCTTGGTGTTTGTAATAACTAAAATCTTAGAAGAAAATCTTAAAATAAATCTTTTATAATATCTTAAAAATCTTAAGAATTCTACTGTAGTGAAAAGTTTTCACTAGCTAAGTATTAAATGATTCTTTCACACTAGAAAAAAAGAGTTAAGCAACACTGCTTTGTTTCCCAGCCCTGGAGACTTTCCCACTCAGGCAAAGGAATGTCTCTTTTGTATTAGAAATACCACTGCTATTTGTGCTGGGCATGGCGGCACAAGCCTTTACTCCCAGCACTGGGGAGGCAAGAACAAGATGACTTCTGGGTTCAAGGCCAGCCTAACTGACAGAACAAGTCCCAGGACAGCCAGGCTACACATAAAAAACCCCTATCTTGGTGGGGTAGGACTGGAGAGGAGGGGTTCCTTTTTTTTTTATCAGATTAAAACAAAAGGCAATTTAAAAATCTACAACATAAGCAGATATACAATTAAGAAGCTTACATGTAGTCAGTAGGAAGGGAAGAATGTAAAAGGACAGTCAGGAAAATCAGCTTCTGTCTGCTCTGAGATACTGTATGATCTTGGACAATTCTTGTAAGTTCCCTTAGATCAAGTTTTCCATCTGAGAAGTTTTTATTGGAGTAAGACCAAGAGATCAGTAAGACTATTAAATCAAGTCAAAGCAAACCCAAACCCTCCAATACTATAATTTTATATTATTGGTAAAATGTCAATCTGGGTAGCCACTGTCTTAGTGTCTTTTCCTCAGCTTTGATAAAATACCCTGACATAAGCAACTTCAGGGAGAAAGGGCTTACTGTGATTCAGTCCTAGAGCACAGTCCCTTGAAACAATCTCATCACATTCCATCCTCAATCAGGATGAACCGTGCTGCTTCTCGGCTCCCCTTCTTTATTCTCAGTCCAGGATCTCAGCCAGTGAATAGGGCCACCACAGTGGATGGGTTTTCCCACCTCAATTAATACAGTCAAGACAAACCCTGACAGTCATGTTCAGGGGTCTGTCTCCCAGGTAATTCTAAAAATCATCAAGCTGACAACCAAAATTAACCATCACTGGCCTCTTTTTAAAAAAAGTAGCCTAGGTGGTCCTGCAGAGACTGATGCACCAATGGAGGCCATGCACGGAGAGGACCTAGACCCCCTGCTCAGATGTAGCGATTGGCAGCTCAGTCTCTATGTGAATCTCTGAGTGAGGGGAGCAGGGGCTGCCTCTATCATGAACTCAGCTGATTGCTCTTTGATCACTCACCCCTGATGACACAGCCTTGCCAAGCCACAGAAGACGAGGATCCAGGCATCCTGATGAGATTTAACAAGCTCTGGGCAGATGGCAATAGTGGAGAACTCCCCCTTTCAGTGGACTAGGGGAAGACGTTGGGGGTTAAGAGGGAGGTAAGGTAGGACTAGAGGAGTTGAGGGAGGGGGCTTTAGTCAGGATATATAATGAATAAATTGTGAAGAAAAAAAATTTTTTAAAGTATCTCACAAGGAACATAAACGTGGACAAGGATGTTCACTGGCAATACCTGCATTAGCAGGAGATCTAAGGGAAGAATAACCAAACATTTAGTAGAAAACCAGCAAAAGACATTGTAATACAGCTGGGCTTGGTGGCTCACACCTGTAATCCCAGCAGGGAGGCAGAGGCAGGAGGTTCTCTATGAATTCAAGGCAAGCCAGGTCTACAAAGCAAGTCCAGGACAGCCAAGGCTACCCAGAGAAACTCTGTCTTGAAAATAAAACCTGCAGCCAGCCCTGAGGAGACAGGATGAGCTGGGGTCGGATGGAAGGGGAGGAGGTCCTCCCCTGTTGGTGGACTCAGAGGGAGGGGGGGAAGGAGGGAGAGGAGGGAGGGAGTGGGAGGGTGGGAGGGAATGAGGGAGGAGGCTACGCCTGGGATGCAAAGTACCTAACCTGTGATTGATATAAAAATAAAAATAAATAAATTTAAAAAAAGAAAACAAAACCAAACCGTAATACACCTATAGATGTTACTCCTATACAATTATAAAAGTTAATACTACAGAGCCATATAAAAGACTCAGGAAATAATATGAAATGATCTCCAACATATGAATAAAGCATGGAATGGAAGAGTGGGTATAATTCTCATTTAACTGTTGAAGCAGAGAACAATTAACACAGACACAAACACACAGGATGTCTGAACACTCAAATTCTTGTTCATACAAAGGATATTTCTATTTGCATACACAAGAAATGTAAATAGTTGCTGCTTTGGGGGAAAGAATTAATCACCTGAGGTCAAAGAAGAAACTTTCAATTTTAAGCTTTTCTAATGTCTATTTTTACTATTAGCACTGTCATTAAAAAAAAAAAGAGCCACATTTTAATTTTTTTCCCATGATAGGGTTTCTCTGTGAAGCCCTGGCTAACCTGGAACTCACTTTGTAGACCAGGCTGCCCTTGAACTCAAGAGATCTGTCTGCCTCTGCCTCCTGAGTACTGGGATTAAGGATATTCACCACCATTGCCTGATCAAATTTTTAATTTAAAAACATTATTTCCTATGTTTATTTAAAAATATGCTATTTTTTACCAAGTATGTTTATTTATTTACCAATTATTTTCTCCAGCAAAGATAACTTATAATTTGTGCATACATTTTTGCATATATTTTTTAATTACCTTGAAAAGCCTGGGAAATACATCAGCTGGCTGTCCACGAATCACAAACAGACGAGAATTTAATTTTCGCAGATTGGCATCAAGATCCTCAAGACACTGAAGCAAAAACCTAGAGAGAACAGATTATAACTCTTAAAAACATATATTTTAAAGGTATAAAATTTGTAACATTAGATTATTCTACAAGCAAAAAATGCCAACTCGTCCTCCTATTTACCAGTAACTTAGCATTTTCAGAAATTATAGTTAATAGAGTTTTTATTACATCACAATCTCCAATATTTTAAGCAAGTCCTGAATTAAATCACCAGCTTTCATAAATAATCTACTAAAAATTATGAAAACAAATATCAAAGTAAGTGAACTACTTTCATTGTTCAAACCTGATAAAATGAAAAATCTAGAATATCTTTTATTGGGTAAAAATGGAAATGCTCTAATTGGAAACTCTGGACTCCTGAGTAATTTAAGAATCTGGGGTGTGGTGTGGTGTGCTACTCAGCAGTAATCAGAGCACTTGAGAGATGGCCACAGGTCAGTTCAATAATGTAGCAAAGTTTGAGACCCTGATTCAGAAAACAAAACAAGCAAGCAAACAAACATGAACGAGTACTTTTCTAGTGAATACTGCAATCACCTAAGTGAGAGAAACCATATATTCTTTTCTAAATCTAATAAAGTTTCTAATACAAGAAAAGGTTCAAATAGATGCTAAGTCAGATGGCATTAATTTTTGACTACAGAGAATACTGGATTAATTGAGTTTCACAGAGTGGGTAAGACTACAAAGACTTTTTCAAGCAGACATGAGATTTACATATGACAGACATCTGGGAAAGTTCTGGAACAGTGCAGCAGATGCTTACTGTGCATGGTCTATTGTGAGGAAACAGCATTCCCCAAGAACATCCAAAACGGATGCCTTCTCTGGAAAGTTTAGTCTCCATGTCTGTCTAGTTAATTCCATCCAGCTGTTCCTCTCAGCTGGCAGATCTCAATTTGTCTCTACTTTGTTTCTTCTATGTTCTTTAGGTTAAAGTTTCTTATTCATTTGCCTTTCTCACAAGCTACATCCTCACTGAGAAGTAACTGTGATCTGAACTCTTAACTGCTGAGCCGTGTCTCCAGCTCAGCCTTCTCCAAAGTATATTTGAGCTATCTTAGATGTAATGAAGATCAAATAATTTTTTGATAAAAGAAATGGGATGAACTAGTTCGCTTAAATTAGAAGCGGCACAAAGCTCAAATGTCCTGCAGAGGTAATTCAACACAGAGCTAATCTCTAAATCGTTGCTGTATCACCAAGTCTATGTATTCTATTGAAACTGGCAACAAGAGCTCTTCACACTGAACTTGGCAGTGGAAACATGTCTGTAAGAGGTAAGGTGGGGAAAAAATGCAAAAAGGATATAATTAATTTATAAGAAAAACCAAGTCTAGATTAACAACACACATGAATTCATATTCACACACCCACAAGAACACATACACATAACAAACAACAAACAGAAAATATATGCATATTTCTTTGGTAAAATAAAACTTATACAGCATGTATCGGTTTATGTTGAGATGTGTGTAAGGAAATAACTGGAAAGTTACTTAGCAAGGTACTTATTCTACATGTACTTGAGAAATGAAGTTTGTAGTAGAGATAAAAACGTACTAATTTTAGCTTCATAAAAACAAAACAGAACAAAAAAAAAAAAACCTCTCAGAATTGACAACCAACATACATCCCTTCAAAAGAGAAAGGGTGGGACCCTACCCATGGGACCCTACCCCCTGCATCTGGCTTATTAGCACTGAGCAACCTTTAAAGAGCAACAGGCAATTCCATGTTTCTTAGCACCCACTGCACAGATGTGCATAATCTTATCAAGCCTAGCAGTGAGTATTTACTGATCAACTGTGAAAAATCTTGAATTTCCTTGCCTATAAAACAGAAGTATTACAGGACCGACATGACAGGCATTTCTGTGTGAGCTGAATAAATTAACATTATATAAGGCTCACAGAACACGGTAAGCACTATTACATGTTATTTAATACTTTCTACTCTCCTTGCTACCGATTTCTATTTTTACTACAATAATTCTAGTTTTATCTCTTGCTTGTATTTACTGCAGTGTCTAAAAATAGATCACCTCCTAGCAATCTCTGTCACCACAATCCGTTTCAGTACACATATCAAATCTTTGCGAGGCACACGTTCTTGTGCAAAGGTCAAGACTCATCCCTTATATGGTAAGGAGCAAAGTGTGTTCTCAGCTCCTGTCCAATGGTTCCAGGGTTCATTTTCTACCCCACTCCCTACCTATTGCTCCCACTAAACCAAGCTACTACTCTTTATATGCACCCATTCTTTTGGGACATGAGATATATCCTTTTTTCAGTCTAAAATAAATTAGCCAATTCCCATCTCTTACTAAATGTTAAGTCTTAAAGTTGAAGGTACCTTCTTTATTCTCTCAACTTTCAAAGGAGAATATATTGAATCATAGGGAAAATTCAAAGTGTTCCTTCTAGCACACAAACCTGTATGCAAACATGTACGTGTGTGTGTGCGCACACCTGACACACCATGCCCTTCTGTTGATTTCTTATAAAGCACTTATGTCTGATTCTTAAGAGCATGGCTTTCTTAACCTATGTTTTAGTTTCTACATCTGGCAAATGTCATCAGGACATGTCTTGCATAGTCTATTGAAAAGGCTTGAAAGGTAAGGTGCTAGTAGGCTTTTTTTAAAACAGCTTTTGAGAGGATCAGAAACACATAAAAGCAACTAGTAGCACATGGCTAATATCCATCTAACAGAAGTTATCATTACTTTCCCTTCAGAATAATTTCTATTCTTAAGGTGGGCAGGGAGGTGCACACTTATAATCCTGATACTCAAGATGTGGAGAAGGAGGATCCCAAGTTCAAGGGCTACACAGGCAGACCTATCTGACCCATGTTAAAGAAAAATATAGAAAAGGGTAATATCAGTTTCTGAAAACAAAACCCCATGTGCTTGTATATGTAAATACTTGGGCATGACAACAGGAAAGAATGAATTAGTTAGATGCCCAGCTGACTAGTTCTCACCAAATGTGTACCTTCATCTGAATGTGACAGTGAGCCAAGGTTTTATCTTCTTCAGTGACAAGACCAATGCTAATATAAATATCTATTTAATAGGTACAGTAAAATAAAAACTCAAAATTGACTAATCTCAAAGCCTGTAATTCTGTGATGGTACTACAGAAAAAGAAACCTATAACAGTGCAGCTTCCAAGTATCAAGTCACTGATGAATGACATTTCTTTTTAGTGATAAATAGAAACTATTTTTAAATATATATATAAAATCTAACCCTTTGTCCTTTGCCCTCAGCTTAGAATGGGATCACTCAGAGTTCAAACTATGTGCTTCAGAGAACACATCATTTCAACATTCATATATTATATTATAAAGATATGTGCCTTAAAACAGCATTCAATACGGAACAGACAAATTTGGCATATACTGTATAGTCATGCACTCCCATGTGAAGGTTTGGCTAATAAAGCAGTAGAGTGGTTTTTAAATAGGCCAAACTGTAGTAAAACCTACTATAATCTTTTACTGTAATGAGGCACAACTTAATATAATACTGAATGGACTACTCTGAAATGAAGATACATTAAGGCAGTTCCTCATTTTAAATATTTTAAGGAATTTTCTTCTAAAAACCACTACATTTTCCTACTATAAAAACGTACACGTAGTAACTTCCTTATACCACTTCCAAAAGATGATTTCAACATGAATCAACAGAAATAGTTTCTAAAGTAGGTCATCACTATAGCAACCAGTGGGTGGTTTAGCATACTCCCATCACAATGACCTACTTTCTAGTCTGTGCTAGAATAGCTTATATAACTAGTATTTCTAGTTCTATCTATAAAACCGTCTGAAAAAGGCAATGGCAAAATACAACATAATCCCATTGCTACTGAAAACAAGGCATTATGAATTCACATAATAAAGCACACCAGAATAAAGCCATCTGTTCTATGTTGTAGTTTCTATACTGTGTCTTATACAGTCATCAATGGAAACTATTCTCAGAATTTCTAAACCAAAACCATACACCGTTGACCCTAGAGAACTGATTTAAAAAATATAAACTAAAATCATTAAAACCACATGAAGAATGCTTCCCTCTATTCTCTACATATGCAATAAATGTTAAATTGAGTGGCTGGATACAAAAATAACTCAAAAAAAATCAGTAGCCCTCCTGTATACAAAGGACAAAAGGGCTGAGAAAGAAATTAGGAAAACAACACCCTTCACAATAGCCACAAAAGACATAAAGTACCTTGGTGTGACCCTAACCAAGCAAGTCAAAGACCTGTATGAAAAAATTTCAAGTCTCTGAAGAAAGAATTACAAGAAGGTATCAGAAGATGGAAAGATCTCCCATGCTCATGGCTTGGCAGGATTAACATAGTAAAAATGGCCATCTTACCAAAAGCAATCTACAAATTCAATGCAATTCCCATCAAATTACCAACACAATTCTTCACAGACCTTGAAAGAAAAATTCTCAACTTCATATGGAATAACAAGAAACCCAAAATTGCTAAAACAATCCTCTACAATAAAAGATCTTCTGGAGGTATCTTCAAACCTGATCTCAAGCTGTGTTATAGAGCAACAGTAAAAACTGCATGGTACTGGCATAGAAACAGAATGGTGGATCAATGGAATCGAATCGAAGACCCAGAAATAAACCCACAAACTTATGGACACCAGATTTTTGACAAAGATGCCAAAACCATACAATGGAAAAAAGATAGCATCTTCAACAAATGGTACTGGTCTAACTGGATGTGTACATGTAGAAAAATGCAAATAGATCCATACTTATCACCCTGCACAAAACTAAAGCCCAAGTGGATCAAAGACCTCAACATAAAACCAGACACTTTAAATCAGTTAGAAGAAAAAGTGGGGAAGACCCTAGAACTCATTGGCACAGGAGACAACTTCCTGAACACAACACCAACAGCACAGGCTCTAAGATCAACAATCAATAAATAGGACCTCATGAAACTGAAAAGCTTCTGTAACGCAAAGGACACTGTCATCAAAACAAAACGAATGTCTACAGATTGGGAAAGAATCTTCACCAACCTTATCTGACAGAGGGCTAATATCCACTATATATAAAGAACTCAAGAAGTTGAAAAGCAACAAATCAAATAATCCAATTAAAAAATGGGGAACAGAGCTAAACAGAGAACTCTCGATAGAGGAATATCAAATGGCAGAGAAACATTTAAGGAAACGCTCAACATCATTAGCCATCAGGGAAATGCAAATCAAAATAACCCTGAGATTTTACCTTATACCCATCAGAATGGCCAAGATCAAAAACTCAAGTGACAACACATGCTGGAGAGGTTGTGGAGAAAGGGGAACCCTCCTCCACTGCTGGTGGGAATGTAAACTTGTACAACCACTCTGGAAATCAATCTGGTGCTTTCTTAGACAACTAGGAATAGCGCTTCCTCAAGACCCAGCTACACCACTCCTACACATATATCCAAAAGAGGCTCAAGTACACAATAAGGACATTTGCTCAACCATGTTTGTAGCAGCTTTATTTGTAATAGCCAGAAGCTGGAAACAACCCAGATGTCTCTCAACTGAGGAATGGATACAGAAATTGTGGCACATCTACATAATGAAATATTACTCAGCAATAAAAAACAAGGAAATCATGAAATTTGCAGGTAAATGGTGGGAACTGGAAAAGATCATCCTGAGTGAGGTATCCCAGAAACAGAAAGACACACACGGTATATACTCTCTCATATAGACATATAATATAGGATAAACATACTAAAATCTGCACACCTAAAGAAGCTATGCAAGAAGGAGGACCCTGGGTAAGATGATCAATCCTCATTCAGAAAGGCAAATGGGATGGAAATAGGAAGAGGGAGAAAACAGGGAGCAGGACAGAAGCCTATCACAGAGGGCCCTGAAAGACTACACAGCAGGGTATCAAAGCAGATGCTGAGACTCACAGCCAAAGTTTGGGCAGAGTGCAGGGATTCTTATGAAAGAAGTGGGAAATAGTAAGATCTGGAGAGGATGGGAGCTCCACAAGGAGAGCAGCAGAACCAAAAAATCTGAGCACAGGGGTCTTTCCTGAGACTGATTCTCCAACCAAGTACCATGCATGGAGATAACCTAGACCCCTGCACAGATGTAGCCCATGGCAGTTCAGTGTCCAAATGGGTTCCCTAATAATGGGAACAGGGACTGCCTCTGACATGAACTGATGGCCTGCTCTTTGATCACCTTCCCCTGATGGGGGAGCAGCCTTACCAGGCCACAGAGGAAGACAATGCAGCCACTCCTGATGAGACCTAATAGATTAGGACCAGAAGGAAGGAAAAGAAGACCTCCCCTATCAGTGGACTTGGGGAGGGACATGTGTGGAGAAGGACAAGGAAGGAAGGGCATTACAAAGTAATTTAAAATTCAACAGATGCAAAACAGCAGATTGGTGTAGCTGTGTCACTGGTAACTCTGAATGCATTATAGGGGGAACACAAAGTGAATAAAGTGTAATTAATAAAAAATTAAAAAGAAAAAGTTAAATTGAAAAAAATATCTGTATCTACTATCATAAATAAAAAGTGGAGATTCTCAACCATATCCCAAAATATTTTATTAGAGATTTTAAAATTATAAATACCAACTGGTGTCTCTAAGTATAGAATAAGGTTTTTATATACCCCACTTTTTACTTCTAAAAAACTCTTAGTGCTTTCATTTAGTCTGTCAACTGTGATACATTTTTTCCACAGATAATACTTTAGCATTTAATACAGATAAAGTATAAAGCATGGTAAATTCTGTACTTGTTAGGCTCAAAATTAAGAGCACAGATCCACAGGCTCATATCAGAACACAAAGTTATTTTTATAACAAATATTTTACAATACTTTGTTTAAAAATCCTAAAACAAAATTTATAGATATCCCCCTCAAACTTCTTCCAAAGAAACCAACAGATGTAGAAGAGGACTTCTTGTGTGGGTGGGTGCCCAGGCATGACCCAAGGAGACGATGATGAGCACATTCCAACAGTAGAACACTTGCTCAGCATGCTGAAGACTCTAGGTTCAACATCAAAAATTAAGAAATTAAAGTAGTAATGAAAAAATTTAAAAAGCCAGGCCTGGCAGAGCACACGTGTATTTTAGCAGTTTAGTATTCTAGGATACTGATACAGCAATATCTGAATTCAGTGCCCACCTGAAAACATAGTAAAATCTTGACTGAAAAAATAAAGACATTACATAGTAATTTAAAATTCAACATATGCAAAACAGCAGATTGGTGTAGCTGTGTCACTGGTATCTCAAACAGGATGAGCACCATTATTTTTGGTAATGCAACTCCCTGAAGCATTAAGCATGACTTACTAAAGTTCTGAAGCTTCCTGCGATGTGCACAGGTAATAAATGAATCCAGAAAATATCAATATATAAAACAGTATTTCAATACCTATGGTTTGATATATAATAAATCAAGACTGTCTTTCAGAAGATGGGAAACTTTGTGCTGGAATCTAAGTATGAGACAACACAATTGCTGTCTGAAGCATCATGTAGGACACTAGGAAGTTCATTCTACTTCTGGCCTCTTTACACCAGTTCTCTAGCTTCCATTAGCCACTTTAACAACCAAAATTGCTTCAGAAAAATTCTAAAATGCCTTATAAGGAGTGATAACTATCTGCACTCACCAATTTATGAAACTGTGATGTTCTAATGTTCACAGAACTAGGAAAGGTACTTAAACATGTACTTGATATACAGAAACACATTACAACCTTCTTGATGAAAGACAACATGTGTCACATAAGTAGATAATACTGATACACTGAAAAATCAGAAGTGAGAAAACATTTCTTGGCTTTTCCTCCTCCTCTAAGGTAGGGAAGATACTAAAAGTTCAAGAATATAGTCACAGTGGAGAAGAATCTTTTAGTATCAATACAGTTTAACAGATGTGGAGAAAGAGAAGAATTACTGGGCACCAGCCTGCAATTTTTGACTAAGACCAGGTTTACCACTTTCCAATGCTTACATAAGTCCTGATATATAATAGGACTGCCATAAATATCTACCTAATTAATCCCCAAATGAATTAATTATGTCATGAAAAGGATTTTTAAAGGCTTGACGCAATAGTCAATGGAGCAGCATGGTAGGGAAGAAATGGTTGCTGCATGTCTGTTTTGCTAGGTACCAGTCACACAACTCCAAAAACAACCCATTTAAAAAAAAAACCATAAAGTTGAAAACTTATCATGTACATTTTCCAAAACTCAGCTATGAAATGAAATACAAATTTTAATTTGGGGCTAGTGAGATGGCTCAGTGAGTAGAGGCAATTGCCACCAAGCCTACAGACCTCAATTCAATCCCTGGGATCCACATGGTAAAGGAGAGAATAGATTCCTGTAGTTATTCTCTGGTCTCCAAACACAGGTTATGTTGTGTATGCACGTATATCTGTGCAACCCATGTGTCCACATATGCCCATACCCACACAAATGATATATGTCTTCCAACTACACCACACTTAGTTTCTACCACTTCCCAATAATTCCATCAACTTAAGAATCTCTCAACGGACTAATCCATTTATAAAAGTACATCATGGTCTAACAGCCTTTCAATAGTGTCACAAGCCAAAGACCAACACCTAAGCCACGATGGGCATGAGATAAATAGAGTGGAGAATGTCAGTCATACTATGGAAACAAGCTACTCCCAGACTCCAGGTATTCTAGAGGTAGTAGATTCTTCATTCACGCTCTGTTACAGATCTGCTGAGGCATTCCTACTTACAGAAGAAACCTGAGGTGGGGACGGTAGGGAAGAATGATAGGTGTCAAAGACAGTGAAGCAGGAAGGGCAATCAGAGAAAGCATCATGACTAAATCAAGAAAACTCATAAATGCCGAGAATGGTGGGTAAAGTGTTATTGAAAAAAAATCACTATAAGCATCATACTTTCTAAAATAATGTGTATGTTCCTCAAGTTTTACCATTTCAAAATGTATTAAAATTCAATGCCAAATGAAGCCTTTTACTAACCTTGTTTATAGTACGCTGAATTAAGAACTCTGACAGAAATAGCTAATAAGCTCACAAACAACAGAACTGAACATTTCTTAAAATAATTCCCTGGGCTGCTCTAAAAGCAGGGTGCTACAGTCAGCATTAGCATGAGGATTTCTATAAAGCCCTGGGAAAGTTGAGCTCTAACCAGGTTAAGGAAGACAAAAAATAAAGCCAAGGCTCATCAAAGTAAGGAAGGTAATAACAGACACTCCTTATCTAGTCAGAGCTTCCAAAGGCTTCACTCCCAATTCAATGTAAGTATGACAAATATTAAGTCACAGAATAAGTCAGTATAAAAGACTTCTTTCCAGTCTTGGAAAGACATAAAGTTTACCCTTGAGTTGAGAGAGTAAACCAGCAAACTTACAGTAGACAACAGAGGCATGATCAGAGCGAACCCTGACTAAAGAGAGCAAATACACCAGTGCTAAGTCAGCCACGGCAGTCACCATGCACACTTGGAGGTGACGGGATAGACCACTGTAGTTTTTTTTTTTAAGTTTTCTGTTGTATTTGTGAGTGTGTGTGTGCATGTATGTACATATACTATGTGCATGCCTGGTGCCCGTGGGAACAAAATGAGGGCACTAGATCTCCTGGAAGTGGAATTACAGAGAGTAGTGAATTCCCATGCAGGCACTGGGAACTGAACATGGGTCATTTGCAAGAGCTCTAAGTGCTCTTAACTACTGAGGAATCTCTCCAGTCCCAAGAAGACCTTTCTTCTTTTCTTATTTGCTTGCTTGTCTTTATTTATTTATTTATTTATTTATTTATTTATTTATTTATTTATCCATCCATCCATCCATCCATCCATCCATCCGTTTTTTGAGACAGGGATTTCTCTGAGTAGCTTTGGCTGTCCTGGAGTTGCTTTGTAGACCAGACTGGCCTCGAACTCACAGAGATCCGCCTGCCTCTGCCTCCTCAAATACTGGGATTATAGGTGTGCACCACCGTGCCCCGCTAAGACCACTTTAATAGGACATTTTTCCTAATCCTATAACTTCAGTCTAATTATGTTTAAAAAAACTTAGGTACATTCTACAAAATATACAAACAATATTCAAAATCATGATGGTCATTAAAATGTAGGAAAATCCTGAGAAACTGTTACAAAACAGATGCAGGAAATATTTAACTAGATTCAATGTTGTACTTTGTATGGAATTCTTGAATAGAAGGGGGAAAAAAAAACCCTATAATAAATCTGAATAACATGTAGACTTGAGTGGGTAATGTAGTCTTTCAGTTTTAACAAAATAAAAATATATTAATATTAGAGGGAACTTGATATAGTACAGGAGTTTTCTGCATTATTTAGCACATTTTCTACATATCTAAAATATTTCAAAATAAGTTTTATTGACAAATATCTGCCCTGAAAATGTATCATCTCACTAAAAAGTCAAAGAATTTACATTATAGAAAACACTTCAAGCAGAGCATTGCATTTAAAGTAGTGTCAGGTTCGTAGTAATCTGAGATAGCTAACGTCTATCTATGCATGTCTGTGCCCCTCCAACAGGAATAGAATACATATGACTCCCAGCTCCTTCATACCCCCCAAAACACACACACACAAATAACAAATCCTTCAGATTCTTAACTTCAATACATGCTACAAAGAAATTCCACGAAAAGTTCCACCAAAAATCAATCACAAAACAGAGAATAACTTGAGTTGCAAATTGAGAGATCTGATTGAGAAATTTTTAGAACTCGTGAAAGGTACCAATTCATGAAACACATGAATCTTAAGCAAGGTAGCAAAAAGAAAGATGTAGGCAGGTTGTTTGGGGAAGGGAAGAGTTGGAAGAAATGAAAAAACAAAGAACAAAAACAAAGCGATATGTAGAGGCAGGTGTGAGGCCATGGAGATAGTGATTTAGAAAATGCCTAGATCTGAAAAATCATGAAGATACACCTAAAATTTACTGAATGCAACTTAAGCAGTACTTAAGTCAGCTTTGCCTCACTACATCTCCATGCCCGAGACAACTTCATAAAGAGCAGCAGGGTATTTAGATCCTAACTGTAGAGGCTGCAGTGTACACTGGATAGCCTAATGGTTTGGGCCTCTGTGCTGTGCATAATGGTGGGGCTGTAGAGGAAGGTGAGTCACATCTGTAGCTGGGAAGCAGAGAGAATGAAAGGATGGTGTGGACCTACTGTCCCCCTTGAGAGCATACGGTTAATGACCAGAGGACTTCCTAGGAGACTCCACCTCCCCTAAGGTTCCACCACTTCACAAGAGCACCGAGTCTTCTTCAGTCATGGAACTTTGGGGAACATATAATGTCATACAACAGGAGCTTAGAACTAAATGTATCAGCTTAAATACTTACTAGGAAAGAAGACTTTAAATTAAGTTAGAAAAACAGCAGGCACTCCTAAAAAAGTAGAAAAGGGAAATTATAAAGATGTGAAAACAGAACATAAATTCATAAGAGAAAAAAAGGTCAAAGTTATCATATGAAGAAAGTAATTTAAGCAGGAACATAAAAGTAGTATTAAAAAATATGGTAGCTCATGCCTACAGCTGAGTCAGGACAGTTAAAATGAGTTTGAGGCCAACCTGGGATTTAGAGTGAGACCCTGTCTCAAAAAACCAAAATAAAGTAAAACAAAACAAAACAAAGTAATAGAAACTTCTGGAAAGAATAGTTAAGAAAATAAGAGAAAGCAAAATAAGCAATATTAAGACAGGAAAAAGGCATACTCTCAGATTCTGATGGCTTTAAATTAGAAGACAGTATCAAGAAATTTTATGCAAATAAATTAAAACTTAAGGGGCTATGGGAAATGGCTTACTCAGCAGACATCAAGACCTCAGTCTGATACCAGGTATCCATGTAAAAATTTGGCACAGTGCTATGTACCTGTAACTCTAGTGCTGTGGAGGCAGAGACAAGAGGATCCCTGGGCTTTGCTAATCATCTTGTCTTTCTGAATTGGTAAGTTTCAGGGTCAGGGAGAGACTCTGTCTCAGAAAACAAAAGGAAAACAATTTGAAAATACACTCAACCTCTGGCCTCCATATGCGCTTGTACATGTATGACATACACATAAACACAAACTTAAGTGCAAAAAAGCCCACATTAAATGATCCTAACAGTTATAAAGAAAATTAAGTCAGGGGTGGTGGCACATACTGAGGCAAGAGAACCATTGAGACAGTGGGGCAGCCAGGATCACACAGCCAGCATACAACAAACGACCAAAGCTGGCACATGACCTCACTACTCAGAAGGCAGAGATAGAGGACCATAAGTTCAAGGTTATGGAGGCCTGCATGAGACTGTCTCAACAACAACAACAGAAAAACAAAAAACAGAAGTAAGGGGTTGGGGAAGATCAATAGTTAAAAAGTTAGAAAGAAATCACAGCTTTACAGACAAATTTCTATTAAACATTCAAGGAATGGATAATTTTACAGAGGTTCTTGTTTCATACACAGGACAGATCAAAAACTAAAATTTCTTTATTTCTCTTTGATCTTTAAAAAGATGGCAACACAGCTATTTATAATCTAGAAATCATATTCCTTGTCTAATTTTAGACACTCCTGTGCTGTGATTCCACAAAGTCAGGCTAAACCAAATGTAATATACACTTCTAGGATTTAGAGGACTTACATATAACTAAATAGCTTCTGCCTAACATGTTCTTAAAAACAGGCTGCCCTAGATTTAAGTCTGATACTTTCCATAGTCTAACCTTCTTACTTGAGATTGCTGGCCTTCAGATTAATAATAATAAGTTTTACTTTAGAAAACTCTGTAACAGCATACATTGACTATTCCGGTGTGATGAAGAGCTGACCAACAGCCAAGATCTTTCTCATATACATATTACTACAAAGAGTGACAGCCACATAATCCAATTATCCATTCATCATATACCAAAAACACACAGAAAGATGATTCTGTATCCCTGGCAAAAGACATACCACAATAAAAACAACAAAAGCATGGCTAGTGTCACAAAGTTTGCATGTTAGAAAGTGTCTATTACTATCATACAGGAATCTCTTTACATAGACACAATAATACTTTGATGTAAGTACTTCTTAAATTCCCAATAATGGAAAATTGAGGCATGTAATATATTCCAAGGTCTTTGTGTTGTTAGTGAAATAGTAAAAGTATTATTTATATTGGCTTTGAAAGGTCAGTTATGTTTGTTGTTGTTTTTAGGTACTCACCAGAAGAACACTAAAATAAATTATAACAATTACAAAATGAAGGAAAATAGTATAATAAAAAGTTTTTCATCAGAGAAATACAAATCAAAATTACAATGAAGTATTATCTTGCCCTAACTAAAGTCACTATTATCAAAAGGAAAAAAATAATGAATTCTGTAAAGGAAAAGGAAGAAGGGCACTTTTACAGATTGAGGCAATATGGACATCATCAAGTGAAATAATACAGATATACTGACATAGTACGTGGAGCTACAAAAACTGGTTTCATAGAAGTATAGACTAGAACAAAGACTCCCAGCAGTTACGAAGGAAAATGGAAGAGGGGATAGAGGAAGACAGGAAAACTGGTATCAAAGAATAGTTACATACAAGGAACAGCCCTAGTGTGTAGCTGGGTGTCTATAGCTTATAATAATTATATAGTTCATAAAGACTGAAGGAAAAGAATTTAAAGGTTTTCAATGTAAAGAAATAAAAGATGCTGAAAGTGATAACCGTTATTGTGATTTGGTCATTACATACTATATGCACGTATAGTGATCAAGGACTATTATGTCAATTATTTTTCTAATTAAAAGAGGCTGGCATAAAACATTTACAACATAAAATAGAGCCAATGAGATACAAAATATAAAGACATGAAAAGTTAACAAAAACATCTAACATGTACAAATGGATTTCTGAAAGGAGAAAAGAGAACAAATCAGGAATGGATTAAAAATGGTAATAGTGGAAACATTTTTTAAACCAACAAAAGACACCGATACACAGGTTCAGAAAGCTGGACGCATCCATAAGGAATATGAAATAATATACAAATTGTCATTTAAAATATTATACAGCATCAGAGAAAGGGAATATTTAAAGCCAGTTAAAATAGTATTTTCACAGAATTAATATTAGGGGCAACAACTGATCACATAATTCTAGTATGCAGGGAAAAATAGAACTGTTATCCTATAATTCTATACTACAGCATAAAAGAAGATGGGATCTGGCATGGATGGGATATTTATGACCACCAAAAGCTCATATGCTAAATGCTTGAGTACCAACTTGTGAAACTATTGGGAGGCAAGAGAAATGGGGTTGGGGGACCTGCAACCTGCTCTCTTCTCTCTTCTTCTCCCTCTTGTGGCTTCCTAGATGCTGTGAAGTCACCAAGCATTCTGAGCTAACACACATTCTCACCATGCCATTTGACATTGGTCCAAACCATGGGGCTACACAACTGTGAACTGAAATCTCCGAAACCATGAACTAAATTAAAACCTTCTTCTCTCATTGATTCTCAATACTTTGTGATATAAAGGAAATCTATTGCAGTATTTTCAGACAAAAAGAAGGAACTTGCCCCTAAATCTTCTACTAAAGTCAGGCCAGATAAACGGAAAGCGAGCCAAGGTGGAAGATCTGACATGCAAGGAGGAATAAAGGATATAGAACACGATAAATATGCACACAAGTCAGCACTGCCTTATAAGTGATGAGAAGGCAAAAACGTCTAGAAGGAGGTGAATTAGTGTACAATTTAAATGTATTTTACTACCCAATAAAGGGACAAATTATTGATTAACTGTAGACATAAATCTATAGGTATTAATAATAAACAGTAAATAATTAAAACAATGTATACTTTCCTAAGTAGCAGAAAGACAGTAATAAAATTCAAAATAACAGAAGATAAAGCAGTAGAACAGTTATAACAACAACAAAAACATAAGATGATTAACATAGGGCTGTAGAGATGCCTCAGTAGTTAAAAGCACTTGCTGTTCTTGCGGAGGACAAGGGGTTCAATTCATAATAATAAAACAAAACTCTTCAATTTGCTGGGTAGAAATATTTCTAATATTAAAACCCCAAATGTGTAAGGAAACAACTGATAGACCTTTACAGTCACACAGATCCATGACTCTAGGGATTTTTCACTGGTAATAACTGACCAAGGTAGTTTATTCTCTTTGCCAATTTTTACTGGATTTAAATCATGTAGGAGACTGTATATAACAATGAGAAAAAGAGGTCATGGGGGGACAAAAAAGAGGAACTTGGAGAAATTATGGAAAAATGACAAAATATATGAAAACTAATTTTTCCAATAAAAAAAGAAAAAAAGAGGTGATAAATTTTGAAAGAGAGAAAAAAGGAAGGGTTTGAAGGGAGAAAAGGGGGAATGATGCAATTATGTTATAATCTCAAAAAGTAAAAGAAATAACTATAAATATAAAAAATGAAAAGGGCAAAATGAGTACAGATGGTATATACATTTAAGTCTCTATATTAACACATATATGATATTTAACACATATGTGATATTTACACACAGAAAGGTAAATGTATTCAATTTTAAATAATAACCAAGGCTGTTCAGGCCAAGCTCACTGAAACAGAGATTAAAATAGATTTAAAAAAAAACATCTTCCTAAAAGCACCTAAGAGCTAATAGACAATAAGGAATCACTGTGGTGGTTTGAATAGGTATGGTCCCCAGAGACTCATGTGTTTGAATGCTTGGCCAAAGGGAATAGCACTATTAGGAGGAAGAGTGTCACTGTGGGGCTTTGAGGTGTCCTACGCGCAAGCTATACCCAATGTAGCAGCTTCCTTTTGCTGCCTGTGGATCAAGATGTGGAACTCTCAGCTCCTTCTCCAGCACCGTGTCTGCCTACACTGCCACCATGTCCCACCATGGCGCTAATGGACTAAACCTCTGAAACTGTAAGCCAGCCCCAGTTGTTTTCTTGTAATAGTTGCTATGGTCATGGTGTCTCCTCACAGCAATAAAACCTGAACTAAGAGAATCACCAAACAAATGGTAAGCAAAATATGTAATCAGTTTCTGTCCTAACAGAATGCTGATCCCAGGGAACAAGAACTGCTGGTTCTGATGGTTTCACAACTCAAGAAGGACAGTCAGGGCTTAGCACCAGAGTAAGACTTAAAGTCTCAATGAAGACACTTTCAAGCATTAAGCCAACAGTTCTACAGGCTACAATACATAGTAGCAAAGGGGTGAGGCAGAAATAAATGCTCCTCCACATTTTACAGTGAGATTTCCTTGGCTCTTTGAATAAAGGCAGAGGGACAAGCTAGAAAGCACTGACCACTCTTGAGTGGATGTGCAGCCCCAATTTAAACTTTCATTTTGTTGCAAGAAAACTTAAAATGCCCTGGAGTGGAGTCAGTAACTCTACTACCTCTAAGAAGTTTAAACTCTCTCTGGAGAAACATGCCTTCCGTATATCTGTATGCTTCCATAATTTTTCAGACTAAGAAAATTTTCATTGTGATTGTGGCATGGGTATAGATGACAGTTTACCTCTAAAGAAACAACCATTCTTGATAGCAACAATGGAATTCAAGAGAGGACACATTATTTTTAATAAGCTGAAAACAAATCCAGCAACATAAAAGTTCTATATTCTTCAAAACAGCCTTCAATAATTAAGATGAATATATGACATATTTTGATAAAAAATTTTTTTCTTCAAAAGATGTCACTGGAGAAAATTCTAAATGATATGTTTCAGGCACAAGTAAAGAGATTACAGATGATTACAAGGTATGCAAGAAAATGTAAAGGAAACTACTAGATTCATACCAAGTACTTAGAATGCAGGAGGAAGTAGTTAAAAAAACACCCAAAACACTATAAAGTACTGTGCAATATTTAATGATGCTTCTGTAGGCAAGACTAAAACATACAATCTGATGAAACAATCATAAAAACAGAATAAAAAAAAAAGCTCAAGAAATGCCAAAAGGAAAGATTCCTGAAGTGACTATAGGCCCGAACGTACAGGGTGACGAATGATGCACTGTGGTTTGTAAGATCTGTATGTTTCCAGTGTGTGCTTGGATAGTTCGTATGCTGGAAGTCTGTTATCCCTGGAGGGTGGGAGCTGGGGGTGGGACGATGGCTCACACCTTTAATCCTAGCACTTGAGACTCTGAAGCCAACCTAGTGTTAAGACTGAGTTCCAGACAGCCAGGGCTACACATAGAAACTCTGTCTAGAAAAACCAAAACCCAAGCCAAAAATAAAACAAAAGAAAGGCCCTATTAGAAGCTGACTAAGTCTTGGATACTTAACCTTTTGCAGGAGTTAATTTAGCTCTCCTAGGATCAAGTTGGTTTTCAGAGAGCAGGCTATCATAAAGCAAGGCCACCTGCTATACTTGGTCTCGTCTGCATGCAGCTAATTCCCTTTCTGTTTTTCACTCAGATTATGACACTGGGCAGGGAAATAGGTGACCTGTGAGAACAGCAAGCATGTTAGTTAGAGGAACTGAGATACAAATAAACCTGTCTTTATAAAGTATAGTGTCTAGTATTTTATAACAGCAATATAAAACAGACTAAGCTGGATAAACTAGCAAATCAGGAAGCAATATAACATAACAGTTTAAAAAGATAGTCTGTCTATCCAATCATGAATAAGAATAATGAGAAAACTGTGATTGGCAGTGGGTATATAAAAGAATACCTCTTTCTATCCCTCTTGAGTTTTCTTATAGGCCCAAAGCTTGAAGATGAGAGAATCAGCTCATAACTGAATAAAATTAATAAGAACTTGCATGTGTTACGAATTTTAAAAATAAAATTTAAATGCAAAAATTGCTAATAATGATATTTATTTATTGTGTACATGTGGTATATGAGATCAGCATGGGGTGTCTTGTTCCACTGCTTCCCACCTTAGTTTTGGAGACAAGATCTTTCTATGAATCTGGAGCTAAAGGAATGGCAAGTTGGCCAGCCAGTGAGTTCCAGAGACTTGCCTGTCTTGCTTCATTCCTTCACTCTCCAGCAATGGGGTTACAGACACAACATATGTCTGGCTGTTAATGTGGGTGCTACAGATCTGAACTCAGCTCTTCATGCTTGACAAGCTCTTTTTACTCACTGGCCAATCTCCCCAGACCCTAGGTCATAGTTTTTTTAGGGTCTGTCACATAGTGGAGAGGGGGAAAAGCAGTTTATCAAATAAACACCCAGCCCCATCCTAAGAAATTATTTGACAGATGTAGTTCAGAAACGGGAAGTGTATTTAAAAAAACAAAACAAACAAACAAAAAACCTCTTTCAAAAGACTGGCAGAAGGCTACAAGTAAATTTTCCGTGGTAAAAAAATATGTTCTATTATAATTGGGATAGTTGTTACCTGGACATAGCAGCTAATCAACACCCATCAAGCTACACATATTTAGGATTTGAAAAAGACAAATGTGTGAGACAGTTTAGTACCCTGGGACCTCCACTTGGTTTCAGGTCATGTACACCTACCTTTCTTGTACCCACAACTGTGGGTAGCACACATCCTTCTCCAAACAATGCAGCTCCCAATTCATTATCTTACTCTCCAAATAACCAACTTAATAACCGTTCTGGACATTAGACTGTGCTTTTACATTCACAGTGTATGTATATATGTATGTATGTATGTGGATACATATTAATTAGTAAATGCATACATGTGGTTCCTCTCTATACTGCTATATTCCCCATTTCCATGGGATATGAGGCAAGGCTGGTCTAACCTGGCTGCTAAGTACTGAGTGGAGTAGGGTTGGGTAGTTTTAGAATGGAGTGGCATGATGACATGTTTAGGCAGACCCAGACATGGACCACACACTGGACTTTGATCTGCAGCTAGTTAAAATGAAAACTAAGGAGGGCTTTCTCTTTTGCAGAAGGGTTAGAGGGATTGGAAACAGAAGGAAGGAGCTGGGGGAGCAAGGAGCAGTTTCTAATTAGCCCTTATGAGCATGCAATCAAAGAGGTTAGAACTTCATAAAAGGTTTTGGGTTTTTTAACTATTATTTCTATGTGTATGAATGGTTCCCCTGCACTTATGTGTAGTACGTGTGAGCACTGCCCTCAGAGGTCAGAAGAGAACATCAGATCCCAATGGAACTAGAGTTACAGAAGGTTGTGATCTGCTGCCATATGGGTGCTGGGAACCATGCCTGGATCATATGCAACAGCAACAAGTACTCATAACCACTGAGCCATCTCTTCGGCCCCAAGATAACAATTAAAATTCTTTTCATTTTATTATTATTGTTGTTGTAGTATTTATTATCAAACCCAGAGTCTTATACTTGGATAGGCCAAACATTCTGTCACTAATAGCTACTCTAGCCCTGAAATATTTTAAAACTTGAATTAATCTGTAATGGACACTCACTGGTTGTTTCCAAACAGATATTGATATACACTCGCATACATACATACATACATATATACATTTACACATGTATGTGTATATATGTGTGTGTGTGTATATATATATATATATACAATATATATATATTCATTCTGTAGTGGATGTTGTGTCTGCTCTATCCTTACCCCATTTCTTGATAAAATGATCCTTACTCTACTTAGATTATTTAATAGGAGACTGGTTTGCTTCCCCCCACCGCCCCCCAAGTTTTTTGAGACAGAGTTTCTCTGTGTAGCCTTGGCTGTCCTAGACTTGCTTTGTAGAACAGGCTGGCCTCAAACTCAGAGATCTGCCTGGCTGCCTTTTTTTTTTTTTTTTTTTTTTTTTTTGAGAAAAAGTTTTACTATGTTGCCCAGAACTGCCTGAAAACTGCTTTTAACTTTCTGCCTCAGCCTGAGTGTTGAGATCACCGGGGTGTACCACATACCCATTGAGACTGATTTCTAGAAGTAAGGAAAAGTCTACCAGGTGGCTCTGACCTTTAGCCTAAAGTAATAGAGTGTGAATAAGAAGCTAGATGCAAAAGAAAATGTGCTTTGGAGTTTGTACTAATGCTGCCCAGCCCCCATGGTGAAAAAGTGAGGAAAAAGCTCTAAGGCACACTATAGTAAAGATGTATAAACTAAAGTCCCCAGAGAGGAAAAATAGCTTGGTTTGTGTTAAAGTTTCTAGAGGCTAAATGACTGAACTGTGTGATTATGGAAAATAAACATATTACAAGCCATAAGCAAATTATCTTGGGCTATTTTCAGTCCCTTTGAAAGTCATTCATTGCCTGCCCTTTGTCTGGCAAAAAAGCATGGTTACTACCCAAACCTTTAAAATGTGTTCTTAACAGACCACCAGTTTCAAGTAATCCAAAAGCCAAAAATATCACCAGCTATAATCTGAAACCTCTAAGGAGTTTCCTTGCTTTGCTGTAACCTGTCTACAGTGGTCCACACCAGTGCTTGTTAAATTCCTTGATTAATTACTTAATTTGTTCTGTAGCTAATAAAACTCATGTAATTACTTCCACAGTAAAACATGGTATTTGGGGCAACTCGAATCTGTAATCTGTGTTCCCAGACCAGGTTACTCATATTTGGCTGCAGGATAAATTCTTTTCTTCCCTTAAAAGTGAAAGCTGGGTTTTGTTTGTTTTAACAACAGATGTAATATTTAAAGTTCCCTGTCATAAGAGGAAAACCAAGAATATACAAGCTTCCACTATTTTATTTCTTCTTTCTTTCTCTTCTTTTGAGATATGGTTTCTCTTTGCTGTCCAGGATGGGCTCAAACTCTCAAGACTCCTCTGTCTCCGTCTCTCAGACACTGGGTCTACAGGATGTAGTCTCTATTGTCCATGAAGTAACATCAGAGAAAGTTAACTGGCACAGTCTGAGACTCCCGCACTAAGTAAATCTGTCTTAATTCAGAGACATCCCAAGTTCATACTTAATATATATTTATAGAAATCAATCAACCAACGTATCTTTCTTTCACTCTCCACTCTCTTGCTAGCTGCTTTGTCTCTCTAGATGGTTTTACTCACTGTCATGTGGAACCCAATCTGTAATAGCAATAAAGTGATTATGGTAACTTCTTCCTTATCAATGGTTTCATTCACTATATTCTCAATTACCTTAGTCAAGTGAGGTCTCAAACATTAAATAGAAATACCCAAAATTCATACATTTAAAAAACTTATTTAACTATATTATTAAAATTATTCTATTTTTATTAGTTATTGCTAATAACCACTTAAGCATTACATATATCTACAGGATTTGATAAAGATATATATGGTTGTATATTTATAGATGGTGTTTTGGGGTACCTGGGAACATCTTGGAAAGTATCCCTGTAGTTAAGGGGACAAGTATATTCTTGTGTATGTATGTGTGTGTAGACAAGAGTTCTCTGTGTAGCCCTGGCTAATAACTTGCTCTGTAGACCAGGCTGGTCTTCAATTGAGAGATCAGTGTGTATCTGCCTCCAGAGTGGTGGGATTAAAGGTGTGTATGACCACTGCCCATCTATTATCTTCAACAGTACAATTCCTGGTTTTTATCCACTTAGGTGTGTGTGTGTGTATGTGTGTCTGTCTGTCTGTCTGTCTGTGGTGGTACTAGGGCAAGGTTCTACCTGCTAAGCAACTGAGTAGGTGATGATGTTTTTGACCACACCACTACCAATTTTACAGTTCAGGAAAGCAGTAATTCTGATATTTGTATCCATTTATCCCATTGAGCAATTCCTGTATCTTACTTCCTCATGTTCAATTCAATTAGATCTTGTTCTCTCTCTCTCTGTCTCTCTCTATCATGTATGTTTTGTAAAGGTGTGTTCATGCTCCTGTGTGTACAAGTACATGGTCAGGTGTCTTCTAGATCTCCTCATTCATTTAATAAAGAGACTGGGTCTCAACTCACAGAGCTCCTTCTGCCTCTGCCTATTACAGCTGAGATTAAAGGCCTATGCCACAACATCTAGCATTTCATTTTTTTATTACAAGATTTCTCACTGAACCCAGAGCTAATCTCTAGGTATCGCCCCTTTCTCTATGAACGAGTGGCATAAAGGTTGGAAATCCAAACTCAGATCTTTCTCATTATGTAACAAGTACTTAACACCTGAGCCATTTCTTCAACCCCCTTTTGAAAGTCTCATGTGGCTAAGGCTGGACTCAAACTCTCTACGTAGTGAAGATAACCTTGACTCATTGCCTCCAACTCCCAGGAGCTGGAATTACAGGTATGTGCTACCATGCTTGGCATTAAATCCTTTTTAAAAAAAATGATATATAAATATGAACCCATATTTACTTCCCTATTCAAACTCTATTTCCCCTTCAAACTTCCACCTTTAAATGTGCATGAAGAGACATCTGAAACATTTATATACTATTTCAGATACAAATTCTAGTTGGTTTTTAAGTCTTTGTACTATTTTGATCTGCTTGGTTTCTGTTTTAAAGGTAACATTTTTACAAAAAAAAAAGGAAAGAAAGAAAAAGAAGTTATTACTTTAAAACACCTAATATCATCTAAACCTTAAGATGATTTAGAAATCCAAAGAACAGCCAGAGTAGTGGGTGGTGTATGTCTATAATCCAGGACTCAGATGTCTAGGGTAAGGGGACTGTCACAATGTCATTTTGGCTATATAGTGAGACCCTATCTCAAAACAAACAATACCCTGACC
Organism: Pachyuromys duprasi; assembly: GCA_028658305.1. NCBI lineage: Eukaryota > Metazoa > Chordata > Mammalia > Rodentia > Muridae > Pachyuromys > Pachyuromys duprasi. The sequence continues at coordinate 85,015,666 of CM053766.1, forward strand.
CAGTATGCAGTATGCCCCAATGTGCAAGGGATAAAAAGAAATCAGAGAAAAGGAAAACAAATAATCTATAGCAATTTCTGGGATGCAAAAATCCAAACAATTATGACTAATGTGGCCATAAAAGTTTAGTGTAACTGCTAAAAAACATTTTAGAAATAAAATATAGAATTGAAATTTGGAGACAAAAGATGAAGACAAAATTAGGTTCAAATATACTATTAGAAATTTAAAATAGGGGGCTGGAGAGTTGGCTCAGTAGTTAAGAGCACTGGCTGCTCTTCCTGAAGACCCGGGTTCAATTCTCAGCACCCACATGGCAGCTCACAACTGTCTGTAACTGGTAGATCCATCCGACTCCCTCACACAGATATATATGTATGCCAAACACCAAATGTACACAAAAATAAATATATTTTAAAAAAGAAATTTAAAATAACTACTAGTAAAACAAAAGTAAAAAAAAAGTTGTCAATCTACCAAAAAGGATGAAATCTACCACTAAGAATGAAATTCACTTAAAAAGAGAAAAAGAAAAACAGAAAAGAAAAATATGGAGAAAAATAGGCAAGAATAAAATTCTAAAGTCAGCAATAACAATAAATGTGACAGGACCATATTTTGCTAGAAAAGGTTAAAAACCCAAAGCAGGCTATTCATATAGAAGAGTCAATCAAGCTGGACCTGGAAGCACAAGACTGAAACTACAGCTACTTGGAAGGCTGAAGCAAATCTCAGCAACTTTGTGAGAGCCTATCCCAGAAAATTAAAGTGAGGGCTGAGGATAGAGCTCAACCATAGATGGACAAAAGGTATGGGATAGCATGGTTCATAATTCTCTGATGTACAGAGGCCTCTGTATGTTAAGAAAAAGAAAATTTACTATATATACTGCCATCACATAGCATGTCTATAAGTTTTCTTTAGCATGTTGATATTGGCATGTACAACTTTTATATGATTGTGTTGTTGAATTTACCAATCTTTCATTTTTGTTTTTAGGGATATATATTAGAAAGAGGTTCTCCACTTCAATGTATTTTATTGTTGTTGTCTAAATATTTTACTTCTAAGTTTACATTTTAAGTTTGTTAAGAAATTAGCTTTCCCAAGGTACGTCTGTGCCCACGAGAAAAGAACAAGACTCTAACAGCAAGACAGCAGGGCTGAGATTCATGGAGAGAATTCCAGAGCTGTTGGGCAAATAGAGCAATGAGGAGGAGGACAATGAGCAGGAGACAGGACTTTGGAAGAACCTGAAACTGTTCTTGCTGGAAAGACTTAAGTTGTACTCTGCTGAAGCCCTGAATAGTCACAGCTGATGAAGTACTACTATTTCACACCTCCCTCTCCCTAGAGAACAGAGCTTGGGCGAAGAATACAGCACATTACTGTCTCTGCATCTGAATTAAACTTATCTATGGTGTAAGGCTCTGTCAGGTCCAGTAAATACTGCTTTGCTGCAGATACCTATTATCTCTGACAACCTTCCCAACCCCTCTTCGGAGATGATCCCTGAACCTAAAGAATAAAGAAAAGGAGGCCTTAGAAAAGGGATACTGATCATGCCAATTTTCTGTGACCTAGATTAAGAAATACTGTATCCAGCCACACCTCTGAATTGTTACTGTATGACCCTGGATATTTCACATAGTCATCTCATCTAAAAATAGCAGTAATTCTCCTTTCTCCTTCATTTCTATGCTCCTTATACTGCATACTATAAGGTATATGATGCTGGCCAGAGCGTTTATTGTGCTCTAGATTTGACAGCTTCTAACATTACCCATCAAGCAAGAGGGTTTGAATTGATTTTTCATATCGCCAAGTAGCCTTTTGTTTCTGGCTTAGTAGTGGTTTTTATGAAGATGAAATGCTGAATTTTATTGTTTTTAACATCTCTGGAAATGATTTTTTTCTTTTGATCTACTTATATGAATTATCAACAATTTACAGGAGTGTATTTCCAGTACTGAACTATCCTAAGGTACATTTCCAAGTGTTTCTGTATTCTGTTTAACAATTTTTATATGGTTTCCCTTTATTACGACTGTGTTTAGAAACCATCTTTATAACACTGACTTACCTGTTCTAAGAACCCTGAAAGTGTTGCTGTTTCCTCTGGGTTAAGTCTGGATGTCCCTGTTTTAGAGCAGAACATAGTGTGAGGCTCTCACAAGACCTCACAAGATTACTAACACTCCTCCTGGAGAGAGAGTGGGGGTCACAAGGCCCACGAGATCCTCACCAGAGCCATCCTCTTCCTGAGGATATAAAGAAGCAAACAAGTGTAAGGTGGGACTTCCTGCTGCCAACAGCTATCTTGGTTGACCATGCTCCTCTAAATACACCCACTGGTTCAACAGGCTGGATCTGGACGGAATCCTTTCCTTATTCTGTCAACATTTTCCCTGAGAAGTCAGTAGATGTGACTTTCTATCTCTCTGGGAAGTCACTCAACAAACCTAACTATGAAATTATTTGGACCCTGGACCTCATGCTTTTTGTAAGGGTGATCCTTTTAATATTACTTATTATTTTTATATAGGAGATTTGTTTTGTTTTGTTTTGTTTTTCTGTTTCAACAACATCTTGCAGTGGAATACAGGCTGCACTTAACTTTCAGCAATTTTCTTGCCTTAGCCTCCAGAGTCCTGGGATTACAGATGTATACCAGCCTGCTGGACAATAACCAATAAAATAGAAAAGCAGCCAGAAAACCTCAGTTAGAATAAAATAAAAAAAAAAAAGAGAGAGAAGTCCAAATGCCTATTAGCAATATGAGAACGGAACTAACAATTGTGGTAATTAAGAACTAAAATGTGCTATCTATTTCAGTAACACATCTAAAACCAGAAGTTGTAGATTAAATATTGGCATTTGAGGAAAATATGAATATAAAGTTAAATAATCAAACTAGAAGTCTATCAAAGATGATCTACATGTTTTCTACTGAAATCATATACTGGAAGAAAAAATGAATATGCATGTAGGCACATTTAGTTATTAAAAAGAAACCTTATATGTGATAGCTTCAACTATGCAATTAAAGCTTAAATGATGAGTAATGTATTCATTAAAAAAATTTTAAATTTTGTTTTCTAAGATAAACTCTAATATAGTCCAACCTGACCTCAAAACCACTACATAGTTGAGGTTGAATTGCTAATTCTCCTATCTTTTATCTCCCAAATGCTGGGATTATAGGCATGTACTACCACACCAGGATAACAAGTTTTCTCAGTTATAACTTTAAGATATGCATTAGAAGCTGGAATACAAAGTGAATAAACTGAAATAAATAAAAATCATATTAAAATGATATGTGTTAGCATATAAGTTTTAAATAAAGAAACTGCCTCCTTCTTAAACCCTAGCTCTATAAAGAAAATTAAATTAATATTTCTCAGGTGACAATTATGTAGTCACTATACAATAAGAATGATAACACACAGTCTTCTACAAGAAGGGAAGCTCCTCAATGGCAGAGAATTGGTTGTATTCACTGCTGCAAATCTCTAGGAAAAGAACATTCCATGAATAGGAAGAACAGGGAATCAATTTTTGATTTAATGAAATTATAGCTTCTTTTTAGGAAGGTACAATCTGCTAAATTGAAGAGATATGAATACATATCACACTTCCTATGGTCTGAATGTTGCATTTCCATTCCCCCAAAATTCTTATGATAAAATCTAATCTCCAATGTGATGGTATTATAGGGCAATCAAATTCGAACTCTACTCTCAGGAGTGTGTTTATTCCCATGATCAGACCTGGGAGAATCTTTTCAATTCCTTCACAATGTAAGAACATATAGAACATGCCATCTATGAAGTAAATGCCCTTGCTAGATATCAGATCTGCTGGTGCTTTGATCTGGCCTCTAGTACTGAGAGAAATGTCTTTTATTTGTAAATTACTCAAGCTAAGGTGTTCCGTTATGGCAGACCAAACCAACTAATGATACCAAATACTCATTTACAAAAACAGTTCATCCTAAGAATGTATAAGAAGCAATATCAAACAAATGGTGTAAGAGTTCAGAAGACTGTGTCATCCTAGACCAGATAATGAAGGTACCACATAAAAAGTGACATTTAGGCTGAGTCTGGGAGATATAAATGGACTTTTTAAAGTTCACAATTTAATGGCTATCCATGGAGGTGAGCAGATAAGACTTTCCAGGAAGTTTTTATCACCTCTGTGCCCATAGCCATGCTCTTCCAACCCCTGCAGTCTCCCCAGGAATAAGTCACAACTACACTGCTTAGTCCCTGTGTATTTGCCTATGTGAATAGTTCATAGAAGCACTGCCATATAATATATGAAGTTTTATGACTAGTTTCTTCCACTTACTATGCTTTCATGGTTCACCTACATATTTTACAGCATTTATCAATATTTCATTCCTTTATGGCCAAGTACATGGATATACTACATGATGAAGTTCAGTAATTAGTTGACAGACACTTGTGTTGCTTTGATCTAGCTCCTTTGTTCTGTCCAGCGCAATAAACAACTTGCCAGCCATCCTGTGCAAGCCACTTACAAATCTTGCACCTGGAAAATGGAAAGCCTCCTCGGTGGGTTTCCCAATTCTTGTCCAGCTTCAATCCCCCATTCACTGTGTTCTCAGAATCACAACCAAAGAAAATGTTTTCTAACTAAAGTCAGATTACATCACTTCTCTGCTCATAATCCTATAATCATTTCCACTTTACTGAGTAAAATCACAGACCTTAGTAATTGCTTATAAAGCTCTATTCATTTGGCCCTATTACAACTCTGACTTCATCACCTACTTCTTTCCCTCACTCATTTTGCTCCAGTCATCCTGGTTCCTTCCAAAGGTCAAGCACATTTTCACTCCAGAGCCTTTTCCTGGAAAGTTCTTCCCTTAGATAGCTGCATCTCATCACATCTTTCAAATCTGCTATTGCTATTATTTTCACATTAACCAACTTTTTTTCTCCCTATGGTTCCAAGTATTGAAACTCACACATACTAGGTTCTCTTCCTGATTCATATCTCTCCAGCTAACATTATTTTTAATTGTGGCCCCGTTCCTATTCCTGTGTACCTTGTCTCATTTCTTTGCAGCACTTCTCATCTCCTAAAAGACTACCTGTATGTTTTCCTTTCTCGGACATAAGCCTGAAGAGGGCGGATTTTTCGTTCACAACCCTATGCCTCACATTTAAAGCTATGCCTAGCACATAAGCTATCAATACACCTGCTAAACTAATGCTTTCATTTCATCCAGCCACACAATATTCTATCCTGTTTTCGTTTTGTTTTGTTTTCAGTACAGCTCATAAACCGTCCCGAGGATTTCTTCCTGTGGCGGCGATTCCCTAGAAGGGTTATACTTTGCCTCGAAAGAAAAACTGTGCTTTATCTTGTCAACCACAAGGAGGAGTTGAGGGAACTGAGCAAAGAGAAATCGGGTAATTCTTTCCCTTGCTTTTCCTCCTCTAACCTCAAGGGGGAAGAAAGCTGGATCTGGAGCCGACTGTAATAAATGAATGGTTTTTCTCCACACTATGAGTTACCTAGACACGTCAACATTAAAGATTACAACCCTTTCACAAGCCAAAGGAACCAGGCCACTTAAGATCTGAGCGTGTTTAATTCTACTAATCGGGAAAGAGCTCCCATCAACACAGACACATAACTTATCCAGGCCAAGGTGTTCCAGGTCGTCAGTACTCTCTACTATTAAGTCTGTACTATTTAGTATTGACCACATCTACAGTTCTTAACGGTGAAAGCAATTCGGTTCCTGGACTAAAACCAAATCTCAACTCTGATACCAACTCATCGGCACCCGATCCATTTCCCAAGCCTTTCGGACTCACCGCCACCTGTTGATGCCCACGTTGGAAGAGCCGGCGAACCAGGGGTCGAGGATGTAGACACAGCGGATGGTGTCGGCGCCCTGTATGCACTCCTTCAGGGCGGGGTTGTCGTGGAGTCGGAGTCCCTTTCGGAACCAGTGCACGGCGTTCACCCCCATACCCTGGGCGCGGCGGGTCACCCCGATTTCCTTTACCGAGAGCTTCAAGGGAGGAAAGCCGGGCTCATAACCGACACCTGCGCTTCCAGGAGAACCTCCGCACGCGAGGAGTGGGGAAAGGGCGGCGCGGAGGGGACGGGAAGAGGCGCCGCCGGGGCCGGGCGCGGAGGCGGCGGGCGCGCAGCTGCTGGATGAATGGAGGCTGCCGAGGCGCCGGGGTCCACGCGCGACGTCCTTCAGGAGCCCGCGCCCACCGTCCGGAGGACGCGCATACCTTCCGGGGCCTGCGACCCCCGGAGCGCAAGCGAGCGCGCGGGGCTCGAGCCGCCACGACGGCCCGAGCTGGCCGCGACAGCCCCGGGAAGCTCGTCACGGAAACCTCGCCCTACCCAGGCGGCCCGCGAGGAGACGGGGGCGCGCCCGGGACGGCCTCCACGGGTGTCCGCGGCCTCCGAGCGACGCGGCCTGTGCGCCCCGGAGTGGGCAGCGAGCTCGGAGAGCGGGGCTCAGAGCTCCAGGCCGCTGGACGCTCGCCGGGCCGGTCACCGGTCCCGAGGCTGCCCGGGTGACTCCGCCGCGTCAGCGGCCTCCGCCCCGCCCCCTGCTCCTCATTGGACGGCGCGCGCCCCACGTGACCACCGGCACCTCACGTTTCTGAAGTGTGTTTACTACGCTGGCCCGGACCCCGGCGTGCGCCGTGGCGCTGGGTGCTCGTCGGGCCGCTTGCGATCGCTGGGCGCGCTCGCGACCTCGGTTTTCACGGGGCGGTCGGGCTCGCCGCCTCTGCGGGTCTCCCCAGCCCCAGGACGCTCGCGGGGACCACAGGCCACGGGGAGGGGGAGGAGGCGTAGTGCGGATCCCGGGGCCGGGAATCGCCTCCATTGGCTGAGGCTCGCGGGGACCCGGATGAGCACGGGGCTGCGGGGAGCTCGCGGGCGCGCGCTCTGCTGGGCACGGCGCGCGTGCGCTCTCGTGGGGTACTTGCAGGGACCAGGGGACGGGAGCGCGCCCAGGGTTCTTCCAGGGTGTGGGGAAGGTCTGAGAGTTGTGCCTGAGAGCGGCGCAGGAGGAGGCGCCACCGGAGCTTCAGCCCGGGGTTAATCGGAGTCCCCTGCTCTGGAAAGAGCGGAAAGCATTCTCGTTAGCCTTTTTTCTGTTCGCCACGGGCATCTGCGCAAGCTCTGGAGAAGACAGGTCCAATACAAGATATTCAGCTCTTCCCAGCATTTCTTAGTACTGTCAGTTTATCAGCCCTAATCTATCACAGGAAGTGTAGTTTAGTGGTTTTTGTTTGTTTGTTGTTTGTTCTTTTTGTCAACTGAAAATCTGGAAGGGGGATCTCCACTGAGTAAAGGTCTCCCTCAGGTTGCCTGGGTTGTCTGTGGGCTTTTTCTTCATTAGTGACTCCTTTGGGATAACCCGACCCAGTGTTGGAGTGCCACTGCTAGGCGGGTGGTCCTAGGCAGGCTGTATAGGAAGGCTGGCTGAGCAAGCCACGGCCACAAACCGTGGCCTCTGCTTCAGCTCTGTCCCCAGATTTCTGTTTTGAATTCCTGCCCTGATTTCTCTCCAGGATGGACTATTAACTGTAAACTGCAACAAAACTCTTTCTGCCCAAGCTGCTTTTGGTCATAGTGTTTTGAAATCTAACAAGAGCACAGGTCCATGAGTGCACCTTTCCCAGCCTTTCCAGCAGTATCCTACATGCCATGCTTTACACAAGGTCTCACACTGTCTTACCTTGAACCTGCTGTGTAACTGAGGATGACTCTGGAGTCTTCTGTCCTTATCCCTGAGTCCTAGCATCATCTATGTGCTTAGAGTCATCTACAGTTGTTTGTTTGTTTTGTCTTGTTTTTTGAGACAGGATATCGTTCCGTAGGCTGGTCTTTAACTCACTTTGTAATCCAGGAAAGCCTTGAACTTTGGATACCCCCTGCCTCAGCTTTAGGAGTACCTGTTGTTACAGACCTGTGCCGCTGGGGCCAGAATAGCAATTACTTATTGAATGAAGCCGGTGTGTTCAAAAGACACAACAACAAAACCACCAGTCCTCATGGAGTTTACGACTCTTTGTATGTGCTGGATTTTTCTTTTGACCGACAATGCTCTTTGGGATCTACAGCGCACTATAGTCATCTTTGAGCTACCTAAAGTATATCTCCTCATACCCCATTGGACCTAAATAAAATGCCCCCTAATTTGTGAAAATATTCTTTACCTCCAAGCATGTGTCTCATGCATCACTTGCCACGCTGTTATGAAGACTAATGAAAACTTTTTTATCATAATACATAACTATATCGCTTCAATAACAAAACTTACTGCTATATAAATGTGTCTCTGCTTCCCCTCAAAGTGAAACTTCTCAAGGACAGGGTCCCTGAATCCAGCTTATTTTTGTCTGCCATAAATGCCCAGTACAGAGCTTTACATGTGTATGAATGTTGAGTAGATGAAGGAGTGAGTGAATGAAGACTTTCTAGGCACCAGTATGTCTGGCAAAGTTAAAAGGAGAAAGGGAATGGTGATAGTTTCAGGTTGAGTTGTGTCTCCTTCAAATTCTTACAACTGCACTCCCCACCTGTGTAAAAGGCTACATTTGGAAACAAGGTCTTTAAAGATAATCAATTTAAGATGAGGTAATTATTAAGCTGTACCCTAATCCAATGTGACAAGTATTCTCAAATAAAGGGTAAGTTTGTCCATAGAAACAGACATGCATACAGGGAGAATGTCATGTGAAGATTGAGATTATGGCTGGCCACAAACCAAGGGACGAGCAGAAACCAGCAGAGCCCTGGGACAGACCCTTCCTTAGTGCTTACAACATGGCACTCCTGACGCCTGCTTTTGGACTTCTGGCCTCTAGAAGTGACACAATAAATTCCTGTTGCTTTGACCTATCTAATATTTTATTATGGTAGCTCTAATAAATGACTGCAGGAAACCAACTTCAATAATCTAGGAAAACAATGTTTAAATAGTCTTCTCTACCTCCACTGTGGTTGCCGCAGTTTATTCAGAAAGGTTTGAAATTATTTGCATGGAGACCATAGAGAATTAAACATAGTGTTTATTTTTGTAGAAAGGCATTGTGTGTGTGTGTGGTTACTCCTGGGGACCTTCTGAGCCTCCCATCACCTATGCAGAAATCTGAAAACAGATCAGTTCCTCTAAGTGCATTGTTATTCCAGGGCCTTGTTTTTGTACCTTAAAAAATAGTGTTTTATATTTTGTTTTCAGCAGTTTGAAAGGAAGCAGATTGTTATCTAAAGACATAAAAACTGTTTTCAAACACCCAAATGAAATGGTGGGAAGTGAAGAGAAAATTGATCCATGTAGAGTTGACTTCTGTTTACGGATTGTTCATTTTAATAAAGATGCTTTTTTTTTTAACAGGCAGCGTGTAGGTGTTTGTGTAAGTTTAACATTGAAGATTCAATCTGTTATAAACATTTATAAAGAGTGCATTGCTCAAATACAAATGGGTTTTAATGGCACATAGACCATTACTTTAATATATTTGGATTGGCAGATGGAAATTGCCATTTAATAACAACTATGACCTATTGAGCATTTATGTGCTATGTCCTATGTACAGTATATTAGTAATATTTGTGATAGTTTTTTCACTGCAGTATTATGAGTATTAGGGGGTTGTGCTGTTAGGGTTAGCTTTCAATTACTTCACACTGAAAAACACTTCCATGTCTTGGCAGTAACTTCTCTGCCAATCAGCAGTTGCCCAAGTTGTATCTTTTAAAACCATCTTGTTGGTCCAGTAAGTGTTCTAAGATGCTCTGAGCTTGGGCAGGGGCTGGGCTTTCCAAAATGATGGACAGGCCCCAAACTAAGACCGAGAGCTAGATAAAGAGTACCCTGTGTCTGTGGGTGTAATCTTTATAATACTATCAGGGTACAGTCAAATCTATTAAGGCAAATTAAATCTTATTAAGAAACTAAAACTCTGGGACATAAATAATAAAACTGGATGAAAGTCTTGACATACAGCTCATCACCAACCCAAGCTCTTTTAGAGTGAATTTTATGTATAAGCGTTGTCACCAACTGACTATGGTGTCTCACGCACTTGGGAGGCTGAGGCAGGAATATCATTGTGAATTCAGGACCAGCCAAGGCTAACACACACACACACACACACACACACACACACACACACACACACAGATCAAAGAATTACTGGTGAAATTCCTGTTGGGTCCAACATCATGATAGTAGTAAAAAGAATATAGGACTAAGAGGAAGACACTGCCTCCATCTCTTGCCATTAACTACTGCTGGACTGCTATGATTTGGGTGTGTTTTGTGCCCATGGGTTAGAGGTTTGGTCTTCAGTGTGGTGATGTGCGATGCTGAGCCATCTCTCCAGCCCTACAGTAAATTCTTCCACAGACTTTGCTATTACCCACTGGTCATGTATAACACTATTTAATCAACACACCAGTTATTAATTATTGCATCTTAGCTCCACATTCACTTTTCTTTACCTCTTGGTAATGGAACGAAACCTGGTAAGGACCTCTTCTTTGCCTCTGGCATTACCTTCCACATTGCCAGTAGAAAGCAGTGATGGAAGCTTCAGAGGGGCGGGACATCTCTTCTGAGTTCTGGTGTGCTTCTGGTTTTTCTTTTTCTGATCCCTACTCAGTGGTTGGCAGAAGCCCTTGGAGAACAGATGTATAATGAACCAATTTT
>CM053766.1:85026500-85039637 GCA_028658305.1 Pachyuromys duprasi
TTATTAAATATTCTCCATTTGATTTAGCAAGCCATATTGATCTCCTGGCCATGATGAAATCCATAGCTGACCTAGTTTATAAGGATGTACATGTGAATAGTCTTCCCTCTTGTTCTTACCCTCCTTGCTGACTGAGTGCATTTAGAAAGTGTAAATAGTTACAAATGTAGCAATATTATATTGTGAAATATTAGCCAATGTTTTTTCCCTCCCCACAGACTTTTTTTTTGTCCTATGATGATCTTCATGCAGGTTATTGGATACAAGTCTCAGGGCAGCAGAACTGGGGGACAAAGTCTTGTTCTGAACTCCTGCCCTGGTCCAGGTGTAAATCAGGAATGCTTTTTCTGCTTCCCACTCTTTTCCCCAACACTATAAAAACACTCCCCAAGCTGGACATCGATATAAGATTACAAAATAAGATAAAATGAGACCAAATCTTATCTAGAATAAGAAGGTAATATCTTACACAGTATTTTTTGTTTTTAATATATGACCAGCTCTAGATTACGTAGATAAACTCAGGGTGAGCTAAGGATAGAAAAGACTTATGCCAATTTCCATCTGAAATCAGGAGGCCAAGTTCCATGGTAAAGCTGCCATTTGAGACTTTTGCGGTCCCACTCAGAATGCATGTATGGAATGCTACAAACGACACAGGACAAAGATGTCCTTACCACGTGGGACAGAGGAGGCCTGGGAAGCCCAGCCAAATTCCCAGCTGCTAAGAGAACAGCCAGATTTTAAATCTTTATTGTTTTCACATTTTTAGCTTTATTTTATGTGTATGAGTGTTTTGGCTACGTGTATGTATGTGCTGTTAGGACCAAATAAAACAATGATAATGATGCATACAGCAGATTTTATATGAAAAAGGTTTATTAGAGAGATCTTTCTGCCTGCTCCCCATCTGCCTGGCCTACCTGAGTCACAGTAAACCCAGCAGAGGGAACAGCAGGCCAGTGAACACCAGAGTCAACCAGATGGCTAGAGACCAGCTTAAGAACACAAAACTTAGGGCTGTATGGCATCACCAGAAACCAGCAGTACTACCACGGCAAGACCTGGTGATACTATCACACCCAAAGTACAAGAAAAAGATTTAAAATCTGAGATTATGAAAATGATAGAGGCCTTAAAGGAGGAAAACAAAGCTCTCAAAGTGGCACAGGAAAGTACAATCAAATAGGTGAAACAATTGAACAAATTCCTTAAAGAAATTAAAGAAATATAGAAAACTACAATCAAACAGGAAAAGGAAATTAGTAAAATTGTTCAAGACCTAAAAATGGAACAAAACACAATTTTTAAAATGCAATATGAGGCAATCCTGGAGATGGAAAAACTAGGGAAGAGGAGAGGAACTACAGACAAAGCATCACCAACAGAATACAAGAGACTGAAATCAGAATTTCAGGGGTAGCAAATACAATTGAAGAAATCAATACATCAGTCAAAGAAAATGTTAAATCTAGAAAGCTCCTGACACAGAACAGCCAAGAAATATGAGACATTATGAAAAGACCAAATCTAAGAATAATAGGAATAGAAAGAAAAGACTTCTAATTCCGAGGCCCAGAAAATATTTCCCACAAAATCATAGAAGAAAACTTTCCCAACCTAAAGAAAGAGAGGTCTATAAACAACAAGAAACTTACAGAACATCAAATAGACTATACCAGAAAAGAAAATTACCCTGCTGCATAATAATCAAAATACTAAATGTATAGTACAGAGACAGAATATTAAAAAGCTGCAAGGGAGAAAGGCCAAGTCACATATAAAGGCAAATCTATCAGAATTACACCTGACTTCTTATCAGAAACTCTAAAAGCCGGAAGGGCCTGAACACAAAGAGACCACAGATGTCAGCTCAGACTACTATACCCCGTAAACCTTTTAATCACCATAGAGGGAGAAAACAAGATATTCCATGACAAAAACAAATTTTATCAGTACCTGTCCACAAATCCAGCCGTACAGAAGATACTAGAAGGAAAACTCCAACCCAAGGAGGCCAACTACACCCAGGAAAATACAGGTAATAAATAGCCCCATATCAGCAAAACCAAAGAAGGGAACCTCTCTCTCCCCTTCACCCCCCACCAACATCAAAGCAACAGGAAGTAACAACAACTGATCATTAATATCTCTCAACATCAATGGCATCAGCTCCCCAATAAAAAGACAAAGCTTAACAGAATGGATATGAAAATAAACCCATCTCTCTGCTGCATTCAAGAAACACACCTCAGCAATAAAGATAGATATTACCTCAGAGTAAAGGGTTGGGAAAAGGCAAACGGAACCAAGAACCAAGCTGAACTAGCCATTCTAGTATCTAATAAAATAGACTTTCAACCAAAATTAATCAAAAGAGATGGAGAAGTACACTTCATACTCATTAAAGGAGGAGAAAAGAAGAGGCGGAGCTGGGGAAGAAGGGGACAGAGAGGTGGAAGAGATTCTTAAGTGGAGCACAGGTATGTCATTCCTGTAGTCTCTGACACAGGAGGATCACCCCAAATTCAAAGCTAGCCTGGGCTGCGTAGTGAGTTTCAGGCTGGCCTGCACTACAGTATGAGACCCTGTTTCATTGACCGGTTTTGAACTGTGGCTTTAAGAAAGGCATTAAGCTCTACTATACAAAGGTGAGAACAGCTGCTCTAGCATTCATCACTACCTAACGTTATACTACTCTTTTTTTTTTTTTTTTAAAGATAGGGCCTCATGAGGTCCAGGCTGGCCTTAAACTGCACAGCTAAGGATGGCCTTGAGCTCCTGATCCTTCTGCCTTCACACTTCAATGCTCATCTAAACTAAGATAATATCTTGACTACTTTTACCTAGGATCAGGTCCAGATGTCTGTAAACTCAGGGTCATCCGAGGATGGAAGAGACTTGCTTGGTCTATGTTACGTGTTTGTTTGTTTAGTTGCCTGTTTTTATCTCATTAGAATAAACCCTGTATTTATTAAATGGATTAAAATATCCCCAATATTATTAATACTATCTAAGTTCAATTGAATCTATAATGTGTGCTAGGCTTAGAACTACTGTATTATATACATTATGTTGAGTATCTTACATATGTTATTTTATTTACTTAATTTTTTGCAACAACTACATGTTTCATATTACCATTCCAATTTTATAGGTGTGTATGATAGTTAATTGCTTCAACTTAACTAGATTTTGAATCACTTAAGAGATACTCTTCTGGAAATGTCTGAGGGTGTTTCCTTAGAGATTTCGCAGAGGTAGGATGTGGGTAGCACTGTCCAGTGAGCTGGCATCCTGGACTTAATAAGAAGCAAAATGTGAAAAGAAATAGTGATCCAAATATCAATATGTATCTCTTTGCTTCCTGAGTGTGAACACAATGTAACCAGCTGCATCACGTTCCTGCTGCCATAGCTAGAGCCTCTCTCACCCACATGCTTTTCCTGCTGTGGCTATTAATATTGATTGTAAACTTGACAGCCTTTAGAATCACTTAGAAGTCAAACGTCTGGGTATGCCTATGTGGAGATTTCTAGATTAGGTTAGATTAGGTGAAAAGATCCATTGTAACTGTAGGTGGCATCATCCCATGGGCTAGGAGCCTGGATTGAATAAGGGGAAAGTGAGGTCCCACCCACTTCCACAAGGCTTACACGGGCAGAGGACACTATGATGAGCAAGTATGTGGTAGAGAGATGGAAGAGAAAAAGAAGCCGAACGGTGTGTACACTCTGAAGAGAGGCAGGACTGGAAATGTGAGGGTGGTGAAGAATAGCCAATGTGAGTAGCCTGTGCCGCCACCTGAGGCCATGGTGATGTCCCAGCCCATGCGTCGACCAAGGGTCGTGTCTGAGTTTGTGGCCCTGTAGCAGCAAGGGTCTGTGGCCCTTGTAACCACCAGAGGCCATCTGTGGTTCCTGGGTCTCTGATCTAGGCTTCCTCCTGGGGCCATATTCATGCCCAAGGGCTGTGCAGAGCTGGCTGCACCCCTCACCAGCTGTGGCACTTGGGAGAGCTGGCCCCACCCCTCTCCTGGGCAAATCAGGAGAGTTGGTGTGGTGGTACTGGAGCAGGAGAGCTGATGGGCTGAAAAACTCAGCTACCACCCGGGCCCAGATCCAGGGCTTGGGCCCAGATCCAGGGCTTCGAGTTGGTCCGCCCCCCACATCTACTCATTTATGAGCTGCTGGAGTGCATGAAAGGGCTGATCCTGCAGATCCAAAGCTGCAGGATCTCAATGACACAGGGCCACAATAGGATATCCTAAAGGAGTCCTAGTGAAGCTCCAGTATTGATAGTGTAGCAGAAGCCAGAGGCCTTGAACCAGACCAAGGACTCACTGCAATGAACATTTGCAAGTACAATTTTTTGAGCAAAGGACATATTGTGTGAAATAGCACGACATACTGTGGCTTCCACAGTAAGGTTTTGTTTTGTTTTGCTTTTCTGTTTTCTTTTGGGGGGAGGTTGAAAGAGCAGAGGGAAGGTATGAAGGAGTGAGGAGATGAGTGGGATTGGGGCATGATGTGAAGTTCACAAAGAATCGGTAAAAAGGTTTTCTGGTTTTGTTTTGTTTTTTAAAGGAGAAAGCAGGCTAAGCGTCATTAATCTCTCCTGCTTTTCGAATGCAGATACAATGCAAGCACCTGCCTCACACTTCGGGTACCAAGACTTCCCCATGATGATAGACTGGATCTTCAAACTATGATCCAAAACAAACCCTCCCTTCCCCAAGTCGTTTTTTCCTTCCCTGTCAGGCATTTTGTCATAGCAACAAGCACAAGAACACATACAGTGAGAAAACTGAGGCCCCAGTAGTCAGCTTCTCAACCGGCCCTCAAAAAGGAAGAGGGAGGAAGCAAAGCCAAGATCCTCCAAGTCCTCTCCATACTCTTCACCAAGGTGGCATTCAGAGGCTGTTACAGAGGTGCAAAACAGGGTTTCTCAGAACCTGGGGCAAGGCAGAAGGATGCTGGTTAAAATTAATCTAAAAAGGCTTTTCTTTTCTTTTTTGTGAAAAGTTGCATTCACACCAAACAAATATTTAAAAAAGGAATAAATGCAAGGGTTCCAATGAAGTAGATGTATTTACTTACAATGCACATATGTCAACTGTCTTAGAAAAAAGTATGTTATATGTAAATTGAAAATATAATAAAGAACATAGAAACCTGGAGGCAGAGGTGTCTGTTAGAACTGTAACATCAACATAGCTGGTTAGAAGGGAGGGATGAAGGGATAGAAAACACAGAAAGATAACAGGAGCCCGTGTTTCCTGTTACTTGTGGCTGTGGAAGGGCACTGGTCCTTGGAGTTTGCACACTCACTGAGGCTTAAACCAGTGGCAGGCGCTGGCATTGGTATGCTGAGATGGTAGCATCCGAGAGGGGTCCAGATAGAGCAGCAGAGTTACAGATAGCTTCAGAGAGTAGCCAAAGCCACAAAAGAGCTGGTGAGAGTTCTCTGAAGAAGACACACAAAATGACAGGTATTCTGAGGTCAATATAGGAAATAGAATAACCATTCTGTCTGCAAAGCCAAAGGCACTATTTGTTGTTAAGACAGTGTCTTACTCTGAGTTTATGATGGCAATGACCTGTCTGTCAGTCTATCACTTTTGCCTCTTGACTGCCAGGATTATAGGTGTGTGCTCCATGTCTGGCTAGATTTTTAAGTAAGGATAGCTATTGGCAAAATGAGAGACAATCAAAAGGAAGGCAAGTATATACACACACTGACCGCTGGAACAGATGCTCTCCTCACCCTTAACTGCTTAAATTCCAGGAAAGCCATGATGTTTGCAGGTATTGGGTGATGCCACCCAGAGGCCAGTGAAAGAGGTACAAGAAATCCATGAGAATCTGTACATACCTCTATAGAAATCCACTATTCTGCAATAGGCACACTTAAAGTAGCAAGGTTTATAAAAGATGAGGTTGAATTGGGCCCTTAAATACCTGCAATTTAATACCGGTAGCATCAACAGAAAAAATGATTCCAAATTAGCATAGTCTCCATGTAAACAATTAAATACTAGGATTTACTTCTGAAAGTCAAAGCTGGCTTTTTGTAAAGGGTATAAGGACAAGTTATGGAGATAAGAATTTAATAAAGGCCAGGTACTGCTCCACCTATAAGACGGACCCAGGCTAAATGCAGACAAAAGGACAACATGGATGAATCGAGGTGTTCTACACAGTATTGTGTTCCTCTGCAGCTCACAATGAACAGCTGTCTGCATCTGAGGGTCCTTCAGCCATTGTCACTCTGTGAAACAAATTGAAATAAAACATCTACAAAGGGGTAAAATACATTTGGCATGTCTTGCCTTTCATTGACATAATTTCTGCTTTAGCCAATTATCTATAAACTAATTTACATATCACAAACATCTATTGGAATGGAAGCACCTTATTCCAGCTTTATATCCCAAGAATAAGGGAGATCCTGTCTCACCCAAGTCTTCTGTATCTAATCTCAACAAAGCACCCAGCTGCCTCCACCCTGCACACAGGTTTCCTCCGGTCTTTGCACTTCCACCCCAGTCAAGACTTTCATTGCCTCCATTCTGTTGATCTGAATCTTATTCCTTAAAGGTATATATAAAGAAAATTTATTTTCTTTCTTTTTCTTCCTTCCTTTCTAATGTATTTTTGTTTGTTTATTTGTTTGTTTGTTTTGAGACAGAGTTTCTCTGGGTAACCCTGGCTGTTCTGATACTCACTCTGTAGACCAGGTTGGCCTCAAACTCAGAGATCTGCCTGCCTCTGTTTCCTAAGTTCTGGGATTAAAGGCATGGGTCTATCTTGAAAAGTTAATTTTTTATGGATAAATTTGATTTCTTTTCTAAAAAAACTGTTTTTACTTTCTATGTATAAGTGTTTTGTCTGGTTGTATGCATGTGCATCAGCCCCCCTGGAACTAGAGTTACAAATAGCTGTGAGCCGGCATGTGGGTACTAGGAGCTCAGCTCTGGTCCTCTGCAAAAGCAGCCAGTACTCTTATGACCACCTCTCCAATTTCATTTCTTATGCCACGCCTCTACTTTACCAAGTTGGCAAGGAATTTACCTATTATTTTTCTATTTTAATTAATTTATTTATTCACTTTACATCCTGATTGTAGCCCCCTCCCTCTTCTCTTCCCTATCCCACGCACCCTCCCTCCTTCTGTCCCCATCCTCCCTTTCCTATTCCTCAGGTAAGGAGATGCCCCCTACCCACCTTTCCCAGATCTTCTTCTGTGCTCTGGTGAGGCAGCCCCTCCAGGGGGGAGTGATCAAAAAGCAGGCAACAGAGTCCATGTAAGAGATAACACCTGCTCCCCTTACTAGGCTCCCACATGAAGCCTGAGACGTCCATTTGCTACATTTATGGAGGGAGCTTTGGTCTAGTCTATGCGTGGTTTTTTGTCCGTGCTTCAGTCTCCACAAGCCCCTCTTGGCTCTGGTTATTTGGCTCTGTTGGTCTTCTTGTGGAGCTCCTGGAACCTCCAGGTTCTTCTATCCTTCCCCCCACTTTTCCATAAGACTCTGTAAACTTCTCCCAATATTTGGCTGTGAGTTTCAGTATCTGTTTTGATCCACTGCTGGGTTAGCTCTCAGAGGATAGCTATGTTAGGCTATTCGCTCTTCTCATCCATTTCCACTGTCTATTCTATTTCCCTTCTGAGTGAGACTTAAACATCCTCCCTTGGGTCCTTCTTGTTACTTATCTTCTTTAGGTCTATGAATTCTAATATGTCCATCTTGTACAACATGGCTAAAATCCACTTATAAGTGAGTACATACCATATTACCTCACTTAGGATGATCTTTTCTAGTTCCACCCATTTGCCTGCAAATTTTATGATTTCCTTGTTTTTAATAGCTTGGTAGTATTCCATTGTGTAAATGTACCACAGTTTTTTTTACCCATTCTTTGGTTGAGGGACTTCTAGGTTGTTTCCAGATTCTGGATATTATGAATAAAGCTGCCATGAACATGTCTTTGTTGTATGTTCGGGCATTTGGGGGGTATTTGCCCAGGAGTGGTATAGCTGGGTCTTGAGGTAAGGTAGAGCTATTCCCAATTTTCCAAGAAAGCACCACATTGGTTTCCAAAGTGGTTGTATAAGTTTGCATTTCCCCCAGCAATGGAGGAAGGTTCCCCTTTCTCCATATCCTTGCTGGCATGTGCTGTCACTTGAGTTTTTGATTCTAGCCATTCTTATGGCTATAAATGGAATCTCAGTCGCTTGATTTGCATTTCTCTGATAACTAAGTATACTGAACATTTCTTTAAGTGCTTCTTG
Source organism: Pachyuromys duprasi (assembly GCA_028658305.1). Lineage (NCBI taxonomy): Eukaryota > Metazoa > Chordata > Mammalia > Rodentia > Muridae > Pachyuromys > Pachyuromys duprasi. The sequence continues at coordinate 85,034,796 of CM053766.1, forward strand.
GCCATTCAATATTCCTCTGTTGAAAATTCTCTGTTTAGCTTTGTACCCCATTTTTTAATTGGACTATTTTGTTTATTGGTGTTTAATTTCTTGAGTTCTTTATATATTTTGGACATTAGCTTTTTGTCAGATGTACAATTGGAAAAAACCCACCATAGCAAAAACAGTCCTATATAATAAAAGAACTTCTGGAGGTGTATCCATCCCTGATTTCAAGCTATACTACAGAGCAATAGTAGTAAAAATTGTATGATACTGGCTTAAAAATAGACTGGATCATGAACAGATTCGAATTGAAGACCCAGAAATAAACCCACACACGTACAGACACTTGATTTTTGACAAAGAAGCCAAAACCATACAATGGAGGAAAGAAGGCATCTTCAACAAATGGTGCTGGTCTAACTGGATGTTTATGTGTGAGAATATGCAAATAGATCCATATTTATCACCCTGTACAAAGCTCAAGTCCAAATGGATCAAAGACCTCAACATAAAACTAGATAGACTAAATCTTTTAGAAAAGAAAGTGAGGAAGAGCCTTGAACTCATTGGCACAGGAGACAACTTCCTAAACAGGGCAACAACAGCTCAGGTTCTAAGATTTACAATTAAACAAGTGGGACCTCTTAAAACTGAAAAGACTTCTGTAAGGCAAAGGACACTGTCAATAGAACTAAATGGTAGTTTACCCATTATTCCTAAAGCTTCTCTATTGCTTCCTGAGGGCTACATCCAGGTATATGGCACAAATGGTACCTGTATTTTGGGGGCCCTTAGTGTGACCTTACTGGCCTCTGCAGAAATGATCATTGTCTTTCAGATTTGGGGTGCTTCTTGATGACTTTGAATGCTATATGATGCACAATAATAGTTTGCTCTGATGAATTTGGTTTTATTGCTCACGTTTCGGCCAGTTCTGGCGATGACCTGTCATCTCCCGGGGCCACTGCTGCTACGTACTGTGGCACTCTTCGCTCTTCCTCTGTTGCTGGTGGCAACTCTTCTTAATCTTTGGCACTCTGATGCCACTTCTTGATCCTCTGAGATACTTTACGCAGTGGAAAATCTTTAGTTAAGCATTGGTAGATAAGTTGTTGAAACAGGGCTTAAAATGACTTGGTGGGGGGAATTGTTTCAAATGGCAGAAAAACCTAGAAGTGAGGCTTGTTTCAAAGTTGTTTGGTCCAGTAATAAACATTGCAGTTTATCCTTGTATTTCAGTACTGAGACAGCACGTGTTCTGAACCACACTCCAGCATGGCCCACTTGGTCAAGAGACAAACTATCCCTCCCAACACTATCCAAATGTACAGCAGTGAGCAAATTAACAAACGTTGTTGTTTCAAACCATTTAACTTTGCAGTGGTTGCATGGCAATGATAATGAAAATAACATCTGTGAACCTAATGGATATCCTAGTATTTATTGATACATGTAAAATTAAAAATAATGAAAGTATTTTTGCTACTGAGTTTTACAACAAAATATAATTTTATAATTTTAGAAGCTTCCTTTGTTGGTGGTGGTACTAGGAATTGAATCCGGGGTTTCATACATGCTAGACAAACACTTCCCCCACAGTAGCCTTTACATGGTACAAAATTATAATCTGCACTTTAGAGAGTAATTTTGGCCAGGCAGGGTGGTGCATACTTTTGAACCCAGCACTTGGGAGGTAGAGGCAGGTGGGTCTCTATGATTTTGAAGCAATGGTGGTCTACATAGGGGGCTCCTGGGCATCCAGGGTTACATAAAGAGACACTGTCTCAAAAAACAAAAAGAATTTTTAGTTTTTCTTTTAAAATTGTTTATTTAAATTTGAGAATTTTATATGACTGTACCGTATTTACATCATGTATTTATATCATTCCCTGATCCAACTCCTTCCTTCTACTTCTTCTCAAATTAATGACCTCTTCTTAAATTATTTTTTATTTTACGTGCACATGCACACGTCTGTGTTTAGGGCTGAACACTTGGGATTAGGTAATCTATCAGGAGGTCTTATCCCTTCAGAACCTGAGACCCCCTTTTCAGCAGCCATCGCTGCCTGCATTCATTTAGGGGTGGGGTCTTGTGAAATTTTCTCCATCTACGCTGGCCTGTCAGCTGGCATTGCTATTATGTAGGTCTTGCACAGGCAACCATGTTGCAGAGATTTCATGGATTCAGGATCCTTGTCATGTCTGGAAGGCATGTCTCCTAGCAGGCTAACTGGTCCCATGGGCCTTCCGACTGTTGTGTTCTCTCTTCCATGAATTTTCCTGGGGCTTAGGTGCAGGGATCGCATTGCAAATGGATGACTTGGGTCTGGCACTCCACCGTCTCATGTTCTCTGCATTTTGACCAGTTGTGGGCCACTGTAGTCACCTCCATCTGCAGCAAAAAACCTCTTTGAAAAGGTGTGAGAACTGCACGTATCTGTGTCATCGGGATAGTATTTAGAATACTGTTAGAAATTATATTGGCTTAGAAAAATGGTAGGTATAGTTTCTTCTATAGGGTCTATGACCTCTCCGGCCATAAGTTTGCAGTACTAGGAGTGAATTCCCTCCTACTGAGTGGCCCTTAAGATGAATTAGGCAGATTTTTATAAGTTTTATACATTTATATATTATATACTGAACATATTTCCCTCCATTCTCTGCTATTCTTCCTTATCTTACCCTTTTCTTCTATTAGTCCACTTTAGACCCCTAAACAGTTTAATTTCTACATAAAACCAAGAAACCAAACATAAGTGAAAACATATGATATCGCTTTTTTCTGAAATTGGCTGAATTCATTTCACATGATTATCTCCAGCTGTACTTATTGTGAAACACATTTAAAAGTCAAGAGTGAGGACAGAGATACATCTTGGAATAAAACAAGACAATTTCTTCTATTTGCTCCTCTGAGCCTTAGCACGGTAGCCCTTGCATCTGGTGATCTCACCAGACTCTCAGATATCATCATAGATCTTCCAACCCTGGTTTTCTATCTGGTGCTTTGTATATGATCATGAATTAATTTGCTCCCCAAGGTCTGCTTGCTATCTTTTACAAGCAGATACTCATGTACACCAAAATGACATTTGTAAACTTGCCTAAGAAATTATTCCTGCCTGGCTGATTAAAAGGCCTAAACCTGGGCAGGGAAGAATGGGGTAGGTATGAGGACAGGAGGATCATGGGAAAGAGGAGGAGATAGGTACTGGAAGAGAAGGAAGCAGAGGCCTCAATGGGTTAGCATGGAGAGGAGCACATGGTTAGATCGGCATGGATGGAGGAAACTGGCCCAGGTGAGAGAATAAGCAAGTATTTACGGAAGTATGATTGGGAAGTAGTCCAAATAGAAATTATTATAGCATATGGCATGGAATGAGGGCTTGGCAGGTAAAGGTAGCATAGGATGTAAATCTGCCTTGCCTCAGGTGAAATAAGGCTATTCTAAAATCTATTGAGTGTCTGTGTCTTTTATTGATTGTGATAGTGGGTTAGATAATACCATAGTAATAATTATAGGCCTAATAATAAACATTATTAGATCATACTTTTCAATTGTCAAACAATTTTCCCAATTGATTTTCCTTTGTTTGAAAGACTTAAAACAATTTCTTGCTGGATCTAGTGGCATAGTCTTAGATCCCTGCTACTTGGGAGGGTGAGGAAGGAAGATCAGAAGTTCAAGACCTGGCTGGGCTTCTGGGTAAATTTTCAAGATTCTGTCTCAAATTAAAAATTATGAAAAGGAAAGCAATGATAGGGGCTAAGTAGGACCGAAGGGTAGTGATGTACATGTTTGAATGTGTCACAAAGAAGCCTGTTGCTCTGTGTGCCAACTGAAACAATTTTGAAAAACATGGGGAGGGCTGAGAGTGTAGGTTAGTGACAGTGTGCATGTCGAGCATTTGTAAGACCATAGATTCAATCCTTAGTGCTGAATTTTTTTTAAAGGCAGATATTCTTATTTCCTGCCTAGTGTCTAATCAATTCAGTTGCTAACATTTATTATACATTCCAGGATGAACCTTATTGAGAAGCTACCAAATCAGTTTTCCAGATGAAAGAATGTAATTCTTTAATAAAAAGTTACTCTCCGTAAATGTAAGTTTTGAAATCTTTATTTAATCACTCACTAAACACAAATTTCTAAAAAAAATCAGCTTTCAAGATACATTTTTTTCTTTAATTTTAAAGACACATCTAGGGTTTGGTGTCTTTGTAAGTTCAAATGCATTTTCATCAGCTTTCTGTTTTTGACAGTTTCCTTCATTGACTAAGCTTGGCTTAGTCCTAGAACTCATTCTATAGACCAGGCTGGCCTTGAACTCAGAGATCCACCAGTCTCTGATTTCTCAGTTCTTGGATTAAAGGTGTACACCACTATGCCTGGCCCTAGGCTTTTCTTTAATTTCTTTTCACTTTTAAAAAAATACTTTTCACAAGTTAGAAAGAATTAGCTGGGTGAAGTCTTGCTCTGAGGTCACCATTCCCTTTATTCCACTTAACATCAGCTATTTCTTTAATTTGGTTATACTTCCTGGTACTCCTTTTCTGCTCCAACTGTGTATTTTGTATTTTTATTTGCTCGGCTTGCTCCTTTTCATTACAGATCTGCATAGGACTGTCCAATAATAACCACACAATACAGTCAAGGCTAGATAGTTTGGAAATACCCTTGAGAGAGCAAAGTATTAAATATTAAATATTTGGGGAGGGTATTGGTTTAAAGCTTAAAGCACAAAGCCCAGACAGGCCAGCCACCTGCAGGGAAGAACTAGCCTTACTGCATTCTTTCCTGCCCACTAGAGATACAGTTGCTAGGAAACTGGCCCCTCTCCCCTAGGACAGCTAA
>CM053766.1:85040137-85164246 GCA_028658305.1 Pachyuromys duprasi
CCCAAACTTTGGCTATGAGTCTCAGCATCTGCTTTGGTACCCTACTGGGTAGAGTCTTTCAGGGTCCCTCTGTGGTAGGCTCCTGTCCTGTTCCTCTTCCTCTTCTAATGTCCATCCCATTTGCCTTTCTGAATGAGGATTGATCATCTTACCTGGGTTCTCCTTCTTGCATAGCTTCTTTAGGTGTGCAGATTTTAGTATGTTTATCCTATATTATATGTCTAATATCCACTTATAAGTGAGTATATATCATGTGTGTCTTTCTGCTTCTGGGATACCTCAATCAGGATGATCTTGTCTAGATCCCACCATTTGCCTGCAAATTTCATGATTTTTCTTGTTTTTCATTGCTGAGTAGTATTCTATTGTGTAAATGTACCACAATTTCTGTATCTGTTCCTCTGCTGAGGGACATCAGGGTTGTTTCCAGATTCTGGCTAATACAGATGCGGCTGCTACAAACATGATTGAGCAAAAGTCCTTGTTGTGTACTTGCACATATTTTAGATATATGTCTAGGAGTGGTATAGCTAGATCTTAAGGTAGCACTGTTCCTAGTTTTATAAGAAAGCGCCAGATTGATTTCCAAAGTAGTTGTACCAGCAATGGAGGATTCCTCTTTCTCCACATTCTTTCCAGCATGTGTTGTCACTAGAGTTTTTGATCTTAGCCATTCTGATGGTGAAATCTCAGGGTTGTTTTGATTTGCATTTCCCTGATGACATGTAGAAAAATGCAAATAGATCCATATTTATCACCCTGCTCAAAACTAAAGTTCAAGTGGGTCAAAGATCTCAGCATAAAACCTGTTTGAAAAAAAGTAGGGATCAGCCTTGAACTCATTGGCACAGGAGACTTCTTGAACAGAACAGCACAGGCTCTAAGATCAACTATCAATAAGTGGGACCTCATGAAACTGAAAAGCTTCTGTAAAGCAAAGGACACTGTCATCAAAACAAAACGACAGCCTAGAGAGTAGGAAAGGATCTTCACCAACCCTGTATCTCACAGAGGGCTAATATCTGGAATATACAAAGAACTCAAAAAGTTAAACACCAACAAATCAAGTACTCCAATTAAAAACTGGGGTACAGAGTTAAACAGAGGATTCTCAATAGAGTGATATCAAATGGCAGAGAAACACTTAAAGAAATGTACACATTTCTAATCAAACTATTTCTTCTATTTCTCTATTTTAAATCTCATGTAAGTTGGACAAGGTAGATTCTTACCTTCTGTATCTTGTTTTTTTTTTTTTTTTTTGTGGCTCTCTTTTGAAAGTTAGCCAGGTCTGTTCATTGTCATTGGCTTATAATTCTGTTTTTCGTCAGTTTCCAGAGGTGGTTGTGATCAATTCCTTCACTTTTTGTATGTATGCCACAACTTGCTTTACCAAATACAGAGGACCCATTGTAGGAATTGAGCTCCCAACCCCCGCTCGCCTGAGCAACAGCTGGCACTAAGGGCCCCACTTTTCAAGAGTAGACATTTTGGACCTTCTGGCCCTACAAGTAGCTGAGTACAGCTGCATGGCTGAGTCAAAGAGAAACCAGAGAAGATAGCCATTCATTTGTCTACAGAACTATAAAAAAAGTCATAAAATTTTTTCTTTTTCATAAGTGTAGTTTGTATCATGCAATACACTTTGTAATAAATTCAGATTCCATACAGTTTGTCTAATTCAGGATTGTTTATTCTGTTTCTGTTTATCTCGGTTTATCTCAGTTACTATTTGATAGGGTAGATACATTTTATTTCCTTTATTTTTTTAACTTACAAAGTAGTACGCATAACCAGTTTTTAGTCTCTCTTTCTCTTCGTCTCCCCCCTCTCTTTCCCCCTCCCCCTCTGTGTACATGTGTGCTCACATGCATGCACATGTGTACTTGAGTGTGGTATGTAGACCCATGTATGCACGTGTTGAGGCTAGAGGAGGACATTGGCTGTCCTGCTCTGTCATTCTCTATCTTATTCTCTTGGGACAAAGGTCTCTCACTGAACTTGGTCACCATTTTGATTACACTGGCTGGCCAGCAAACCCTAGTGATGTCTCCTACGGTGGTGGATTTATAGGCGCATGCAGCCATGCTGGGTTTTTTGCATGGATGCTTCGGATCTGAGCTTGGGTATCATGTGTGTGCAGCAAGCACTTTACTCACGGAGCCATCTTCCAGATCTTTGCTTTATTACAGCATAGTACCTTCACCTAAGGTGATTTTGACAAACAGTTGTGCAGTTCATTCTAAAATATTCTCTCCTTATTTTTCATTTATTTTATTTTAAGATGGGGTCTTGAATTGGGGCCTTGATTGCCTTGATCTCATGGTCCTTCTTCCTCCAACCCTCCTGAGTGCCCATTACAGGTCTACTTTGCATTATAATTTGTTTCATGACTAGCATGTTTAGAACTTGTAAATATATGTCACCTTTTCAACTTCTCTTCCTTCTTTCCCTCCCTTCTATTCTTTTGTTGTTGTTTGGACTCTCGGAACAGGATCTCTTGTAGCCCAGGCTGGCCTTGAATTCGCTATGCAGCAGAGGACAACCTGGATCCTCCTGCCCCCCCTTCCCAAGCGTTTGGATTCCTGGACGTCACCATAACATGAGACTACTTAATGTTAGTACAAGTCATTCTTCCCCACTCCTCCCCACAAATTATTCCATTGAGCTTGAAAAGACACATAGTTTCCAGTTCTGTGCTTAAATAAATCTATAACCATTATATCAGGTTTGTTCAAGGTTACCAAAAAATCTTCCAGAGCTTACTGACCTCTTTGTCTTTGTGACCATAAACTTCTCTTGCATTTATTGGCTTGCTATATAGGATTCTGTGCTTGTTCTATGTCTTTACTGTACTTTTCCTGTAGCCACTATTTGGATCCTATTTGATGATACTGAAATGTGTTGATTGAGTGTTTCTTGGTAGGCCATATGAAATAACACCTGCCAAAGTTCCATGACTTGACCCTTGTTCATATCATGCTGCTCACTGGCCAGGTCAGCTTTGGATCTTTACCATTCTGGAACCCAGTCTGGAGGAGTACCTCATGCTTGGAACAGACGTTGTCTGATGGTGAAGAGAGCTTCAATTTGGACAAGCCATACAACATTTCTGTGCCCATGTTATTAAGAAAGCAAACCACATGGCCAGGCCTGATGTCTTGGAGGCCTAGCAGATGTCATCCTCTCACACGGAGGGAGGAGAGAACAGCAGGATTCAAAAGCCACATTCTACACCCTCTGCCTCTTCATTATCTTTGAATAGCCTCTCCACAGAATTTCTAAACTAAAGGTTTTTGGTAACTAATTCATAGCTGCTCTTGCTTGGCCCAATTACATAATATATCTAGTTCAAAATAGCCATACTGGATAGTTGGATTGTGCTTTACTTTTGACTTTTTAACTAGCAACTAGCAAATGAAGAACATGCTGAAGAGGCTGAAGAGATGGCTCAGCAGTTAAGAGTACTTGCTCTTCCAGAGGACCTGGGTTCAGTTCCCAGCACCTACATGGTGCCTCACAACCATCTGTCATTAAAGGTCCAGGGCATGTAATGCCCTCTTCTGGATCCAACCAACACTGCACCATGTGATGCTACATATGCATACATGCAGGCACAATAGTTATTTTCACACACACACACACAAATCTTTATAAAAAACAGAATCTGCTGAAAATAATGAAAATACAGAGCAGTGCACATGTTCAATTTTTCTATTTTGTTTTACTATTGAAAGAGCTTTAAACAAACCCTATAGTTCATGCACAAGCTCTAGGCCTCTGCTGTTATTGTAGTTGTTCTTTAACACATTGCATTACCCGCTATACTGTACTGTGGAGTAGCTTTGCCTCTGGGTTTTTTTTTTTCGAGACAGGGTTTCTCTGTGTAGCCTTGGCTGTCCTGGACTTGCTTTGTAGACCAGGCTGGCCTCTAACTCACAGAGATCCACCTGCCTCAGTTCTTAGAGTGATGGGATTACAGGCGGGTGCCACCAAGACTTGCTCGTTTTTCTTTTTTTAAATTCTTGTGTCTTATTGACCAATACAACACTTTGTGGGACAAAATGTGTTAAATGAATAAATAAGTTAAACTGAAATATGATTCAGTCTTTCAAATGGAATTTAAATAGTCAAATTAACTAAAATAACCTGTTCTCCTTAGAAGCCTACCATAAAGGGAATATGCAGGCTCTCTATACTAATTCAAGTCTTCGGAGAATGCTTGCTTTCTGTAGATCACAACCACTAACAAAAACACTGGATTATTTTTGCCTTTCATTTTTCAAGGTTTTGCAACCAGGACCTGTGGGGCTGGCACTGTTGTTTGTGTTTTGCCCTGTCAGGGCAGTACTATGTGAGACACTGATAAAGCTTGACAGCCCGTGTGAGTGAGAAGGTGCCAGCAGTGAGCCAGCAGGCCATGTCACAGATTTTCTGTTTGCAAACCAGTTTTTCCTTGATATATAAAAACCACCAGCAGATGTCATGGCTGATCTGTCGTGACCCTGTTGGTATGCTTGTAAATTGTTTTCATAGCATAGTGTTTTACCCACTGTGGAATGTTTTATATCGCATGATGCTTGTTCTTCATCATCTCCTAGGAGCAAGGACAGATATGATGTGTTTGTTTATTAAGCCGTGCAATGGGGACCTATCATGTGTCTCCTCTGTGCCTAGCCCTAAGAGAACAGAGGTGAAAACAAAATGACATACCCTGCTGTCTTGGAGAATTACACTGAGGAAGGCAGCCTGTTTGATGAAGAACTCCCAACGCTTGTGGGCTGGGCAATGCTGGTTAGCATCTGTGACTCTAGGAAGGCAAGTAAAGAAAACGGAGCCCATGTAGTCCAAGAGACAGGGAAGGTCTGGAGGAAACTTTCTGTGAGATTCTGAAAAATGTCTGAGTTATCTGGACTAAGAAGCAAGGGCAGTCTTTGTTCTCATCATGAGAGAGCAAGAGGAAAGGGCCCATTGCTCACAGGGGCTATGAGGAAGGTTTGCCAGGCTGGGCTCCTCACTCAGCCATCTGCTATCTACTCTCCATTTCCTCTGCCTGCTCAGTGGGGAGGGAATCAGTATAGGACCCCTGGGGCTTGCATCAGGATTAAAGGAGTTAGTTCAGGCTAGCAGCTGTCTATCACAGGCACTCAGTGTGTGCTGACCTTCATTGCTATTGACTGGAATATTCAGCAATACTATTTGTCCTTCCATTCTTTTTCAAATTCAAAGACCCTCTGACTATGGATTAAAATTTTGCTAATACAATGGAGTCTAAACAACTAGATTGCACTAAAGACATTTAAAAATGATTTATTATTTTATTTTTATGTGTGTGAGTGTTTTGTCTGCCTGTATGTATGTATATATGCACCACATGAGTGCCTGGTGCCCAAAAAGGTCAGAGGAAGCCATTCGTATCTCCTGGAACTGGACTTGCAGATGGCTATAAGCCACTGTGTGGGTGCTGGAACTGAACCCTTCCTCTGCAGGGATAAGTACTCTTAGCCATCTCTGAGGCTTCTAGTTTTCCTTGTGAAGCACCCACTCCCTTTGGCTTTGATTTCTGTGTGTCTTGTGCATCGGGTACACGAAAGTCTGACTAAATTTCACATGACAATGATAGGTAATAGATAATATGTATTATATTTCATAAAATGAAACATGTTTTTCTAATCCCATTAGAATTCTCATAGATTATATAACCATTCCAATAGAAGCTGTGTCTTTGAATCTTAAGAGAGCAAATGGCAGACTCATTTTAATGTTATTGAAACAGAAGATCATTGTAGAGAATTATATTTTTATATCCAATCAGTTTTAATTGCAATCTTTTATTCTCACTGGACAATATAATCCCCTCAGTCTCAAGTCTCCATAATATCCTCAGCCACTAACTTCCCTTGGCTGTTTAATGAGGATCTTAATGGTTACATTTTGGGGATCCTTTGAAGTCTCTTTCCAATATTGGGAACACTAAAGGAAAGGCACAGGACATAATTAAGTGGTCTCAGGCCACTTAAATACTAGGAACAAATAAAAAGGACAGAAAAAAAAGCAAAGGGAGGCTTTTCCCCACATGAAAAACAATGAAATAGTCCTGATAGAAAGGGGTGGGGTGGAATTGAAAATGGTTTTTGTTTCCCGAAAGTATACTCTAGAACACAGTGTAGGGGTGGAAAGATTTTGCCCATCTCACACCTCGTGAAGGTCATGGCCCATACATCTATAACAAAAGACAAGTCAATAAAGATAAAGTGTAATGAATTTACTTAATTGAAAGTCTTAACGTGACACAAGAGCCTTCAGAAATGAACATTCAGGATTGGAGAGATGGCTCAGTGGCTAAACACATTTGCTACGATTCCAGACGACCTGGGTTTGATTTCCCAGCATATGGTAGCTCACAAGCATCCCTGACTCCCTAGTTCCATGGGGCTCTGACATCCTCTTCTGGCCTCCTTGGGCAGGCACACACTGTCAAAGACATACTTAGGCAAAATGCCTGTACACATAAAATAATAAGTTTTTTTTAAAAGAATTGAATACAGATGTCCAGGAGAAACTGTTTTTATGTATGGCTCAACGAAGCATTGAATGTTTGTATAGAAATGTGGGTGGACCAAGCTGTGCTCTAATGATAACAGAGTGGAGGAAATTGGCATGCCTCAACTGCTCAGCTTCATGCCCTGCACAGTGCTTGGCCCTTCTGGAGTGAGGGTCTTACGATCGATCTGCTTCCCAACAAGGCAGGTCAGAGTTTGTGCCCAGCCCTCAGAAAGGTGAGGGGAGGCCAGCCTGACTTGCTGCTGAGGCCTTCTTCCTCTTCCTCAGGACCTCCCACACCCATGTCGGGGTAACATTTTCCAAGACCCAGCACAGTCAAATGCCCAGTTGAGTCTTGAGTATTGTGAGTTTGGATCCCCTGGAACTGGAATTACAGCCAATTGTGAGCTGCCACGTGGGTTTCAAGAACTGAACCTGAGTCCTCTTGAAGATTTTCTTAACTCATTATTTGATTCTCAGAACTCTTTGATTTTCAAAGTTTTCCAGAACTTTCTTCTGCCATTAAAAAAATTAGAGTTTATCCTATTTTTATTCAAATATGTTTACAAATATACCCACAATTACTGTAAAACAGGACCCATGGTTCTCTTTGGGATCTTGGATTAAGGGAAGCCTTTGTCATTGCTTGGATGCAAAGTTAGTTTTGTATTTAAATGTGTGCTGCTGATTTGACAAGAGAACCCAAAAAATCATTCCCAGGCCTAAGCAATTCCACTGGGCACTGTTAATCAGATAGGTTAACTGGGAAAGGAGTGATCAGATTACGTTGGGAAATTCCTCTTTTGTTATGCTTTACTAGTGAAGGGGTAGTGGCGTCTACAGTTGTGTTTTACACAGTTCTTAAGAGATAGGCCCTCACATTTACTTGTTACTGACACTGTGTCAACTTTTCTGGAAAAGGGAATTGTGCTGTGAAGCTATTGGTGATGGTAAATGTGCTTATCTCCAATCAATGAAGCCAAGAAATCAATAAAGCTGTTGGCATAAGACTCACCATAAATCTGATTTCTGGAAATCACTTTTGTTCTAGGTTGACCTCACATTGCTGTTCTGATTTCATCACAAGGTCATTTCCCCACATGTCACTTTTAGCAGTTTGAAAGGCACAAGGTTGTGATTAAAATCAGATCCTTGGAGAATATTTGCTCATTCCCTAGGCAGCGTGTTGTATTTTAATTTTAATATTTACTATTGATATATCCTCTGGTAAAGCTGCTGTTAATCCTAAACAGCTGTATACCCAAATCACCACACAGACACTGGGATTTGTTTAATTAACCTAGAACACAATGCTAGGCAATAGTTGTTCCATCCTAAACCTCCAAGCCCTCATAGTTTCCTAGCATTTATATTTCCCACATTATGCTTGCTTTTAGCGATATATTAGGTCCAGTCCATTTCTCCACACCGCTCCAAGATCTCTGCTTGTGCCTCTGTTCTCCCAGCTCTCACCTGCCCTCTTCCTCCCGCTCTTTCCTGTTCTCCGGCTCCTCCCCCTCTTCCTGCTTCCTTTCCCTTGCTCAACAGTGTGGCTAGTTGCTTTATTTTGGCATGTTTACACAAAGTTGAGACAGGTGGTGCTTAGAATAAATATCATGATGCAATGTCCAGATTGAAACCAGAGAGTGCGGGAGAGAAATCAGCATTTGAATGAACAAGGGCAAAGTGTATGCGTTCCAAAAGAACATCATACCAACATCAGCCCCTCCTTTTGCCTAAATTCCATCCAGTGACTTGCTCTGTGAGAAAGACAGTGTACATCAAACCATAGCTGTCCAGCTCCACATAGAGAGGCTGTGACAGAGCCCACAAGCACCCCTTCACAGTGCCAACAGTGTTTGCATTCTGTATTCCCTGACCTCATTTCAAACCAAACCTTTAGTAATGCTCTACAAGAGAGCCTTCTTCTTTAAGACATGCACATATTTATGACTGTACAAATGGAAGGGGAAAGTACTTACTGTAAAATTTAGATCGAAATGCTTTTCTTGGGGTTCTGTAGAATAATCATCTTTCTACTTCTAGTACTTAGAAAGTACTGTAGAGCCACTTCAAAATTCATTCGTGTGTGAGTGTTTTGCTTGCATATGCATGTGTACCACATGCATGCCTGCAGAGGTCAGAAGAGCGCCCTGGATCCTCTGGAGCTGGAATTACAGACAGTTGTGAGCTGCCACATGGGTGCTGGTAACTGAACCTGAGTCCTCTTCAAGATCAGCAAGTGCTGTTAATCACTGATCCATTGCTCCAGCCCCTATTTAATCATTAAAACAAACAAACAAACAAACAAACAAACAAACCAGATCTCTGGCTACCATTGTGATTTTATCTAGTAAATGAGGAGTAAAGAGCAAAGGGAATCAATGGACCAGCTGTGAGTCACAGGTAATTCCAAACAGAGCTGGGGCATGTGATGATCCCAGAAAAAAAAAAAGCTGTACCTGTGTTAAACATTCTACAAGTCTGATTGAGTCATTAAAACCTCAATGATTGTAAAGAGTTGAAATGTGGCAAGCCAGGGCCAAGATCATCATGGCCTATCTGACACCTCTAAATAACCATCTACTGTTCACCTCTGTGTGTGAACTAACACCCTTTTTGACTGGTAGATAAATCCTTACGATGTACTAACAGACCCGTAGATGCTACCACGCTGAGGCCAACAGTGCTACTCCTGGGTGGCATAAGGTCTTAGTAGGTATTACTCTGCTTTGCTGTAATCTGCCTACCTGTGGTCCTCAGCCCCATGTCTGTTAAATTTCTTGATTTATGGCTTACCTTGTTCTGTAACAAACACAGTCTCATGTAACCACTTCCACAGCAGAACACAGTATTTGGGGGTTACTTGAGTCTGTGTTTCTGGACTGTAGACACTCATACTTGCTTTCATAATGGCCATCTCTTATTCTCTTTGAGATAAGGATATGTTATTTTTTGCCTAAATGGACAGTTTTCTGATCTAACCCAATGTCCTTTCTATTATACCATTCTGCCTTTGAACATCCTTGTCAGTGTTGACTAAAGGAATATGACATTTGAGTTATGACTGTTAATGGTCATCGTTTGAGGCCTCATAGGTGTTCTTGCTGCTCACTCTGTCTTGATAACCTATCTGGGAAAGTCTTCTTACTATCCCATTTTATGGGTGAGAAGATCAAGTGTTGGAAGGTAAATAATTTCCCTGAATCTTAAAGGATAATGAAGTAGAATTGAGATTTAAATTCAGTTCTTCCTGACTTACTCACAATGTAAACTCTTAAGATCATATTTGAATTCCCTGGAGCCATTTTTCCTTGACAAAGAGTATATAATACTATCTTTTGAGGCTCCTGGCCTTAAATGATCTTACTTGATATGAATAACATGGTTACCGGGTCCTGAGATCTCTTAGGATCCCAATCTCTTAGGATACTCTTTCCCTGCCTGGTCTATAATTCAAGCCCTTTCACCCTTAGTGACTTTCTGTCTAACTTTATGTCTCTCATACAAAATTCTTCTACTAATTTGAGGCCTGGGTTAGCAGCATCAAGGGATCTAAACTGTGATTTTTCTGCTCCCTGGAGGGGTATCTGCTGGGTGAGATGAGAGGGTGGAGACAGTGTGGAGTGCCCCTCGCCTCCAGATTCAGGCAGGCAAAAACACCTAATAACTAGTCTCTTCCAAGGGCTTCGCTGCCAGCTCAAAATGGGCTTGGAGTATATTTGGTTTGTTTTTAAAGAGGATGTGAGTGAAATGCTGTCATTTAAAATTGCCCAGAGCCCATGTTAGGAGAACAGGTGGGCCTGAATTTGGAACAAATTAAATGTGAGGCTGAGTTTAAAAGCAAACAGGATGGAGAGCTTGTTTGTCTTTAGAAAAGGATTCGATTACCCTTGGGACTCTTTAAATCGGGATGTCCCTCACTGCAATCAAAATGTAAATCTCCCCATTCAACTTTGGTTAGCACACAGTTGAGGAATAGACTTGCCTCACCAAGTCAAGGAAGCCTGGTTAAGCAGAAGACAAATGAAAAGGCCTGGTTATTTCTTATAAAAACTAAGGTCCAGAAGTCTTTTCCCTATTTTTTAAATGATAAAGCTGCTATAGAAACTCCGTTCATGAGAGAGATGTTGTTTTTAAATACCACGCGAGACTTTTTCTAAAACCCTCTTAGGTTTTAGAAAGTAGAGGTTAGCCACTGCTCTAAAGTACCACTAGGTGGCGCTCTAAGAAAGTGATTACCTCACTGTAAAGGCCAACACCTTGAGGCTTGCAAAATTGCACCCTTTCTCCTGCTTCTTGAAGGCAAAGGCTTTGCTCTGCCTCCCTAGAGGGTCTCAAGTTCCCTGCCCTGCCCGTCCAACTCTGCACTGTTATCTGTGCGTATTGGCACCCACGACATTTCTTTCAGAGCTGTAGGGTAGGAAGGTGAGGAAGCACCTGTTATGTAAGACCTTAGCTTGTAGCCTCTGGTTCCCAAATCGCAGAATCTATTCGCCATCTCACCGTGTTAACGCTGCTGCTGAGACTGGAACGGAGGATCCGGCCTTCATAACTCTTTGCTTCAGGTTGAGTGCCTCCAGCATTTGGGGCATGATGGTAGGGGCTTCTGAAGAGAGAAATGATGGAAGCCGTGTGCGGGGACAGGAGGGCCTGCTAGCTGTGTGTAGGGGCACAATGGCCTGCTAGCCGTGTGCGGGGACAGGAGGGCCTGCTAGCCGTGTGTAGGGGCACAATGGCCTGCTAGCCGTGTGTAGGGGCACAATGGCCTGCTTTGAAAGGCTTTGGCTCAGGAAGAGCTTATTTGTTGTGAGTGGGGGATGTTAAAAGCCAAAGACTTTCTTCCTCTGCTTTTCTATGATTTTCTTTCTCTTCTTCTGTTCTTTTATTCTGTCCTATCAGAACAGATGACAAATGTCAGATAGTGAGTCTGTCTCAGGTCTCATTTCTGCCAGGCAAACCTTCATTTCTCTGATCAGCCACACTAGGATACTTATAAACCTTGTAGCATGGATTCCCGTGTGCTTGGAGGCACTGAGGGGGAAAAGCATGGGTGTGAACAA
The DNA here is from genome assembly GCA_028658305.1 of Pachyuromys duprasi. Classification (NCBI taxonomy): domain Eukaryota; kingdom Metazoa; phylum Chordata; class Mammalia; order Rodentia; family Muridae; genus Pachyuromys; species Pachyuromys duprasi. Next base: position 85,051,744 of record CM053766.1, read on the forward strand.
AGCAGCCCAGACCCTGGCTCTTATAAAGGAAGGAGAACATAAGCAAGGCAATCATTTAGTGTGTGAGTGATGAGCATCAAGGAGGAGAACCAACAGCAGCAAAGAGGGAGCTAAAGTGTGCAGGACAGAATAGCATCCTGGACAGGGAGGGGCTTATTGAGAAAGCCACCTAGTGACAAAGAAGCTTTGAATTTAGGAACAGTAAGGAGACTAATAGATTATTTCTAAATTCCTGTGTGTGTGTGCGCGTCTGTGTGTACATGTGTATACAAGTATGTGTGTGCACATGTGAGTGTGTACCTGTGTGCTGCGTGTACATGTATGTTCATGTGTGCGCATTTGCATGTGTGTGTGAGTGGTGTGTGGCACCAGCACCCACGTGGGGGCTCACATGAAGCACGCCATGTTTCAGGCTCTATAATCCTCTTCCTGGAGGCTAGCCATCAAGCCCTGGATGTGTCTGTCTACCCTCTCCCAGGGTGACCTGCCCCGCCCCCATTCCCTTACTCTCCATTTAACCTCTGTGGCTGTATGGACTGTGGCTTGCTTATCAACGGCTTACCAGCAACATCCACATATAAGCAAGTGCATGCCACATTTCTCTTTCTAGGTTTGGGACACCTCAGGATGGTTTTGTTTGTTTGTTTGTTTGTTTTTGTTTTTAGTTCCAGCCATTTACCTGTGAATTTAAAGATTTCCTTTTTGTAATGGCTGAGTAATACTCCATTGCACAAATGCACCAGATTTTCTTTATCTATTCTTCTGTTGACGGACATCTAGGCTGTTTCCAATTTCTGGCTATGATGAATAGAGCAACAATAAATGCTGTTGAACAAGAGTCTTTATTGTAGTATGAAGCATCTTTTGGGTATATGGCCAAGAGCGGTCTTTCTCCAGCTTCCTGAAGAGCTGTCATTCCGGTTTCCACATGGGCTGTACAGGTTTGCACTCCCACCAGCAATGGATGAGTGCTCCCTTTGTTCCACATCCTTGACAGCATGAGCTGTCATTTCTTTTATTGATGTTGGCCACTCTGACTGGTGTATGATGAAATCTTAAAGTAGTCTGTAATAGCATTTCTCTGATGACTAATGATATTGAATATTTCTCTAAGTGATTCCCAGCCGTTTGAGTTTCCTCTTTTGAGAATTCTGCTTAGATATGTACCTTATTTTTAAACTGGGTTGTTTGTTTTCTTTATGTTCAGGTTTGTTTTCTTTTGAGTTCTTTACGTATTTTAGATATTAGTCCTGTAGTGTATGTGCAGTTAGTAAAAATCTTTTCCCGTTCTGTAGTTTGACACTTTGTCAGTGATGGTGTCCTTTGCCAAAATAACCTCTACAGGCCATTTTGAAGCCCACATTTGTATATGGGATCAGTCTTTTGAAGGGTCCCAGTTCTTTTCAGTATACTGCCATTCTGGAGTTTTATTTTTCTCATTTGCTGCTTCCAACTATGCTATGACATATATCCTTCCCTCTGGGAAGGGCTCCCTCAGTGATTTCTTGTGCAGATTTAATAACTTTCTAGTTGCCTAGGTGATGAAAATGGTCTTGTTTCAGAGTCTACATGGACCAGTTCATTTCCATGACCTCATTGTCAAACTTGATTGAGAGCTCTGTTCTTGGTCCCACACAGATGACACTCTTTGTCACCCTAGTGAGGTTGGAGTAGAGGGCCAGAGCTGACCCTGAGACAACCTGTTTTAATTCCCAGGGGTCCTGAGCACAGGGAGCGCAAGCACTCTGAAACTACTCAAAATGAGACTAGTGCAGACTCCTCATCTCTTCCCTTTGGCTCAGCCTGGTTCTGTCTAATGATAATGGCGATCTTTCAAGTGATTTTCACGTCTTTTCCCTTTGGGTTTTCATCCTTGAGGATCAGTCCCTGCCTCCTGCTCCCCAAACCTCCTACTCCTCCACTCCTTCCACCTCTGCTTAACATCCCTTTACGTGATTTATAGGACTTCAGAGCTGCTCATTGACTTCTGCTTTCCTATTTAGGTTGGTATTGCTTGACCCTCAAAAGAATTTAATGTCTTGTGTACCACCCGAAGGTCTCAGGGGATTGGGATAAACAGAGGCTTGTTCTATCCGTTTTTTTTAAGTTATATCATAGTGTGCTGTGGGAACTTTGTCCTCCTCCTTTTCCAACAAGATGCTTACCTTTAGTTATAGTCAAGTAAACAGGGTTCTTTTACTGAAGACCCTGAGAGCCAAAGCTACACCCACCAGCACTGTTCTTTTTTTCTCACTGTGGAGAAAGAAATGAGAAGGTTGATGTGTCATTTCTAGGTTTCCAGAACACTATCTAAAGTCTTACCACATTATGCTTGCCTTGATAGCAAGACAAACAGATATTAGAGCTCAAAAACCCAAGTAATGACAGGAGGGGATGACATAATAAAATGCCATAGTCAGGGTTTAAAGCAGAAGTTTAAAGCTCTAGAAATTGGAAATTTGAGGTTAATGTGACAGCATGTTTGGGGGGTCCAGTGAGAGCTATCTTTATGGATTACAGAATGCTACTTTCTTAATCTGTTTGATGTCTTCCTTTTCTTGTAAGGATATGAATCCCATCAATAGGACCCTATCTTCATGACATCTTTTTTTGTTTGTTCGTTCGTTTTTGTTTTGCTTGAGACAGGGGTTTCTCTGTGTAACCTTAGCTGTCCTGGATTCATTTTGTAGACCAGGCTGGCTTTGAACTCATAGAGATCCTCCTGCTTCTGCCTCCTGAGTACTGGGATTACAGGCATGCACCACTGTGCCCAGCTTTCATGACATCTTTTAAGCTCACTTATCTTCTAAATGATCCATCTCCAGTATCATTACATTAGAAGTTAGGGCCTAAAAATAAGCCTTTGGGGAACACTGTTCACTCCATGTCACTTAATGTAACAAAGGGGGTTTCCTGGAACATAGGAAGAGATGTTTTCTTATCACAAATACTGAAACTACTTATAATAATATTTTTCCTCCCCACTGCTCGTGGCTAGTTATCTGATTAATTCTAGATGAAGTTATATGCCACCTCTGGGCCCTTTCAGAAATCCCTGAATGGGTGTCAATGAACCCAACATCTAGCAGCTTCTGAAAAGTTCCTTGAGCTTAAAAATTTGGGCTGTTTAATGTCTTTTTGCTTTCAGCTTTGGACCTCAGTCTCCAGAAAACAACTAGAGCAACAAAATCCATCTTACTGTCTAGCTGCAGATTTGAAAGAGCTTTCTATTACAAGTGCATATTTTTCATGCTTCTGCTGTGGTTAGACACTGAGAAATAGCACAGTGAAGAAGATGAAAATGTTATAATGCTGGATTATGGAAATAAACTAGTAAACAAATACATAATCTAGATGGCGGTAGGAAACCTGGGAAATGTCACAGTTTAGACTGAGTGCTCTGGGAAGCATCACTGAAGAAGGGAAGTTTAGGCTATGATGTAGATGACATTATGGTATTGCAGCAGAGAGCACAGTAAAGCAAATGTGCTATAAGGGGAAATAAGTGGTCGGGTTCCAGAAGGAACAACAGGTCTGTGTGGTCAGAGTTCAGGGAGGAAGGAAGTGAGGTGAATATGCACAGAGTTTAAGAATATGGTAGGCTATCTCAGAAAGTGGTTTTGCTTTGAAATACAAAGCGTGATGGCTATTCTTGGTTGGCAGATTGACTACACCTGGAGTGATCTACAGTCCAGAAATGGAGGGCACACTTGTGAGAGGTTTTCTGCTTGTCTTGAGGTGGGTGAATCCACTAGTAGTCCTACCTTTGAGGTAGGAAGACAAACACCTTTTATCTGAATCTTGATGTGGGAAGACACACCTTTAATCTAAATCTTGAGGTGGGAAGACAATGCTTTTAATATGGGCCATATCTTCAGCTGGAAGTCTATATAAGGACATAGAAGAAGGAAGCTTTAGCTCTTTGCCTGCTTGCCCTCACCGTGTGAGCATATCCATTCTTTCACTGGTTTTGGAGCCTACTTCATCAGGACTCTAGCATATAAAGAAGGTCAGCTGAGACACCCAGACTTGTGAAACTTAGTAGCTACTAGGTTATTGGACTTTCAGATCACAGCCAGCCATTATTGGATTAGTGTTGAACTGCAACCTGTAAGTCATTCCAAAAAATCCCATATATTCATTTCATAAATTACGTGACTTTGGAGAACCCTGGCTAATACATAAAGGAAGCCCACTCTAATGTTTTAAGGTATGTAAGAGCTCTGCTGACTGTCATATCATTTAAAAAGCCTCCCTTCTTAAGTAAGGACAGACTGTGAGGAGATACGACAGACTGGATGGTGGCCTGAAAAGGTATGCCTGCATTCTAATCCCTAGAAGCTATAAATGTGAACCTACTTTGCAAAAAGCTTCTCTGAAGACATAGATAAGAATTTTGAAATGAGATAACTCTGTATTAACTGATGGCTCCCAAATCCAGTGACAAGTGTCCTTAGAAAAGGGGCGGCACACAGAGGAGAAGGCACTGTGATGGTGAAGGAAGTCAGAGACTGAGGATGGTTATACACTGGAATAGTTCATCTTGGCTTACTGAAGGTTGAAGTTTATGAACAATGGGTCCTTTTGCTTTTTGGCCTCTGATAAGGCAACACATCACAGTGGGAGCCCAGCATGGAGCAAAACTGCTGACCTGGTGAGCAGGAAGCAGAAGAGAATGGGCTGGGGCCCCGTAATCTTCAATGACCCAAAGGCCATGTACTAGGCCTCAGGTCTTGGAGTTTCCACAACTGCCTCATAGTACCAGGCTAGGGACAGGACAGTCTTCAACACACACAGTCTTTTCGCCCTCTCATTCTTGTCTAGAATGATGTCTTATGGCACCCGAAGCTGGGTACCCTCTCTTGACATAGTCCATGAAAGGCCAAGAATGAGGATAACAATCCAGCACATTGGAGCTGGCAGGACACTAGTAGCCACCCTTGAGTGACTCTTACAGGCCCGCTCTACTATTCTGGCAGTTCACATAAATTAATTCTTGCAAGAGACTTAGGAGAGAGGGGCTGTTATTTCCATCCTCTTTACTCATAAGAAATTGAAGAACTGGAGAGCCATTGAGTGCCTTTCTCAATGTCAGACAACTATCGTGTAACAGGGCCAGGATTTGAGGACAACATTTGGCAAGGGCTTTTAAGTGCTACCAGTTCAAGCAACCTGGGAGGACATCCCCGTGAGGAGCACTGGGAGGACATCCCTGCAAGGAACACTGAAACACTGCCTGTCTAGATCAACAGATCTGTGCTGAGTCCGTGTGTCATTTTCAGGAGTTGCAGCTTTTCTAGACTATCTACATTTGCATTTCCAGGTATGAAAAATGTGCCACGATTTGCTTGCATTTACTAGATGAGAAAAACCAACCTCTATTTGTTTGAGTTTCTTTTCTTTAGGTTTTCTACCAAATGCAGCCGAGTCCAGTGTGATACCCAAGTTGTAGCCTGGCTGACACCCCAAATTCCTTTTATGTGGCTGTGTAGTATTTTAGAGCCTCAAGACTTCAATAATAGGGGCTGAAGCAATTCTGCCCACTGCTGTATCTCAGCACAGTGCCTGGCGCATACTGAATGCTCAGCAAATGTTTGGAATCAATGAATGAGTTATATATGATAGATTGACAGCTAGGACTGCAATGAATGTTGTCTCTTGATTATTTTTTTATTACCACATTTGCATTCTCTGTGCACTGGTTGGCAAGGAGAAAGAACAGGAGCTCTGTGCTTCATGGTCATGTCAGTCTAACCTGGCATGAAAAAGACACTATGAATAAATCACCAAGTCAAGGAATTGTCGAGAGGTAAATATAGTTTTGAGTTTTTGTTCATCTTGCAATCTTGTGTTCCCATTCAGTTTTGTCTTCAGCTATCATTTCCTTTCTTTCTTTTAATTCTGTGCCTCTAACATCACTTTATCGTTTTGATTTATGTATTTCATATACACTCTTCTCTTCTTCCTTGTCCCGCCTTATTTCCCTGGACATTGTGCATGATCCTCTCTGCTCTGATGCAGTGATTTCTCAAAGGTAGACAGGATAGTTTGCTCTCCTGTAATGTACCCTGCCTGTGCCCTCCACATACTCATTTCAATTTCCTGCTGTGATTTATCCAGCAATCAGAACCGTCGTCCAAAATTGGCTCTGTAAAAAGGCTTAATACCCTTGCCTTACCCCAGCCTTTTTGCTGATCTCTCACTAGGGAAAGCTCAGCCACATGAGCCATTTTGTTTAACACCAACCAAATTGACTCATTAATTCCCATAGTAATGAACATGCAATATGGCAATATGTAGAAGAAGGCATATCCCTTGTATTCTGCCTGTGATAGTCTTGTGCTTTCTTCCCATGATGATGTAGAGAAAGCGATGGGAATATGTGATCTGGACTAAGTCTCATCTCTCCTCAATACCTCTGGGCCTCAGTTTCCAAATACCCAGATAGTTGAAGTTGGTGAACCTCAAGATACTATTTTGCTACGGAACCCACTTGGACACTGAACTGCCGTGGGCTACATCTGTGTAGGGGTTCTAGGTTATCTCCATGAATGGTCCTTGGTTGGAGTATTGGTCTCAGAAAAGACACCTGTGCCCAGATTTTTTGCTTCTGTTGCTCTCCTTGTGGAGCTCTTGTCTTCTCCAGGTCTTACTATCTCCCACTTCTTTCATAAGATTCCCTGTACTCTGCCCAAAGTTTGGCTGTAAGTCCCAGCATCTGCTTTGATACACTGCTGGGTAGAGCTCTTCAGAGGCCCTCTGTGGCAGGCTCCTGTCTTGTTCCCTGTTTTCTCCCTCTTCTGATGTCTATCCTCTTTGCCTTTCTGATTGGGGTTTGGGCATCTTAGCCAGAGTTCTCCTTCTTGAATAGTTTCTTTAGGTATACAGATTTTAGTATGTTTAGCCTATATGATATATCTAATATCCACTTATGAGTGAGTCTATACCCTGTTTGTCTTTCTGCTTCTGGGATACCTCACTCAGGATGATCTTTTCCAGTTCCCACCATTTGCCTGCATATTTCATGATTTTCCTGTTTTCTATTGCTGGATAGTACTCCATTGTGCAGATGTACCACAATTTCTGTAGTAATGGGAACAGGGACAGTCTCTGACATGAACTGATTGGCCTGCTCTCTGATTACCTCTCCCTAAGGGGGGAGCAGCCTTACCAGGCCACAGAGGAAAACAATGCAGGCACTCTTGATGAGACCTGATAGACTAGGATCAGAAGGAAGGAGAAGTCCCCCATCAGTGGACTTGGGGAGGGGCATGGGTGGAGAAAGGGAAGGAATGGTGGGATTGGGAGGGGAGGAAGGAGGGAGCTACAGGGGGGATACAAAGTGAATAAACTGTAATTAATAAAAATAAAAAATATTGTAAATAAAAAAGATATCATTTTGCTCTAGAAGTTATGGTCATATAAATACACAATGAAAGGATAAGTTTAAGAAATCAAAAAAAAGAGAGAAATCAACACAAAGGCAATTCATTAGGAGGAAAGTCTTAGACTTTTCCTATAAACATTTATTATAAGACTAATCAGATTCAGTCTCAGAAATCAGACAGACGAATAGTAAAGGTCAAATAATAGATGACAACAAGCATGAAAATTCAGGATCAAAGTAGTTAAGTTCTACTGGTGATTTGGGCAAAGCACAGGAGAGAAGGGACTGGAGAGATGGCTCAGTAGTGAACAGCGGGTATTGCCCATGCTGAGGACCCAGGTTCAGTTCCCAGCCCCTATGTCACTGTTCACAACTTCTTGTAACTCTAGTTCAGGGACTCAAACCCCTCATTTGACCTCCAATGGCTCTGGCATGCACATGGTGCACTTACATGTACTCAGGTATACATACATATACACATATAAAAATAAAATAAATGAAAAAACAAAATAAATGAGCAACTATTAAAAAAGGAGCTTCTTGTTTCTTGATCTCTTCTCTGCTTTCCTTCTCCAGCAAGCACACACTTTGTGTTTGTTATTTAAAATAATAAATAAATAAATAAATAAATAAATAAATAAAATGTTCTTCTTGTTGTGTTCTAATCTAGTTTTTATTGGGAATTTATAAGATGATAAATCTAGCCAAGGTTTGAATTCCCAGGACAGGGAAGAATTCTGATAGCTAATGACTTGTGTTGTATGGTCACCTTTTTTTCCCCAAGAGTCCTCAGTTCTCTGTTCCAATGCCAGCAGACTGTGAGCTTGTCACTCCTTCATAGACCCATGAGCTAGTTCTTTAACATAAGTTCTCTTTAACCCTTACCAGGACACTTCTTTGTCTGTAGAAAATTCAGTCATGAGTCTTGCCCACAAAAAGTTCCTAAGCAGATAGAAACTGTCCTGGTTAGTGTTTTCCAATTTGACTGGAGCTCAAGTGGCCAGAGAAGAAGAAACCACATCAGATTGGCCTGTGGGCAAATCTGTAGAGAATTTTTGTTGTTAGTGACTGGTGTGGGAAGGCCCAGCTCACCGTGGGTGGTGCCAGCCCTAGGCTGGTGGTCCTGGGTTGCATAAGAAAGCAAGCTGAGTGAGCCATGGAGAGCAAACTAGTAAATAGCGCTCCTCCACAGCTTCTGTTTGTTTCCTGCCTCGACTTCCTTGGATGATGGTCTGTGCTGTGGAAGTATAAGCTGAGATGAAGTTTTTCCTCCCCAAGTTGCTTTCAATCAGGTGTTTTATCACAGAAATGGAAACCCTAACTAGGACTGAAGCCCCAAACTCCTGGCCCTGAAGGCAGGTCTCCTAGGAGAACACTACCTAGGTAAAGAATTTCAAGACTTCATGCTTGCTGCCTTATATGGCCACACCAACTGCTTCTGTGCCATAGCTGTGCAGAAGACAGGAGGCTGTAGTTCTGTGACCTGGCAGATACTTTGACTGGGCTAGAAGAGGATCAGTGAGCGAGCCAGGTCCCCTTCCTGTCTCCCAAGTCCTAGAAGTATCTGTGCTACTGCAGGAGTAATACTGAAGAGAGGGATCTTTTTTCCCCCAGACAGGGTTCCTCTGTGTAGCCTTGGCTGTCATGGACTCACTTTGTAGACTAGGCTAGCCTCAAACTCACAGAGATCTGCCTGCTTCTGCCTCCCCAAGTGCTGGAATTACAGGTGTGTGCCACTATGCTCAGCTGAGAGAGATTTTTAAAGCTGTGCCTCATGTCATTCATGGCCCAGATCCCAGATGGTACTGTATGGTGTGGTGAGGAGCATGTGATGATGTCAGGTACTATGTTTGTCACTCTAGCCTATGCACATGCAGCTCCATTTGTCCAAGCTGCACTTGCCCTTGGCTACACTGTCTTCTGGTCATTATGCTATAAACACTGCACAAAGTCCTGATTTTATTCCTGTATTCTACCTTTTCTTGTTTCTTCACAAGGTCTTTGTATATTGCACCCACTGCCTTACATTTATAGACTCTGTGTTGGCTCTTCCTGAGTTCTCTCCCTTCTGCAATATGCTTGATGCCTCCCTCTGATCAAAGCTGCTCACTCAGCATTGCAAGAAACCCACAAATCTGACATCCTACCATCTGACGATAGCTGCTATTCAGATATGGACCTGAACAACAAAGTGAATTATTGTGGGATTTAATTAGACTGGGAAAATGGAGAAAATAGTACATTTTAAGGATAAATATTGGAACATAAGGGAAATTAAGAAATTCAGACAGTCTTGTAATGCCTATTGGACAGCCAAATGCAGAAATAGAGTAATCAAGCAGTTTGATGTGAGAGGCAGGGAAAAACACCAAACTGGAGATGAAACATTGAAAAGCAGCAACATTTAAAGCTCTGGGCAATGTGACATCACTGGGGAGTATAAAAAAAAGGACCAAAGGTCAGAGGACTGAGTTCTGGATGTGCAGTATCTACAGATAGGGAGGATAGCAGGGAACAAGGATTTCAGAAGGAAATCCTTGAAAGAAATCCAAGAAAGAGTGAACTTGCAGGGGGCTAGGGGGTCTGGCAGAAGAACAGGAAATAAGTTATGGAAGTCAGGTAAGAAGAATTTCAACAGCATGGATGCCTACGTCAAATGCTGCAGACAAGGTCTAGGTCAATGGATTGGGCAACGTAGAAGTCCTTAGTAGCTTCAAAAAGATCAATTTTGGTAAATTCTAAAGAGAGAGAGGACAGAAAGAAGAAGAGAGAGGTGGGAGAGAGAGGAACGGTGAGTTTAGATCTTTTTTTATCACAAAATATTTTTTGTTTTTAAATATAATTTTATTTATCACAATTTATTCACTTTGTATCCCAGCTGTAGCCCCACCCTCCTCCCCTCCCAAACCTACCCCCCTCTCTTTCCTCCCATGCCCCTTCCCAAGTCCATTGATAGTGGAGGACCTCCTCCCCTTCCATCTGACCCTAGCCTATCAGGTCTCATCAGGACTGGCAGCATTGTCTTCCTCTGTGGCCTGGTCAGGCTGCTCCCCGCTCAAGGGGAGGTGATCAAAGAGCCAGCCCATGAATTCATGTCAGAGACAATCCCTGTTCCCCTTATTAGGGAGCTCATTTGGAGACTGAGCTGCCACAGGCTACCTCTGTGCAGGGGGTCCAGGTCATCTCCATGAATGGTCCTTGGTTGGAGTATCAGTCTCAGAAAAGACCCCTGTGCCTAGATTTTTTGGTTTTGTTGCTCTCTTGTGGAGCTCCTGTCCTGTCCAGGTCTTTCTATTTCCCCCTTTTTTCATAAGATTCCCTGTACTCTGTCCAAAGGTTGGCTATGAGCATCTACTCAGCATCTACTTTAATACCCTGCTGGGTAGAGTCTTTCAGAGGCCCTCTGTGGTAGGCTCCTGTCTTGGTCCTTATTTTTACCTTCTTCCAATGTTAGATAAGTCTTTTTAGGAGTTTTATTGGAAAAGGAGAGAGAATGTGGTGGATTAAGGGAGGACATGATCTTAGCAGGACTTTCCACAGAGCATGCTTGCTGCTGCAGTCAACAGTCACAGTTCTGCAATCCCCACTCCCTTGTAGGGTTCCACAATATATGTAGCCTGTTCCTGTAATAGAAGACATCTGATGTTTCACCGGTCCTATAATGAACATCTGTGCCATTGCAGGTGTGCTCTAGAAACCCAGCTTGAAAAAATAACTGTTTATCTGTGTTCCAGTAAATGATGAATGACCTGAGTTAGAAGAGCACAGTTGGGTCCAGTTGGGTCAGGACCTAGACTTCTCTCCGTGGTGGCCAAGGCACTGCGATGGGTAAGAGAATGCCAATTAAACCGTGGGGATGAGAATTTGAACAAAGGTGAGTGTAGGTGGGATTGGTTCGGGATAGACTTCAAAGGTAGATTTCAACAGAATGCTATGATATTCTTACCCATCCATGGTGGTTTGTCCTTCTACTCATTTCTTAGGCCACATTCTCAAAAATCAGTGGATCAGGCAATATGAATACTTTTAAGGCTCTTGACAAGCTGTGCGGCACTCTTTATTTCTACCTGCTGAAACATGAGAGTATCATCCCATGAGTTCTAAGTGATCACTACTAGAAAACATTTTTTTGAGTGTTTGGATAGTAGAAAATAGTTTCTCATTGTGGTTTTTTTCTTTTTTTTTTACTTTCTTTCAAAAGTTACAGAGAGCTTGAGCCCAAGCGAAAATGAGCACTGACCTACACACGCACTTAAAGTCTGTTTATTGGATTTAGCTTAATAAGGTGGAGCTGCAGCTCTGGCCCTCATGGAGCCAGACCACAGCAGCCTCAGATCTTGAGAGAACAGAAAAAGAGACTCAGCGAGGAGGAGAGGCCAAGTGTTTTCTCAGGGAGTTTGTCCTGATGTACCCGGATGCCATTCCAGTCTCCGTCTGGGATTTCTTGAGTGTCCTCTATTCCTCTGAGTGACTTTGCAGTGAGAAGAAATTGAACATGCCCTGGAGTCAGAGAGCAGCAGCTGATGCAGGAAATACAGGCCTTTCCCTTCTCCTTCTTCCAAGGTGTTGTTCAGATGTCAGTATGATCCATGTCTCCACTTTCCCATGCAGGCACCTCCAGCCCCAGCTCCTCCGCGTTGAAAGCACACTCACTGTTCCCAGGCTATTCACTGTGAAGACTGAGTTCCTCGGGAATGAAAAATGAACCTTTGTTTCAAAGGTGGGAAAGGGGGAAGGAAGGCAAAATTTCATCTTAAAAGTTTTAAGGTCTCAGGTCTGGATTGTGCAGAAGCACTCCATTGCTTTTCATCCAGAATCAAACTGAGTGCTTGCCTGTGTTAGGGTGCCATTATTTGGACCCCTTAATTGTATTTTGGAAATGCATGTGATTTCTTTCTTTCCCAGTTTGAAAGATAACAAGAATAAGGAGTGACACAGTCTTTTGGGTACCTTAATGTCCAAAGAATGGATTTCTATAATGTTTGCTTTTAATAAGAAACATCTTTGTTGTCCAAGAAGTACTGCATAGTTTTCTTTGCTTTTCAGTTTTCTAGTGGGTTAAAAAGTAAAGTTGAGGGACTGGGGAGATGGCTTAGTGGGTAAGCGCACCTGCTGTGCAAGTGTGAGGACCTGAGGTCAAGTCCCCAAAACCCATTTAAAAAGCTGGGCAAGGCTGCTCACACTTGAAACCCAGCCCGATTGCACAGACAGAGATGCACGGGGTCTCCTTGACCAGCCAGTGTTCTCTAAATGGCAAGCTTCTCTAAATGGTTTCGTGAGAGGCCCTGTCTTACAAGAGTAAGCAGAGAGTGAGAGACGACAGGCATCCTCTTCCAGCTTCCGTCTGTTTATCAGTGCCAGCATACTCATGTGCATGCAACACACACTCACACTCCCTCGCCACATACAAACACACATACATACACCTCACACACACAAACACACATACACATGTACACACACACATGCACATCCCTCCACATGCATACACACACTCCCCCCCACAGTTTCTCCCCACAATATTCCCCTCTGCTATACACACACACACACACACACACCCATCACACAGAAACACACATACACGCTTCATATCACCATATACACATACACATTCCCTCTCACAGTTTGCACCACCACAAACACACACATGTGCACACACACACTTCACACCAAAACCACACACATAGACACATACTTCACACCACCAAACACACACACACACACAGACACTTACAGGCACACACACTCAAAAAAGAGAAGAATTGACCTTGAGCTTGTTTGGAGGTTCTAGCAGGGTTGTGAAGCTACTCTTATACCCTTGACTGAAGACCTGTCCTCCTCTATTCAGGGAAGGTCATCCTCTTTGACTGAGCGAGCAGTTTCAGGAGGGATGCACGTGGAGCGGTGAGGAAGGAAGGGGACACCCGCCTAGCCAGCCAGATCAGCCCAATCAACCCTGGCGAGCAATGATGACAGATGTGGCAGCCAAGTAGCATGCATGGAGATAACCTAGTATCCCTGCACAGATGTAGCCATGGCAGTTCAGTCCAAGTGGGTTCCATAGTAATGGGGACAGGGGCTGTCTCTGACATGAACTGATGGGCCTGCTCTTTGATTACCTCACCCTGATGGGGGAGCAGCCTCACTAGGCCACAGAGGAAGACAATGCAGCCACTCCTGATGAGACCTGATAGACTAGCATGAGAAGGAAAGAAAAGAAGACCTCCCCTATCAGTGGACTTGGGGAGGGGCATGTGTGGAGAAGGGGGAGGGAAGATTGGATTGGGAGGGGAGGAGGGAGGAGATTATGGGGGGATACACAGAGAATAAAGTATAATTAATAAAAATTAAAAAAAAACAAAAAAGAGAAGAATTTTGAAAAAAAATTTAGAAAAACAAACAAACAAAAACACGTCTTCCTTCACTATTTCCTAGATCTGGAGTGAAGCAAACTTGAGTTCATTTTCCAGCTACCTCAAGGAATCTGCACACAGGCAAATTCACTAAGCTTTTGTGATTTCAATGATTTTTTTTCCAGCAAAATGGGGATATGCACTGTACCTACCTCAGGAAGTTATTAAATTTAGTATGTGTAAAATGCTAGGTACATGATTAGTGCTTGCTATAGGCTGCCTCATTATTCACACTGTCATTAGTTAGATCTGTTTCATTTCTAGTCTCTTGTTTACTTGGCCTCTCCGGGCGGCAGTTTTTCCTTCCTGGGGATGAGGCCAACAGCACCTAACTGCTGGGCAGGATCGCAAGGATGAAATGAAATAAAGTTAGTGACGTGTGTTTTGATTTGCTCGGAGGACTTCATAAACAGTTGCTTAAGCAATGGCCTGTCAGGGGGGTCAAGCTTGAGACAATGAAGCTGGTGACTAGGCCTCCTCCGCTGGCCTTGGTACTGGAATCTGAGCTCTGCCAGGACCTGCCCTTTCCCTTCATGTGGGCCGCTAGTTAGCAGAGTGGGGAGATCTCTGACACAGACTATGCTGCCGGACTTCCCTACCAGACCACAGAGGAGGAAGATGAACTCAGTCCTCATGTGAATAGATGAGCTGGGGTGTCTGGATAGGCGTCCCCTATTCTGAGGAGTAGGGGAGAGGGGATGCAGGAGGCAGGGTAGGACTGGGAGGAGAGTAGGGAGGGGCATAGGACTGATATGTAATTGAGTTAATTAATAAAAGAGTTAAGAAAGAGCATCCCTTTCTCTATGACCCTTTCCTCCCCCAATTTCATTCATATCATGTTGTGCTCTCGCCTAGAACACAGCCCAGGTGGACTCTGGGAATAACTTTTAGCTCCCAAGGTAACTCTCTTCAAGGACATTTGATGTTTAAAAATGACTGTAAACAGTATGGTAAGTAATAGGTCACTATCCCAGGAATTTTAGCCATCAACAACCTGGCAAAGATGCTTCTCAAACAGCTGTCTCTTTTCCAAGCTCTGATACCGTGGCAGTTTTGTGGTTGCTCTTGAGAAGGCCAGAGCTGAGCAGAATCATAACTCACAATCAGGTATGGAAGATGATACACCAGTTAATATGCTAATAATGGAGACCTAGCTAAAATTCAGTGGGGGGTTTTCTTGTGTAACAGAAGCTGGAGGTCAGAGCTTGGTGTGGTGGCACATAATCTATGATCCCAGTTTTCAGAAGGTGGAGGCAGGGAGATCTGAAGCTGAAGGTCATCCTCCTCTACACAGTAAGTTCAAGGACAGCCTGGGCTATGTGAGACCCTGTCTTAAAAACAAATAAACAAACAACAACAACAATAAAAGAAATCTTGTGGGTCACTACGTCAAAGAAGGTATGATATCTTTACCATAGCGCCAAGGAGCTAGGTAAATTTCTGCTCTGCTAGTATATAGTTCAGTTCACAATGTAATTTCATTGGCCTCTTCTGGCTCCCAGGGGTCTAGCTACATTGTCTTTCTGGAAAGAGAAAATCCAAGAAATCATCTTTTTTTTTTAAATGAAACTTTCCTTAAAACCATCCAAAGATTTTTACTTATATCTCCTTAGACGCCAAAGAAATTTCCCAGAATAAAGCAGAGTTCTGTTATTGATCTCTCTGGAAAAGGAAGAAACAGTGAAAACTGTCACAGTGAAACCAGTCAGATTTTCTTCCTCTCCATTCCTGCCTCTTTTTGTTTCTATCTCTTGGTCTCTCTGTCTCACTCTTTAGGACTGAACCCAAGACCTCATGCATGCTAGGCAAGTGCTGCACCACTAACCACAACCCCAGCCTGTGGATGTTATTTCTTTTCAGCCAGCTATGTTGTTTGTTTATTTAGAGATAAGTGGGGAGCTGCATCCCATGTCACTTGGCAGTTAGTCGTCACCAAAATTAAATGGTGTCCCCAGCTCTTTAACTTTTTTTTCTTCAAGACTGAAGGTCTTCATTATAGGAGATTATATGGCATGCATATTTATATTGTAATTTTCATCTCAAATTCCTATCCACGGCTTAATGTCTACTTTCTTCTTGGTAGTTTCACTGCAATTCGGTTTTAAACATCTACCATGCTCTTCAAGTTGCTCCTTTAAGGGTCTCCTAGTCTATCATCCCAGATGTTAGAGTCTAGAGGTTTTTTGGACAGTGCTATAGAGCTTTTGTCACCAGTGGTTGATCCTTTTATCTTAGAATCATTTTTGTTCTTGTGGCTCCTCGCTCTCAACTCCCGCTTCACTGGGTCCTTCTTCAGCTTTTAGTTCCAGGCCGCCCTGAACCTTTTCTCTTTCTCCACTCTCCTCCTCTTCTTCCTCCTCCTCACCTCCTCCTTCCTTTTCCTTTAAAAACTCCACTTGGTTTCTTGAGGTGTCTCATGTACTATCGTCTGGCCTCCGCCTCACTGTGTCACAGAGGATAAGCTTGAGCTCTTCCTGCTGTCACTGTGGAAGGGCTGGGGGTGGCAGGTCCTCATCTAAGAGGTGTCATTTCAGAGACTGTGTTTATATTTCCGTCCAAGACTTCTCTCTTGGGTGTCTGCATTATATATTGGAGGGTCAGGTATCTCTACTCTGGAGACCCATGGATTGCTAAAATAAGTTTAAAATCAGCTTGTCACATCTTCCTTCAGACCTGTTGCCCTCCTCCTTTTATGTCGAGGAACTCACTCCACCCCAAATACACAACCACAGAGTGGAAAATTAACCCCTTTCTGGTCCTTATTCCCCCAAACCAATGTATCTCCAAATCTTGTGGGTCATGGTTTCTTTCCTGGGTCTTGAAACTGTCTTCATCCCATATCCCCTCCATTATGCAGGTTCTTCCTGGTTTGAGCTTTCTCATGAGCCTTTTTTTTTAAACTGTGGTAAAATATACACAACATAAAATCATGTTACATGTAGCATGGTGTGTATGCTAAATACTGAATGCTGTACAATCACACTGTTGCACATCCCTTACCAGCATCCAGACACAGAAATGATAGCCATGATGCAAAGCCCCAACTCCATAACCACTTACCAATAGTTCTCCACTCCCCACTTCCCTCCAGCCTCTGCTCACCAGCTTTCTACCTACTGTCTCCTTGGACTTGGCTCTTCTAGGTATCTTATATAAGTGACAGTGACATCATATAAGATGTGTGATTTTGTAGTTTTATTTCACTGAGCATGGGATCCTTGAGGCTCTTCTGTGTTGTAGTATTTGTCAGCATTCTCTTCATTTTTACGGCTGAATAGCACCCCACTTTATGTCCATAATGCTACCATTGGTTTAGACACTCATCATGGAGAGACACACGGCTTGTTTTTACCTTTTGGCCATTGTAGATAATGCTGCTATAAACATGGGCAGACAAATATCCCTTTATGTCCCTATTTACAATTATCTTTTGCTTTAATATAAATATATATGTATATATATACATATATATATATACATATATATATATGCAATATGTTCCGGATGTACTCAGCCTCCCGCCCCATGTCTTTTCTTCTTCCCCTTTCGTGAGTCCCTTTCTACTTTCAAGGCTATTTCTTTCATTAATTTGTTGTTTTGGAGTGTGGGTGAGGTTATTTACAGGAGCACCTTAGCAGGGGTACACCACTGAAGAAAATATCTCTCCCTCCTCCTCAGGGGTACACCACTGAAGAAAATATCTCTCCCTCCTCCTCAACCTTTATCTATAGAAACATTATCAAGGTGCATGAGCACCTTCCTCTCCCATGAAAGAACGTAAACAGGCTCAACTTTGTGCAGATTTTTTTTTGATGTAAGTGACCATAGTGTCTGTGAATTCAAGAATGTGGCAACCACACCATGCCAGGAAGGCAGTGTTCCACCACACCATTGCCCTACTTTCTCTGACTCTTACAGTCTTTCTGACCCTTTCAGCCATGGAGAAGGCGTTATAGATATCCCATTTATGGCTAGACATTCAATAATCATTTATTCTCTATAATTTGAGTCTTTGTAGTCTCCACTGATCACCAGAGCTGACAGCAACATTCTTCTATGGACACAAATATAGTTAATCAGAATGCAATTTGACAGGCATATCATGTCCATTTAGCAAAACAACAGCAAAGGCTTTCCCACTGGTGCCTAGAACCTCCCTATGCTTTAAATCAGGTGTACAGTGCTAATGTGCATTCCCTCCTATGGAGTGTCATCTAACCTTTTAATGATTGTTTTGGTTGTATACCCAGGAGTAGAATGCTAGATCACATGATAATTCAATTGTGTGTGCATGTGTGTGTGTTGCTGGGGATTGAACTCAGGGCTTCATAAATGCTCAGCATGTGCTCTGCCAGTGATCTATACTCCCGAGTTGGGTAATTCTATTTTAAAACTTTTGTCTCTTAAGGATGTGCATAATTGCCTTCTAGCCCCTTCATATAAAAAATGTTTTCTCCATTGTCAGTATGGTTTGCTTGTTTAAATGCAAATATGATTTGTCCTTTCCTTGATTAAAGCTTTTCTTTGGCTCCTGATGAGGTGCTGATGGAGTTCAAAGCTTTAACCTAGCACACAAGGGTCCTTGTGACAGAATCTTCTTCACTTATCTCCCAATATTCTTCTATAAAACCTGACACCCTTCGTTCATCAAATGGTTTAATTAACTCACCAAGGTAGTGACTACTGACTGTTTCAGGTCATGGGGACAACAGAAATAAGCAAAGTCCCTGTCTGTGTAGAATTTTCATGTTGGTGGGCAATAGTGGCAAAATAATAAGACTTCAGGTGGTAAAAAGCAAATGGTAAGAGGCATAGAGAATGCTGGGAGAGTTGCTGTTTTAGGTAGGGTGCTCAGAGAAGAGCTTTTTGTGAAGTGGTCATGTGACCAAAGATTTAAAAAGGAGAGTAAGCCATGTGGGACCATGGGAGTGGGACTGGAGGGGCCAGTGGCCGTAAGGCATTGACGTAGGAGTGGCCACAGCGTGAGCAGCAGGTGGAGAGGTGCAGCTGGCACAGAGTGTTTGAAGATGGCATCAGAGAAGACAGGGAAACCAGACCCTGTAGAGTCTTAGGCCACAGGAAAGATGGCAACTTCTCTCTTAAGGAACGTTGTTAGAGGACTGAACTATGACTTACTGTTTTGGAAGGACCACTCCTAATACTCTATGAAAGCCACACCAAAGTGGCCAAGAAATGAAGATGCTGGTAGGAGGAGCAGGAGCACGATCCAGGCAACAGATGGTGTAAGCTGGACAAGGATGGCTGTGATGGAAGTTGTGGTGGGTCATACTGAGTTTTAACAGAACAGGTTCTAGAATCACCTAAGGGACAAACCTTTGGGTGCATCTGTGGGAAAGTTTCTAGAGTGGGTTAACTGGGAGGAAAGAGTTATCCTAAGTGTGGGGGACACTATTCCACATGCTGGGGACCTGAGCTGTATAAAGCAGAGAAAGAGGGCTGAGTACTGGCTTTCTTCCCTCTTGGCTTCCTGACTGGAGAGGAGCTGTGACCAGCTGCTTCTGTCTCCTGCTGCTGAGATTTCCCTGCTATGACAGTCTGTACTCTTGAATTGTGAGCTGCAATGAACCCTACCATCCTGAAGTTGCTTTTGTCAGATATTTGGTCTTAACAATGTGAATAGTTGTGGTGAGATGTTGGGCTTTGAACATAATCTAAGGAGGTGGCTCATAAGATGTCCCAGAGAACTGGACATCAAGTGGGAAGGGAAAAGAAGCATTACCACCAAATGGGATAAACTAGCACCATCAGAATCAATTGTGAAAATCTTTTGGAAATGTGGACCACTACTTATGAAAAACATTAAGTTAAAAAAGGAAGGAAGGAATAAAGAAAGAAAGAAAAAATTTCAGTCCAAACACGGCAGAGAATATCAATAATCCTACCACTTGGGAAATGGAGTCAGGAGAAATGCAGTGAGTTTGAGGCCAACCTGGACTATATAGTAAGACCCTGTTTCAAAACACAAAGCACAACTACAAAAATAGAATTCAAATTAATATATCCCCAAATGATCATAAGTCTGTAAATTCCGAAAACAGACCCAACACGGTGCCTAGAAAACAATAATTCTGTGGTAATCAGAATTATCTGCTTTAGACACTGGCAAAATATTACCAGGCTCTTTTCAGAATTTGACCACGCTGTAACTGTACAGGTTAGCATTCTGGGTAATTGCATAAGAAAGACATACAGAATCTAGACAAGGGTTGGGGGGGGGAGGAGGCTGAGAATGCATATGCCACTGTTTTCTTGCTGGCAACAGAGCTGGAACCCCCATGTATTAAAGGGGTTCACAAAGTCACACCAACAGTTACAGCATCTATTTACTTGTTGTTCTTGCATCTGAAATTATTCTGGAAAGGTGTTTCTTATTGCTTACTGAAGCCCTGTTTCTTGGTGATTTATTTTAAACCACTATGCTCACATAGACTTGTTTGCATGCAAAGTGCACCTTATTTTCAAAGCTGAGAAGATGGGAAAGCTTTTTCCTTTTGCAGAGCGCGTCGCACAATATGTGAATCCTAATATTAGACCTTCAGATGCAGGAACTGGGCAAATCCCACATGTGCATGACAAATGCTTACTCAACAGTTTTTCAGGGTCTCTGATTTATTCAGCAGGGTTGAGTTATTAATAACTCTGTAGTGCTGGGTGAGTTACAGTTACCTGCCATGAGAAATATAAGTGCAGAAGTAAGGGGATGGGAACTGGGAAATCCCTGCAACTCACCAAGATTTATATTTGTTAGACTCCTATCAATGTCATCTTCCCATTATGTGGGTATTTGAGTAAATACTGTAGAGGAATTGGAGAGAAAATCCACACCAGGATTGCTGTGGATCTTTGAGGGAAATTCATCTGCTGCAGAGACAGAATAGAGACTGGGGAAAATGTTGAGTCAGCTGCTCATGTCGCTGGGTGCTCCACGCTGAGGTAGGAGGTGAGAAGGAGGAGAGGCCGGCTGGAATTCTGCATACCAAACCCAAGTCCTTGTCTTGCAACCCTGAGAATCTTCATTTTCCAGTCTACATATATTTTCTCTTCGCCCCAAGCTGCAGCAGGTACCAAGTAGCCACATAACTCCAGCCCATTCCCTGCGTGTAAAGCCCTGATTTTGTTTTCAGAGGGAATGTTGATTTGCTGTCTTCATGGCTCCATGCCAGTGGATTCAATCAGATGCAGTTTAAAAGACCCCCCCCCCAAAAAAAAGAATTCTAGAAAGTTCCAAAGCACAAGATTTGGGTTTGTTATGCATTGAACTCTGTTCTGAATCCACATACATGAAGGATGTGTCCTAGTCTCCCGCGTCACTCAGTTTTTCAGTATCCTCCATCAGTTGTTTGAACAGTTGCCTCATGCCTTGTTCATGGGCTAGCCTAACAACTGTGGACATGTACCAAGTTTTGTCTTTGTTGTTCTCTAAGTGTCACCATAAAATGCTGTTTGCATAGCATTTGTATTGTATTAGCTTTTTAAGTAGCCAAGAGGTGATGTAAAACACACAGGGCCATCTTCACCCATGCAACTGCTGTGCTATTTTACATTATGGCTGTAGATGTTGTTATCTGAAGGGACCTGGAATCTATCCCCCACCATTGCCAAGGAACAACTGTAATGTCTTCCTCAGTCTCTCTTGAAGATGGAGATAGTCATATGAACCAGTTTTGACCAGGAAGATGAAAGCAGAAGGTTCCGGGATTTGCTTGTTGGCCAGAGGCCCCTGAGATGCAGAGAAAACTGGCTTCGGTCACATAAGTAGTTCAGAATCTGGTTCTGTCACCAAATTCTGTAATAGAAGGAGGGAGTCTCTTTAGTGCACAAGGAGAGAAAGTGTGGGAAATCCACTGGGGAAGCTGATACTTAAACTGGGTCATGGGATATCTCTGGGCTTCTGTTTTCTCATTTATAAAATAAGAGGGTTGAACCAGATCTTCCATTTATATCTTGAATATAAAAAATAGCAATTAAAAACCTTACTGATAAATACGAAGGTAACCTAAAATGGTTAAAGCCACATCCTATCTGGAATTTTAAGAACTCAGAGCATTTGGATATGGGGCTTTCTGTGTGAATCTGAGTATGATAAATTCACCAACTTCGATGTGAACCCATTGGCCCAGAGTCACATGTTTTACAGAGTCACTGTAAAACGTGTCCTGAAAATATAGATTTTTATTTATTAACTTGTTTTTTTAACACAGCTTCCTGAAAATTATTTATTTCTGTGCAAAACTTAAATCGATATATGTATGTATGTAAGTATGTACGTATGTATCTCCGGGCAATAAATAGAACTATTTTCCTGTTAATAGAGGTGAGAGTGGAAAGGAGTTAAGTTGACCATCAGAGGAAATAAGGGCTTGGAATTAACTTGACAACACCCTGACCAGAGAACCTCTCACAAGGCGCATGTGCCTCAACTTCCTTTGAACAGAGATGTGCACTAATTTTATCCAAGGCTTTCTGGTGAACAAAATGTTTTCATGTCCTTTATCTTATTTGATCCTTACAACAACCTGACAGAGAAGCGTTATTAATATCCGTGTTTGACAGAAAAGATAGGATCTGCTCATGGTCAGACAGTATAAGTAAAGTGGTGAAACTTGGGCTAGAATTCTCCAAATATCACACGCTGTCTCCTGTTCTGGAATTTCCTCACACTGCGGCTAACCTGAAGAAAACAAACTGTATGTCCTTAAACTGTCAGTGCAGGTGCCTCATATACGGGATGGTCAAGCAGCCACTAGACTTTTATTCCAGTTCCAATACCTGGGAGACAAGGGGGGTTGCAGGAAGTAACTGCAGAACAAAGGCCTTATGTCGTTTGTGATAGGCTAACTGCTATCAAAAAGATCTCTCCACCCAATAAAAATGTAGTGATTGCTTTCAAAGTGTGGATATTCCTGGTACAAAGACTTTTCTGAGTGGCTTTCATCTAAGTGGTTACTTAGCAACTAGGACAACAGCATCTTTACAAGTACCTTATGTAGTCTGTGATTACGGAAGGGATAGCAGGCATGAGGTCAAATGGAATGAGGCCCTCAATTTTTGGAGCCCTGCATTTTTTTTTCCTCACTCCATTGGACAGAAGCAGTCACTTGACTCTGACATAGAAGAGATAAAGTTGGAAAACATAGTCCTTCCCGGGGTGCTGTTTCACAGAACCAAGGTTAAACAGTAGCAACAGAGCGGGAATGTCTGGTGACAGGTGCTTCTGCTGTGGACTCACAGTAGTTGGAAAAGTGCTGTTTCCCATTCCATAAAGCCAGAGAATCCCACTTGGTTCTACTGTAGCAATCTGGAAAAGGAAGTCTTTCTGTACTACAGACATTTTCAGAATTGGTTAAGAGTTGGACCACAACATAAGGAAATGGGAGTTTGGTGTCATGAAATGCTTCATGAACGTCTGTGTTTTAAAGAAGTATATCCATGGCATGTGATGGTTTTAGAAGCAAAGAAGAGTTGAAGCAGATGACAGCTGTTTTCTGGGCATCCCCAATATCCATGGTTAGCGTGCTCTGCTCTTTGTCTGAATAAGCATCCTCGTCTGTTCTGCATGACAGGGCTGCCAACACCAGGGATCCCAGCTGAGGTTGGTCAGTGGAGGATTTGACTAGACAACCAAGGGAGGAGAGGTCAGAGGCTTGTGTGCTGGTCTCTGTTCTTGCAAGGGAGCTGTGCATTTGCTGTGGTCTGAAGAAGGGGACTGATGCTCTCAAGTGTACATACTTGGCTCTTTCTCTCCCTTACCAGGTTCTGATAAGTTGTTTCTTCCCAGGTCCCTTCACACCTCGTGGTATCATAGAACTCTGTCTTTTATGGATAATATAACCATAACCTTTAAAAATGTTTTATCTTATGTATATATGTGAGTGCCTGCATGTGTGTATATGTACCATGTGCACATGCCTGGTGCCTGTAACAGAGGAAGGTGTCAAATCCCCTGGAACTGGAATTACCGGCTGTCACATCCGCCTCAACCAGCAAGGAAAGACACGACACACGAGATCTTCTTCAAGCAAGTTTATTCAGGAGCCTTGAACAATCTTCTTCCCCAAGGAGAGCTCATCCCAGGAATAAATACCCCTGAGCCAGCCAACCCCGGGTAGTCACGTGGGAAGTGCGGATAGGTACACGCAAGAGAAGGCAGACCATCAGACACAGCACAGCCAAATAAGGAGTTGTTTATCACAAGAGCACTGGCTGTCGGGATGGCGGGAGGCGGAAACCGGCCATCTTTACCACGCAGCTCTCCACAACCAGCAGTTGTGATCTGCCCTCATGTGACTGCTGAAAAGAGAATTCAGGTCCTCTGCAAGAGCAGCAAGTGCTCTTAACCATTGAGCCACCTCCCCAGCTCCATCTTCATCATTCTATCAGAGCGGTGTGCTGGCCCACAGGAGACCTTCGGCAAATCAGATCTGGTTATGGTCCCTGTAACAGCATTGTCTGGTGCTTTGTATTTGGTTTTTAATTACTTTGTTCCCCAAGGTCTGCTTGCAGGCTTTTACGAGCAGAGGCTCCTGTACCCCCAAATGACGTTTGTAACTGTGCCTAAGAAATTTTTCCTGATTGGCTGATTAAAAGGCCTAAACCTAGGCATAGCAGAATGGGGTAGGGTGTAGTAAAAATTTTCAGGCTTTGAGGACAGGAGGATCATGGGAAAGGAAGCGGAGAGCTGCCATGGGTTAGTGTGTAGAGAAGCACATGGCTGGCATGGATGGAGGAAGTGGCCTAGATGACAAAATAAGCAAGTATATATGGAATTATGGATGGGAACTAGCCTGGGATTGAGCTGGGAGGTAAAGGTAGTTTAGAGAGTTACTATCTATCTTGCCCCAGGTAAGATAAGGCTATCCTAAAATCTATCAGGTGTCTTTTCTTGATTATAATAGTGGGTTAGATATGGTCTAATAATGTTTATAATTAATACCATACTTTTAAATGAACTGCAACAGGTCCCTCATAGACAGAGGAGGTGGGAAGCATTATTAGTGTCTTTTCTGAGATTCTAGCCACTCAGTTTTTCTGTGTTCCCCCTTCCAGATGTATGACATTTTACCCCAGCTGCACATGTTCTTGTGGGGGGCTCTAGGGCAGTGGAACCTTCCTAATGCTGCAGCCCTTTAATTCAGTTCCTCATATTGTGGTGACCCTCAACTATAAAACTATTTCGTTACTACTTCATAACTGTAATTTTGCTACTGTTATGAATTGTAATGTAAGTATCTGATATGCAAGATATATGGACCCCAAAGGGGTTGCAACCAACAGGTTGAGAACTGCTGTTCAAGAGTATACAGGAGGTAGAAAGTTAACTGCTTCTCTGAAAGGCCTATATAGGGTGCGATTGTTCTGCAATGCAGCCACTGTGGAGTCACTCACACTCCCGTAAACGATTCCTCAGCTATGCTGGAAGTAAGCCTGATAAACCCATTGGCTCACCAAGCTAGGCCTGGGTGGAGTCATTCTTTGGTGCCTTATCGAGGATGAATAGATGGTTGCTCATTTTTACCCAGGAAAAATTCACATAGCTCCAGGCTTTCTACTTCTTTCTCTGTGGTCCCCCTAGATCTCACTCACACCGCCGGTCCTTAGTTTCTTAAAAAAAAAAAAAAAAAGAAAGAAAGAAAAGAAAAGAAAAAAAAGAAAGAAAAGAAAAGAAAAGGGAAAGGAAAGAAAGAAAAAGAAAAATCTTCTTGTATTCGCTTTTGCCATTGTTAGCATTATGTTTTCAACTCCAAGCAGGAAGTTCTCTTATTTGTTTGTCTGAGACAGTGTCTCAAACTGATGAGCCTTTTGCCTCTGCCTCTGGAGTGTTAAGATTACAGGCATGTACCACCATCCCAGAAAGAATCCTTTTTTATTGCGCTCAGTAATATTTTTTATCAGTTTCCAGGATTTGGGGCTTTAGCCTCTCAGGAATTATTACTATGGGGCTTTTCATTCATTCTTTATTATGTGCCCTATAGTCTCTCTTCTTGTATACACCCTTCGAAAATCTGATTTCATTAACACCAACCCCAAGTCACATGGCCGCTCTACTGCTCCCAGAATCTTCTAAAAAAAGAAATTGCTATCAAGGCAAGTGGAGGATTCATCAAATGTTTTGCTTTTCTCAGAATGAGAGTTCCATCCGTCAGAAAAGAAAAAAGAAAAAAAAGCGGAATGATGGGAAAGCCAGCATAGGAAATAAAACGTGTTTTCTGACTGGCCAGAAAGATCCAGGTGTGCTGTTTTCTTATTGTTCTTTCCCTCAGTTCTAGCAGTCCATATTTTGGGCTTATTCATTTCTATCTAAGCTTTGTGCTAAGTCATTTTCCTTCCCAGATTGTCTTCATCCTCCAAGGAAGATTGTGTTCTACCTCCAGTCCTTTCTGCTAGCTCTGGTTCTTTGATGCTGCTTCTCTGAGAGCCGACACTTTCCTCATGTCCACTCTTCCTGAGCCCATTCATCCTTTTCATCCTACTCCTCTTTTTTCCCCGAAAGGTGGTAAGTAATGGATTTCTTTCTTTTTTTGTTTCTTCCTTCCTTTCTTTCTTTTAGATAACTCAGACAGAGCAAGGCATGAGTCCTAGTCTGCTGCTCTCTCTAGGCTGAATCACTTTGGTGAGAGGACTGAACCTAATCTTTCAATTTTTTTTTTTTACTTGTAAAATGGGAAAAATTAAGACTCAGCCTAGAGGACTATTTTGAGCATCTAAAGAGACCAAGAACATGCACTGTGTGGCACATAATGGAAACTTAATAAACACGGGTTATTTATTATAAGCATAGTTATGTCAACCTACACACTAGCTTTGAGCTGTTTTGTTTGGTTTGGTTTTGTTTTCTTACAGTGAGATTTGAGGTCTTTGAGCCTCTTCTCAA
The DNA here is from genome assembly GCA_028658305.1 of Pachyuromys duprasi. NCBI lineage: Eukaryota > Metazoa > Chordata > Mammalia > Rodentia > Muridae > Pachyuromys > Pachyuromys duprasi. The sequence continues at coordinate 85,078,436 of CM053766.1, forward strand.
AGAGTCAAGCAAGAAGCGCTGTTCTGGCTTATTCATTGTCCATGCTGCCTGTCATTTTTTTCCTGGTTACTACTATACATGGATAAGAGTTACTTAACATGTGTGTATATAAAGTTAGAGTAAACCCAATATTTATGGAGTGCCTTATAAAGATACAGTGACAGACAATGCTCATAGATGTTTTACAAAAGAAAATATTAGTGCCAGGTACAGAATCAGATACAGGGGATGAATAACTTTATTTTAATTGGTATATGTTCATGGTAGATGGTATTGTGTTTCAGAAGGGCACCTCTACTATTTACGATTTATGTTATTAGCCTGGAATAAGAACCCTCAGCCACTGATGGTGGCACAGGCCTTTAATCCCAGCACTTGGGAGGCAGAGGCAGGTGAATTTCTGAGTTCAAGGTCAGCCTGATCTACAGAGAGAGTTCCAGGGCAGCCAGGGTTACACAGAGAAACACTGTCCCAAAAAACAAAACAAAAAATTTTATTTTAAAATATGTGTCTAGATGTGCGTCTGTATGTGGGTTATGTGCATGTGACTGCAGTACTGGAATCCAGAAGAGGATGTCAGATTCCCTGGAGCTGGAGTTATAGGCAGTTGTGAACCATTTGACATAGGAACTTAAACTTGGGTCTTTTGCAAGAGCAACACACATTCTTAAACCCTAAGCTATCACTCCAGCCCTCACAAGGTCATTTTCATTCTAGTATATAATGCACTTTGAGCACACTCCACTTCCATGTATGGCACCTCTGGTAGTTTGAATGAGAGTGGTCCCATAGGCGCAACTATTTGCACAATTGGTCCGCAGTTGATAGACCTGTTTGGAAAGGATCAGGAGGTGTGGCCTCACTGGAGGAGGTGTGGTTTTGGGGTTAGATTTGAGGTTTCAGAAGCCTGCATTATTCCTCATTAGTTCTCTCTGCCTCCTAATTGTGTATCAGGATGTAACCTCTCAGCTGCTGCTCTAAGGTCCATGCTTGTCTGCCTGCCTGCCTGAAGTCATATTCCCTGACATGATGGTCATGGACTTATCTACTACACTGTAATTCCTAGATAAAGTTTTTCATCCATTAGTTGATTTGGTCATGGCATCTTGTCACAGCAATTAAGAAGTAGCTCAGATGCTACCCCCATCAGTATCCTTCAAAAACTTTATTTTGTATAAGAGCAGAGACAAGCTTCAGTTCACTTATTCTCTATTCATAACACTTAAAATTTAAGTACTAAGGGATGACGTACAGCCTGGCTTTAGAACGCTTTAACTTATCAAAAACTAGTATTTACTTCAGATGAGTGTAATTTCAAAAGACATATTCCATAATCACTTTTTTATGGCGAACTCGGATATTTTTGTCCAATTGTGTCCCTAAGACTTGAACCACTAGCTCTCTCCTCTTCTCCGCAGGGACCTGGCCCAATTTTCTGTTTCGGTGGACATACCAATTTGCATTTAAGCTCTTTATAATATACTTGTCACTGGGTTGATGTATCTGGATTTAGCTACCTTCAATTGTTTCTTCTCACATTAAAATTTTTCCTGTCCTTTATATATTCAAGGAGAGCTGCTTCCACCTCTGTTTTAAGTGTTTTATTTAAGACAGTTTTGGAGTAGAAAAACCTCTGAAAGATATTTATTTTGTTTCAGTTTGGAATATTCTTGGCTGCAGAAAACAGGCGAAAAGTCAAGTAGTTTAAATACAATAGTGTACTTTTTTTTTCATGAGGTGTTAAGAATGGAAATAGGTTGGCTTAGGGTTATTTCAAGGACTCAGCAACATCTGTGAAGAAGCTGGATCTTCTGATCTGTCCAAGCTGTGTGTTTGTTATGTTGGCAATATCTTCTGTCAAGGTTTAGCTGCAGGAGCTCTGAGCAGCACAGCCTAACATTTCAGCATTTAATGTAGGATGAAGTGACAGGGTCAAAAGAACCCTGTTCTTTCAACAAAGAAGACTAACTTCTCTGAAGGCCTCCTGCAGACTTCTTAACTTCACGCCTGCTTACAAACCTTTAGAATGAGCAGTATGAGAAAGGAAAGGTCTGCCACTCTTGCCTGAAATGATCACAAATGCTCCCCCGGTGGTGCACATCACTACCTACAACAGTCTTATTAGTCAGGAAGTGAAAAAACTGTTAGATGGGTCCCCATATAGTCTCTGATGTGTATTCCCACCACCCCTTCTGGAGTCAATTAAGGTTAAAAGACAAGACAAACCCTTGGGATTTAGAAATTATTCCATAATTCAAGGCTCATTAAAGTAAGTTTTAGTTATAAAATATGTAGAGGCAAAGTGGAAATCAGTGGGAAATTCCTTTTCCTGTTGTCATGTCCTATATTTGTCATGTCCAAATTTGTGAAGTTATAAGCATTAGTTCTAATAGTTATTGCCTTCTCTGGATTATATTAAGGAGAATGTTAGATGCTAGATAAATAGTTCATTTGTATAAATCCTTCACATAGTTGTCTGCTCAAATATTAAGTGGAATATGGTGGTAGAAATCACTGGTGACAAAGACATTTTTCAAAGCCTGTTTTTCTTTTCTTTCTTTGTGGTCACAGCCTCCTTTGCAATTGCATCATACTGTGTAACTGGCATCTGGTATGTGGGCAGAAGTAATATACACCATTTCCAGGACTGCGTATAAAACCCTGTAAACTGTTGCTTCTCAACTTTCATAATGCTGACATTTGTTACTACAAGTTCTTTATGTTGGGGTGATCCTCAACCGTGAAACTATTTTCATTGCTACTTTGTAACTGTAATGTAGCTACTGTTATGAATCACAATGTAAACATGTTTTTGTTTTGTTTTTTTTTTTTGGAAAAGAGGGTTGCAGAAGGGGTTGCCACCCATGGGTTGAGAACCACCACTGTAAACCCTTCCCAGGGTGCAGGGAGCATTTTCTTCCTCCTGTATAGCTCTTCACATATCCCATTTCTTTTCTCCTTCATTATTTTTTAGTTCTTTTATTTACTTATTTATTTATTTATTTATTTATTGCAGTTTATTCACTTTGTATCCCAGCTGTAGCTCCCCCACCCCAATCCGACCTCCTCCCTCTTCTCCTCCCATGCCCCTCCCTCAGCCCACTGATAGGGTAGGTCATACTCCCCTTCCATCTGACCCTAGCCTATCAGGTATCATCAGGAGTGGCTGCATTGTTGTCCTCCCTGACCTGGTAAGGCTGCTTCCCCCTCGTGGGGAGGTGATCAAAGAGCCAGCATGTCAGAGTTCATGCTGTTCATGAGTTCAGCGTGTCATGAGTTCATGTCAGAGACTGTCTTTGTTCCCCTTACTAGGGAACCCACTTGGACAGTGAGCTGCCGTGGGCTACATCTGTGCAGGGGTTCTAGGTTATCTCCATGAATGGTCCTTGGTTGGAGTATCAGTCTCAGAAAAGACCCCTGGGCCCACATTTTTTGAATCTGTTGCTCTCCTTGTGGAGCTCCTGTCCACTTCAGGTCTTTCATCTCCCCCTTCTTTCATTAAGATTCCCTGCACTCTGCCCAAACATTGGCTATGAGTCTCAGCATCTGCTTTGATACCCTGCTGGGTAGAGTCTTTCAGAGGCCCTCTGTGGTAGGCTCCTGCCCTGTTCCCAGTTTCTCCCTCTTCTAATGTCTGTTCTGTTTGCTTTTTTGAATGAAGATTGGGCATCTTACCTTGGGTTCTCCTTCTTGCTTAGCCTCTTTAGGTGGCAGATTTTAGTATGTTTATCCTATATGATATATCTAATATCCACTTATAAGTGAATATGTACCATGTGTGTCTTTCTGCTTGTGGGATACCTCACTCAGGATGATCTTTTCTAGATCCCACCATTTGCCTGCAAATTTCATGATTTCCTTGTTTTTAATTGCTGAGTAGTATTCTATTGTGTAAATGTACCACAATTTCTGTATCCATTCCTCTGTTGAGGGACATCTGGGTTGTTTCCAGATTCTGACTATTATGATTAGAGCTGCTATGAACATAGTTGAGCAAATGTCCGTGTTGTGTATTTGAGCATATTTTGTATATATGCCTAGGAGTGGTATAGCTGGATCTTGAGGAATCACTATTCCTAATTGTCTAAGAAAGCGCCAAATTGATTTCCAGAGTGGTTGTACAAGTTTACATCCCACCAGCAATGCAGGAGCGTCCCATTTCTCCACAACCTCTCCAGCATGTGTTCTTACTTGTGTTTTTGACCTTAGCCATTCTGATGGGGGTGGGGGGGTAAGGTGAAATTTCAGGGTCATTTTGATTTGCATTTCCCTGATAGCTAAGGATGTTGAACATTTCTTTAAGTGCTTCTTTGCCATTTAATATTCCTCTATTGAGAATTCTCTGTTTAGCTCTGTACCCCATTTTTAATTGGATTACTTGATTTGTTGAGTTCTTTATATATTCTGGATATCAACCCTTGTCAGATATAAGGTTGGTGAATATCCTTTTCCAATCCACAGGCTGTTGTTTTGTTCTGACGACAGTGTCCTTTGCTTTACAGAAGATTTTCAGTTTCATGAGGTCCCATTTATTGATTGTTGATCTTAGAGCCTGTGCTGTTCGTGTTCTGTTCAGGAAGTTGTCTCCTGTGCCAATGAGTTCAAGGTTCTTCCCCACTTTTGCTTCTATCAGGTTTAGTGTGTCTGGTTTTATGTTGAGGTCTTTGATCCACTGGGACATTAGTTTTGTGCAGGGTGAGAAGTATGAGATTTGCGTTTTCCAGTTAGACCAGCACCATTTGTTAAAGATGTTATCTTTTTTCCATTGTATGGTTTTGGCATCTTTGTCAAAAATCAGGTGTCCATAAGTGTGTGGGTTTATTTCTGGGTCTTCTATTCAATTCCGTTGTTCCACCATTCTGTTTCTATGCCAGTACCATGCAGTTTTTATTACTGTTGCTCTATTGCACAGCTTGAGATCAGGGATGGTGATACCTCCAGAAGATCTTTTATTGTAGAGGATTGTTTTAGGAATTCTGGGTTTCCTGTTATTCCATGTGAAGTTGAGAATTTTCCTTTCAAGGTCTGTAAAGAATTGTGTTGGTAATTTGATGGGAATTTCATTGAATCTGCAGATAGCTCTTGGTAAGATGGCCATTTTTACTATGTCAGTCATGCCAAGCCATGAGCATGGGAGATCTTGACATCTTCTGATATCTTTTTCAATTTCTTTCTTCAGAGACTGGAAGTTTTTTTCATACAAGTCTTCCACTTGTTTGGTTAGAGTTATACCAAGGTACCTTATGTTCTTTGTGGCTATTGTGAAGGGTGTTGTTTCCCTAATTTCTTTCTCAGCCCCTTGGTCTTTTGTATACAGGAGGGCTACTGATTTTTTATGAGTTAATTTTGTATCCAGCCATTTGGCTGAAGGTGTCTATCAGCTATAGGAGTTCCCTGGTAGAATATTTTGGGGTCATTCATGTATACTATCATATCATCTACAAAGAGTGATACTTTTACTTCTTCCTTTCCAAACTGAATCTCCCTGATCTTCTTTAATTGTCTTATTGTTCTAGCAAGGACTATGTTGAAGAGATATGGAGAGAATGCTCAGCCTTGCTTTGTCCCTAATTTCAGTGGGATTGATTTAAGTTTCTCTCCATTTAGTTTGATGTTGGCTATAGGCTTGCTGTACATTGCCTTTACTATGTTTAGGTATATGCCTTGTATCCCTGATCTCTCCAGGACTTTAAACATAAATGAATGTTGGATTTTATCAAATACTTTTTCAGCATCTAGGGAGATTATCATGTGACTTTTTTCTTTCAGTTTGTTTATATGGTGGATCACATTAATGGATTTCCATATATTGAACCACCCCTGCATACCTGGGATCAAGCCTAATTGGTCATAGTGGATGATATCTTTGATGTGTTCTTGGATTCAGTCTGTGAGTATTTTGTTGACTGTTTTTGCATCAATGGTCATAAAGGAGATTGGCCTGAAATTCTCTTTCTTTGTTGGGTCTTTGTGAGGTTTAGGTATCAAGGTGACCGTGGCTTCATAGAATGAGTTTGGTAGTGTTCCTTCTGTTTCTATTTTGTGGAATAGTTTGAAGAGTATTCATGTTAGCTCTTCTTTTGAAGGTCTGGTAGAATTCTGCGCTGAAACCAATCTGGCCCTGGGCTTTTTTTGGATGGGAGACTTTTGTTGACAGCTTCTATTTACTTAGCAGGTATAGGACTATTTAATTGATTTACCTGGTCATGATCCAGCTTTGGTAATTGGAATTGATTAAGAAAATTGTCCATTTCATTTAGATTTTCAAATATTGTGGTGTATGGGCTTTTGAAGTAAGACCTAATGATTATTTGTATTTCCCCAGTGTCTGTTGTTATGTCCCCCTTTTCATTTCTGATTTTGCTGATTTGGATGGTGTCTCTCTGTCTTTCAGTTAGTTTGGCTAAGGGTTTGCCTATCATGTTGATTTTTCTCTAAGAAGCAGCTCTTGGCTTCATTGATTCTTCGAATTGTTTTATTTGTTTCTAATTTATTGATTTCAGTCCTGAGTTTGATTATTTCCAGCCATCTACTCCTCTTTTGTGTGTCTGCTTCTTCCCCCCCCCCCCCAGGGCTTTTACGTGAGCCATTAAGTTGCTTGTTTGAGACATTTCAAATTTCTTCTTGAAAGTACTTAGTGCTATGACTTTTTCTCTTAGCACTGCTTTCATTGTGTCCCATAAGTTTGGGTACATTGTGTCTTCATTTTCATTGAATTCTAGGAAGTCTTTAATTTCTTTATTTCTTCCCTGACCCAGCTGTCATTGAGTAGCAAGTTGTTCAGTTTTCATGTGTGCTTAGGCTTTTTGCTATTTCTGTTGTTGTTGAGGTCCAGCTTTAGTCCATGGTGGTCAGATGGAATACAAAGGATTTTTTCAGTCTTCTTGTATCTGTTGAGGCTTGCTTTGTGACCAACTATATGCTCTATTTTGGAGACGGTTCCATGAGGTCTTGAGAAGAAGGTAAATTTTTTTATGTTTGGGTGAAAGATTCTGTAGGGGTCTGTTAGGTCCATTTGATTCATGACCTCTGTTAGAGTCATTGTTTCTCTGTTTAATTTCTGTTTTATTGACCTGTCCTTTGTTGAGACTGGTGTGTTGAAGTCTCCCACTATTAATGTGTGGGGATGTATGTGTGGTTTAAGTTTTATTAATGTTTCTTTTACAAATGTGGGTACCCTTTTGGGGGGGGCATAGATGTTCAGAACTGTGATGTCTTCCTGCTGAAATTTTCCTTTGATGAGTATGAAGTGATCTTCCCCATCTCTTTTGATTAATTTTGGTTGAAAATCTATTTTATTAGATATTAGAATGGCTACTCCTGCTTGCTTCTTGGGCCCATTTGCTTGGAAAACCATGTCTCAGCCCTTTACTCTCAGGCAAAGTCTATCTTTGTGATGTTGGTGTGTTTCTTGTATGCAACAGATTGTTGGGTCTTGTTTATGCATCCATTCTGTTAGTCTGTGTCTTTTTATTGGAGAATTGAGTCCACTTATGTTGAGAGAGAGTAATGAGTGGTAGCTGTTAGATCCTTTGATTTTCTGATGGTTGTAGTAGTGTGTTTGTGTGCTTGGCTACTTTTAGTTTTGCTGTAGTGAAGTTATTTATTTCCTGACTGTAGTTAGCTTTCCTGGGTTGTATTTTTCCTTCTAGTATCTTCTGTAAGGCTGGATTTGTGGGTATGTATTGTATAATTTTTCTTTGTCAATTTATATCTTGTTTTCTCCATCTATGATGACTGAAGATTTTGTTGGGTATAGTAGTCTGGGCTGACATCTATGCAATCTTAGGGTCTGCATGATATCTGTCCAGGTCTTTCTGGCTTTCATACTCTCTGTTGAGATGGTGTGATTCTGATGGGTCTGGCATTATTAGTAACTTGGCCTTTTTCCCTGGCAGCCTTTAGTATTTTGTCTTTGTTCTGTATACTTACTGTTTTGATTATTATGTGGTGGGAGGATTTTCTTTTCTGGTCTAATTTATTAGGTGTTGTGTAGGCCTCTTGTATGCTTATAGGCCTCTCCTTTAAGTTGAGGAAATTTTCTTCTATGATTTTGTTGAAAATATTTTCTGGGCCTTGGAGGAGGGAATCTTCTTTTTCCTCTATTCTTATTATTCGTAGGTTTTGTCATTTCCTGTTGTCTTTGATTTCTTGGATGGTTTGTGTCAGGAATTTTTTAGATTTAACATTTTCTTTGATGGATATATCGATTTCTTCCATTGTATCTTCCACACCTGAGATTCTTCTTCCACCTTTAGTTGGTTATGCTTACCTCTGTAGTCCTGTTTTCTTCCCTAACTTCTTCCTCTCCATAATTTCTTCCATTTGTGTTTTAATTTTTCCAATTCTATCTTCAGATCTTGAATCATGTTGTTGATTTCCTTTACCTGTTTGACTGTATTTTCCTGTTTTTCCTTCAATTCCTTCACCTGTTTGTTTGAACATTACTCTGTTTCTTTTATTTCTTTCAGCGATCTAATTATCTCCTCTCTGAAAGCCACAAATTATTTGGCTGCATCTTACTGTATTTCTTTACAGATGATCATAATCTGTTTGACTTTATCTTCCTTTAATTCTTTACTCATTTTATTTGTTTCCACCATTATCCTCTTCATAAGCATAGATATAAGGTCATCTTCTTGAATTTCACTTTTGTTAGGGTGTCCAGGGCTACTTGCCCCTGGATTACTGGGTTCTGGAGATGCCATATTGTTTTGCCTTTTGTTGGTTGTGCTTTTAAGCTGGCCTCTACCCATCTGGTTGTCTCGGGTGTTGGCTGTTAATTTCTGATGCCTGCTGGAATCCTGGGGTGGGGAGAATCCCCTTGGCAGAGTTCTGAAGGAGGCTGGGTATGGTCAACCTAATGGCAGTGTTTCTCAGGAGCCACAGTTCACCTCAGGCGTATGGACCTGTATGGTAACTGTGGTCTTTGTTAGTCAGGGAGGACTCTCCTCTCATCTGGAGAAGTCCTGGAGACAGCTGTCCTGCCGCTCGGTTTCTTGCTCTGAAGTTAGTGAGCTGCTGCTGCTGCTGCTCCTACACTGTGTTTGCCAGGTGCAGCCCTCTTGAAGAACCAGGGAGCCCCGCGGTTTCATCAGTTTAGCTAAGGATAACAGGTTTCACCATGGAGCAGTGTCTGGGGGCTGATCAGTGGGTCTCAGGCTTCTGTGGGTCTGAGGTTGGAGCTCTGTGCCCCAGTACCCTAGCTGTAATCAGTGAGCACATTACTCCTGTGTGCAGCAGGAGGCCAGAGCCTGGAGCCTCTGGGAACCCAGAAGCTTGGTGTCCTGAGGTCAGACCTGATGTTTCCCCCACTGTGGGGTTTCCTCCCAACAGGAACACAGTCTGTCCTGTTTTGGCGTCCACAGTTCAGTCTGGGATGGCGAGTAGAGCATGCAGGCACAGGCGAGTGGCTCTGCCTCACTGGCGACTGGGCACCTGGACACCTGCTGGAACCTGGGAAGTTTTCCTGAGAACTTTGGGGGGGGGGTGGGCATTGGTTGAGTGGCCTGAGGTCAGACCTGCTGTTGCCTTTACCGTGGGGTTCCTCCCAACAGAGAATCTCAGTCTCTGGTGCCCTAGGGCCCACAGTTCTGTCTGGGAAGGTGAGTCGGGTGCACAGGCAGGTCTCTGGGCTGGTGGCTGAGTGCCTGCCAGTCCCCAGGATCTTTTCCAGGGATTGTCTGGGTGACCTGAGGTCTATTCCGATTGCTTACTTCACCATGGGGATTCTTCTTACCTGGGAAACACAATCGCTGTGTTTTAGGGCCCAAGGTTCAGTCTGTTGGCCACTGTGCAGTCACGCTGCCCTGTTCTTCAGACAGGGTCTTCTCAGCGCCGCCATCTTGGATCCTCCCTCCTTCGTATTTTTATGTGTTAGAAAATAAACATCTTTAGAGGAAGTCTTGACTTCACATAGTCTTTTAAAACTATTTCCCATGGATTCTTGCTAATAAATGGGTTTGTAGTGTTTTGCTTCAATGTCTTGAAAATGAAGAGAGGTTTTGTTTTTTAATACAGAATTCAACTTTTCCACCCAGAAAGGTGTACAAAGAACAACCCAGTTGTTCCAGTCCAGTTGGTGAGACTGGAGGGAAGCCCAGCCCTGAACTTTGGAGGTGCTTAGCTTCCAGTCTCAAGAGTCTATGTTCTCAAGCGGTGCTTTTGTTTCTGCTTCCTAAAACCCGTCCCTTGGGGATAGGGCTAAGGAGGAGGTAGAAGCATGGAGGATAATCAGAGCTACTTAAACCTCTAAGCTTCTCACCTGTGAAAGTGGGACAGCAAACCTGTGTTGGGTTCTTAGAAAATGACATAAAGTTAAACAAAATAAGACGCTTTAACCCCAAGGCCTAGCACATGCTACAAACTTAAAATAATGTTACTTTGTTGTTCTGTTGTAATAATTTAAAGGCACCGTAGAGCATGGTAGTCAAGATCCTGGCTGTGGAAGCTAAGTTGCCTTTATTTAAATCTGTGCTCATTCATTATTTGTGAGCTGTTTGTAGGACTCTGTTTCACATTCTACTTTGTCCCCATCTGCAAGATGACAACAACAGTGGTGCTAACTGCTTCCTAACGTTGTTGTCAGAATGAGCTGCCACATTTAAAATGCTTAGACAAGTATTTGGCATAAACATTTCAAATGCTAGCTTTTGGTAGTTTCCTTGCCTATTATATTTCCTCAAATAAGACAGCGTGGCACTTTGCAGCCACTTTGACTTATAAGACAAGTGACAACAAAGCCTTTTGAACTTTCCATGTTGGAGCACATGGTATTCATTTACTCGTGTTAGATGCTAGGAAAATAGTTCTTCCATGTTCCTACTTCCTTACCCCCATTCTCCCAAGCGACTGGTTTTAGGAAGCAGAAACAAGAGGAATGCTTGAGAGCAAAGACTCTTGAGACTGGACACTAACCACCACCCTTGGTTCAATGCTGGCCTTCCCTCCAGTCTCATTTTACATGTATAAAAGATGGCTGCTTTCATACATGTAAGTTATTTTTGGCATGAGTCATCATTGTCCATTAGTCTATACCAGAGGCTCATAGTCAAACCAAAATGACAAAAATGAAAATTGAGTAAATTCTGACTGTTCTTTCTGATTTTAATATATACACATTTATACATACACACTCTCTTTATATTTGACATGAAAAATTTTTCACTGTTTCATGTGTTCTAGTATCCAAAAATGATGAATTATTTCTTAAGCATGTAATGCTTTGAATGTTTTGTAAAAGTCAAGGAAAAGAGAGAAACAATGTGTAAGCATGTAGAATTTTAATGCAAAGGAAGGTGCTTGGAGCTTTTGCTTCTCTTGAGCTGACTTGGTACCTTTCTGAGTTGCTGTCTCAGTGTTAGCTGCTGGCTACCTATAAAACATTTCATAAACAAACGCTGGAAACTGAATAACAGGCTTGATCGATATGTCATTAAAAAGCAAGGAAACATTGAAAAGCTAATCAAAACAGCCAACGACCTATCCACTTCTGGGCCATTCATATCAATTTGAACATAAATGAAATATAACAGCTTTTGAATTTTTTGACCAGACACTAAAAATCAATTTTTCAGGTCTTTGCAATTTGTCCTAAAATGCATTATCATTGGCCAAGCTAACCTGCTTATATTTCATTTTAAAGATGATATATCTTTAGGGGAGATTAAAATCGGGAATAGGGAACAGTGATAGATTGGTTCTCACCCCTACTTCCTCAGCCCCAAACCAATTCCAGAGGGATGGCTAGGTCAGCGGAGGGCCCTCTGAAGCCACTTACCGATGGACACGTATGCGGCTGTATTTGTTTGTTGTACAGCACAGTCCTCCCAACAGTACTGGTGACCTCTCATGACCTCTCAAAACTGGGCTTGCTGACAGCTGACATTTCTCCATAGAAGGAAGAGGTGGGAAGGGTCACTGGCCCCTCACCTGATCTCTCCTCCTCCCTTCCATCTACCTGTAGATCATCCTACATTAATTCCACGTGGCTGTATGCTCTTAGAACATCGTAGACTACATAGACTGTGGAATATTAACTGAAATGGGGACCCTAGATATGCAGGAATATGTAGTGGGATTGCTTTGGGATCATCTATTATCTAGAAATAATGTTTCAGTTACTCACCCATGCTATGTAAATGAGCACGATAAACTCATTGGTTCCTTAGGCTGGACTCAGGCTGGAGTTGTAACATTGATTTTTCACTTAGGTCATTTAGGTAGAGGGTTGATATTTGTTTATATCTCCCCAGGGAAAGAATTTCTGTAGGAGGCCAGTACTGGTGGTTCTAATACCAGGTGACTCATGGAAATTGTACAGGGATGTTGTTTTAACATCAGACTAAATCTGGATTTCAGTCCTGGTTCTATTGCTGGCTAGGTGATTTTGTAGCGCCACATTTTGGTCATTTATAAAATGACAATGCAGACAGTTCCTACTTCTATGAGAAACAGAATTCTGAAGTACTTTACAGTGAATCCAGCACGTAGCAAATGCAAAATAAGTGCATACATTATTATCACTAGGTTTGGTTATAGTGGATGTTAGGCAAGTCATTCATCCTTTTGGCCCTTTGTGTGCCTTATTTCAAGTCAAAAGGAATATGGCTATTTGTACTCACTTGAACATACAGGACTGTGTTAGATGAATCTCTGTGTGTATTACATATATTCATCATGACAGTGACATCTGACCCATGACAATGAGTCAAAATACTGGTATGTAGGCAAAGCCAAGCCGGTCCTATGGTGGAGTCATCTTGATATGGCTTTTTGTCACGTCCCATATATATTATATTATTCACCAAGAAAATGCATGAGAAATATGTATTGATTGATAATTATGTACCAGGTGTTGTTTTAGAAAATTTGAAATTATTTAAAAATTTAGAAATTATTTTAGAAATGAAAGAGGAAATTCAGAGAAAACAAAAACTGGAACACTTCCTCTCTTGCAGACCAATTTCTAACTGTCAGAAATGGATGAGTAAATGAATATCATGTGCTCCATGCCTACAAAATAAAGCTTCCAATGACCAGGTTTACTGTCTTTCCTGCTATTTCTGGTCAAATCACTGGCACTCTGGCTTTGGTTATATGAACTATCCATGTAACTTGTTTCCCTGTATCCCTTCCTGGTACTCTAATGACTTTTGATGTCTGGCAACATATGTGGCTAACAGATTATACTCAAAAAACATGCTTTCCATCACACTTAAAACAAAACTCAGCCCTTTTGATATTGTCTTTCTTCTTTTAAAGTTTGTTTTTAATCTTTAAAGTGTGTATACGTAAGGGCCTGCATGTATGGTTGAGGCCCATGTGGGGGCCCAGGACCAGAAGAGGCCAGAAGAGGCTGTTGTATCCACTTGAATTGGTGGTTGTAAATTGCCTACTGTTGGTGCTAGGAACTGAACAAGAGCAGCTTGCTTTCTTAACAACTGACCCATTTCTTCAGACCCTCTTTAATATTTTATTACTACTCCCTTTTTCTCCAGGCCAACATCACTCATTGTCTTTTTCTTTCTTGTTTTGAAAAGCACTTTCTGTCCCCTCTACCTGAGCACACTTCCTACAGTGCTTTCTCCTCCATCTCATTTGTGTTTCAGCTTCTCAGATTGGTCTTTACACTTTAAAATGAACTCTAAAAATCCATCTTAAAGCAGGCATACTGCTATACACCTATAATCCTAATACTTGGGAGCCTGAGATGGAGAACTATGAGTCAGAGGTCAGTCTGGGCCATTAGTGGATCAAGGCTATCCTGGACAAGACCTTTCTTCAAAACACCAAAAGCCAAGTGAAAACAAAAGAAGAAGAAGAAGAAGAAGAAGAAGAAGAAGAAGAAGAAGAAGAAGAAGAAGAAGAAGAAGACAAACAACCAAACCTAATCAAATAGCAACAGCAGCATCCAACTTGCCCCATAGCCCATTATCCTGCTTTATTTCACTCCAATTTATTGAGCACTTTCTAGGATGTGCTGCAGGTCTTTGATGCACAATGTGTCCTTTAATCTTGTTTGCAACTCCAGGAAGTAAATACGGATGGAGAGACAACAACTAAGGTCCAGTACAATGATGTTGATGAAGGAGCTGGGGGTTGACCTTAGCTGTCTGACAGTCTGTGGCTCTGTGTACAATCTTGCCTGTAGGGAGTTTTCTTTTAGGATGCTTCCTTTGGTGCTTAGAGGCGTTTAAGTTTTCTTTTAATCTTCTCTACCTCAGAATGTGTATTCTGACATATCCATTCAGCCCATCACTTGCAGCCTTTGAAACTAGAGATCAAATCTTGTTTTTGTATCTCCACTATGAACCAGTCTGGCAGGTGTTAAATAGTGAGTAGTTGGCTGTGCTGATCAAGATCAAAACCTGCTCAAGCTTGGAGGGTGTTCTGGGCAGAGGGTGACCTTCATCATTTCTGTCCCTCCCTTTTTCTCCATCAACCCCCTTCATGCCACATCAAGGCCACACTGCTCAGAACTTTCAGGATGTGCATTAAAACAAACAAACAAACAAACAAACAAAAAACCCTTTTGGCTCAGCTCTCAACTATGAAGTGTTCAGAGAGGCAGTGGGTGGGTGTCAAGGTCTTATGATGAGTTAGTTGGATTGGAAAACAAGCACACATGGGTGTGTACACAGACACACATGGATTTCTCTCGTCTACAAAGACAAATCAAAAGAGGGTTTTCACATGTCTCCTTCTCCAACCACAATACATTGCTTCAGTTTGCTAGAGTGAGTGATTGTTCATTCTGCAGAAAATTGCTATTTTTTTTTTTGCTAATGGGTGGTTTGTTCTGCAGTAGAGAAGTACAAAGACCAAGCTTTCAAAGGGGTACTTTTGTCATGAAGAGGAGCACCCAAGTGTGGAAAAAGAGGTCTGGATCACAGCTCAGGAGTCTCTGCATTTAGACCTTTCTCTGCCATGGACAACTCTCTGCCGTGGACAGGCTTTTTCTGAGTTCGAGCCTTTCCTGGAATGCTTGCTAGTCTACAAAGGAAGTAATCTTTGTCCTCCATTTCCTGCTCTCAAAGCTTACTGACGACCACACTTGGAAACTGAAGGTGCAGAGAAGATTAGTTCTGTGATCCCTGTCTGGAGACTCAGCCTTGGGAAATCCCTATCCCTCTCTCATGGGGTGGTCATGACTATCATTTCACACACTGTGGGTGGGAAATTCATGAGGACAGTTCATGCGGACATTTGGTTTGTTTGGTATTCAATGCATAGCATGGTATGGGAAAGCACGAATTAGAAGAATAGGAATGGGCTGAAGAGATGGCTTAGCTGGTAAGGTACTTGAGGGCATGAGTTTGACCCTCAGACCCCACGTAAAAAAGTCAAGTGTTGTGGCACTAGGGCTCACTGGCCAGCTGCCCTAGTCTACTTGGTGAGTGACATGCTAGCAAGTGGTCTTGTCTCAAAAGAAAAAAAAGTGGACACTGCTGAAGAATGGCATCTGAGGTTATCTTTTAGTCCCCATGTTTGTGTGCCTATGCCCTTTTGAACATATGTGTGCCCTCATACCTACACACACACACACACACACACACACACACACACACACACACAGAGAGAGAGAGAGAGAGAGAGAGAGAGAGAGAGACAGACAATAATAATTATCAAAACAATGTGCAAAAAGGTAGATAAGGAAAAGTCTGAGTCTTGAAGCAGAGAATACAGTCCCTGAAATCAAGGATATAAAATGTACGAAACATCACAACAACAAAAAAAGATGATCTGAATTGGATGCCAGGGAGGAACAGAGAGCAGGAATGTTAGCATTCTGAGGATCTGAGAACCTTTCAGACTGACACGGTCATCAGAGACTTCCCAGGGGAAGCTGGTCCTGTCATGTTTGAGTGGCAGGAAGGGAAGTAGTGGGGTTTCCAGGGAAGGCTGTCATAGACTTTCGGAGGTCAGTTCCCTGGTAGGTCTGATGGAGCAGAGGGGTTTTAAAATAAAATGTAAGTGGAACAAGGGTTTGTTTAGAGTCTTTCTCAGGGAGTACAAATCAATAGTTGTTGTTGTCTTTCTATACAAAATCATAAATCTGAAATTTACTTTAGCTAAGTGCTGGCTTGGCACTGGGGGCTGCATCCTTCCATGACAGGTAACTTGCAGTCATGTCCTAGACTGGAGAGCACAGGGACAGTGAATGTATTCATAAGAGCCAGTGCCAACTACCGCATGGTACAAGCGCTCTTCCAGGTGTGCAGGGGTGATGAGCCCTGGGAGGTAAGACCTCTGTGCGGTGGCTCTCACCTATGATATAAATGCACAGTGCTGGCCACCAGCAGCACACTTGTCTTGAATCCTGTTGAAAAGCTCCTAAGAATATATGCCAAACTCCACAGTCAGCTGAGAATAGGTCAATTATTAAGGAATAAGAGGCCACAGAAGATGTATTCTTTCCCAGCCCTCCCTGCAGGTGATAAAGCTGAGTTTCTGCTTCTAGTTCTCCTTTAGTCTCCTCTTCCTATGTCTCCCCTCTTCTTTTCTCCTCTCTTGTTCTCCCTTTCTCTTTTCTCCCCCTTTCCCCCCTTCTCTTATTTTTCTTCCTTCCTGTGTTCCTCCTCTCCTCTGTCATCTTCCTTCTCATTTTACTTTTTGAGATAGGGTCTCACACTATGGACCCACTCTGTCTTAGAACTAACTGCATAACTCCACCTGGCCTCAAATAGTGGTAGACTTCTTAACTCCGGCCTCTGAAGAGCTGGGATTACAGGGAAAAGACATCATGCTTGGTTTCAATTCTAGGCTTCTAAAGATTCACTAAAGATTCAGGTAAGCTGATGGAGGAAAGAGCTTTAGGTCAGAGAAGGTGGGAGTGGTCACTCTAGACCAAAGAGAACCACAGGGATGGGCATGAGAGCTTGAGGTATTATAGGCTAGATGGGCACAGGATTTCATGTCCATGTTCTATTGAGACACTCCTGCCTAGTGTGTCTGAGCCTACTGTGTTATGAATGATGGACATCCATGTGCCATAGATACAACATACATCAACAGGCGTGAGGTTGGCAACTACTAGGGTGTAGAATTGCCTTTTGGAAACCCTACAATATCTCCCAGCAGCTAGGAGAAAGTTGGGAAGCTTGGGGTAGATTATGTAAGGTTATGGGACAAAGTTAAATAAAGACGATTAGATGTATGACAGATCTTATATAAAGAGGTTTATTAGGTGGATATGAAGAGAGAGCAGGACATGATGGGAAAAGAGAGAGAAAGGGGAAAGAGAGGGGGGGCGCCCCCATAGAGAAAGGGGAGAAGGCCAAGAGAAGAGAGACCAAGAGAGAGATCACATCTCGGATTGTCCTTTTAGGGGGCAAGGTAACCACGCCTTCCAGGTGTGGCCACCTGGCTGGTGACACATGATGACATCATAAGTTGCTAGGCAACCCAGAAGCAGGTTTTTGTTCCAAAATCCTAACAGATTACATTTGGGATTGCTTGAGAATACGTTCAGAGGAGGAAAGACTTAGTTTGGTTCCTGGTTTTGGCCAGGGGTAAGCTTGCTTTATCATTTATAGGCCACAGTGAAGAGAACACCATGGAGGAAGAAAGTAAAGAATCAGTATTTACTGCTCCCCTGGGTCATCCTGGAAGCAGAGGGAGGAAGTGTCTGTGTTGGTAGATCCTGTGTTCTACCCAGGTTCCCAGTTTACAAGGTGGCGACACCCACATTCAGGGGAAGGCCGTCCCTGCTCATTTCTGGGGAAAGCTTTCACAGACTCCCTGTGTGTTTTACTCATTTTATAGGCACTTCTCAAGAGTTTGCTGAGTCACAAGGTCTGCAGAGCAGAGCTGTCCCTGAAAGTGAAGACTGGTCAGGAACCTCATTAGGTGACAAGTAAATATGACACTTGTATGAACTGTGCCTGGATGTTTGAGGGTCTCCTAGCCAACAGACAATGCTCCAGGTACAGAATTTACAATGCAAATCTCTATGAACACTTCTATAACCCCAGACTCTCCCAAGTGCCAAATAATGCTCCCTCTTATGGAGACAGCACATTTTTGTTTGCTCATTTATCAGTGGGCAGACATTTGGTTGTTTGGGGACTGTCATGAATACTGTGGCTGTGAACACTGCCTTACAAGTTTTTGTTCAGTCAGTGGCTCACTGCTCTGATGTGTGCTTTGGAAACACTACAGGATATGATGACTTTCTCTTTATGTGTTTGCTGAGTCAGGTCCAAAGAGACAGTGGGAAACAAATATGATTTGTGTTTCAATGACATGATTAGTTACATTTGCTCAATATTCTGGTTACAGATGAACCTAGCCACCTCTCTTCACCATCGCTCCTTCTTGTGTGCTCTGAGAGTTGAGGACTCAGGAGGACTGCAGGAGAAAAGGACTGAAGAAGGGAAAGAAAGATAGAGAAGGGTAGATGAAGGGAGGTAGGGAGGAAAGGGAAGAGGGAGCAAGCTTGGGTAAGAGTGCAAACAGACAAACAGGACTTAAAGACAAAGGCCCTCAGGTTGGCCCGCCTCCAATAAGAAGCAGCTTGGACTCATAGCTCTGTTACAGTGAACTAAACATGTGTGTGTGTGGGGGGGAGGGATGGACTTGTCCAGCATTCAATATACATGTGCCTCCTGTGTGGTTACCATGTGCCAGGAATCACCTCTAAATGAGGTGGTGATTATATATATATATGATATTTTACCTAAGCTTCAAAAATGCATCTCCTGGCTCTCCTTACTTTGTAAGTGAGCAATTCCAGGTTCAGATAAATGGCTGGGCTGGGATCACATAGTTCTTCACGGCACGACCTGTGATCAGAAAGCTTCTCTTTTTTACTCCAAGGCCAATGCTCTTGACTGCTACCTGCCTCTCAGTCTAGACTCTTACAACCAAGAAATAGTTAACATGCTTTCAGACTTATGTCAAAAAGTAGGTTCTAAGCTAGTTACCATAATAGACAAGGAAAGTGGATTTTTAGCATGGTGGTCTTTCTATTCCTTAAATGAGGCCCTTCCTATTCTCCCCAAATTTAAAACTACTTCTTGTATTTTCTATGATAAACATAAGAACATTATCAGCCAGAAATATGGGGATACAAGTGTTCCTTTGTTTAATGATTCACAATTCAATCATTTAGCAAAAGGTTTCTGAAGTGCATCTCCTGATCAGTGCTTCTTTGGTTGAGGAGGAGGAGTGTGGATTTTTTTTTTCCTTTGTGAAAGGGTGCCTACATTCCTTCTGGAGGAGAGATCCTATCTCTTTGCTAGAACCAGATCCCCATTTGAACACAGTGTGTCCTTTGGCCTTCAGATCTCTGGATTCTCCTCAGTAACCCACCTTCTTTTGTTTCATCCCATCAGGCAACTGATGACAATAGCCAGTTCTCGCTCAGCTACAGATCAGGGAGAGCAGGGTAAATCTACAGTCTGTAATCATCCGACCACTCTCGTGGTTCACCAGATCAGGGGCTGAGGGAACTTATTTCCTTGTTGCTAATGTCTGATTTCATTATGCTACCACCCTAAGAGGTTTTTTTAATTTTTATTTAAAATATATATATATATTTTTGCCTTTGGCTTATAATGGGAGTCATTAGATTCTAGAATTTTTTTTCCTGTGTCCTGTTTCTAGATTTGATTTCCCCAGAATCAGAGAGAATCAGAGAGAAAACAAATTCCCCAGGGCCTTGTGGATAACGAGCGAGGGTGTGGATGGAGCCAGAGCCTCCTTTGCCTCAGTACCTGTGCCCTGGCCTCTGCCTCCAAACCAGTTCCAGAATGGACTGTAACGAAAGCCTGAGAGTGCAGCATGCTTGGAGTTTTCTATAGGAAATTAACTAAACAACACTAGCTGTCTTTCTCTTCTCTCTTTCCGCTCTTCCCTTCATAATGAAATAGCTTAAACTCAGCTCTTTAACTGAGAGGGGGCGTGTAAAAGGGTTTGACAATTGCATTCTTCTGTGACCCTTGGTTCAAAACCAAGGTCTCTCCTTCCTATCACTCTTGCTTATTCCACAAAAGCACTTCTCATCACAGTGATTGTGTTCCACCCAAAATGTGACTTTCTGAAGCAGGTTGTCCCCGAAATTCTAGCTGAAAGATGCAGCCTATAGAGATGGCAAAGTGGCACTTTAAAAAGAACCTAATCATGTTATAAGTGGATTTGATTCTGTATTCGGCAGAATCATTGTGCCACAGTCAAATAACAGGTTGCTAATGTAGATGGAAAATTATCCTGTAAGACGCACAAGGGTCAAATCTTCCCCAAGTGATCATTCTCTTGCTTAATGTGTGTGTTCCTTCTTCATAATGAACTCAGCAATGGAAAGTTTAAGTGGAGATACTTACTGCAATTCAAAAACACTGACGGAGGGATTTGCAGGTGCACAGTAGTAACCGTTAGCTTCAGAGACAGGGATCTCAAGAAGGGCATGGCCTGCTATACTCAGAGTGCTGTGATGGGTGGCATGGACTGTAGACAGGTGGTGTCTGGCCTCAGAGAGTTTCTGATCTAGAGGGGAAGAGAAGCAAGCCTAGAATTAAGTAAACACCGATATTCACCCAAGTATTATGTGTTCCCTGAGCTGCTGCCGGCCAGACCCTTTGCAAAGATAGGTTGCTAGGGCTGGGGAGATGGCTCAGTTTGTAAAGCACTTGTTAAAGAAGCGTGAGGACCTGAGTTCAAGATCCAGAACCAGTGTAAAAGAATTCTCTCTTACCCACCCAGAGTAGGGCCATGTTGTTCTACTCAGTCTACCACTTAAAATGTTGACATCACCCATAATACTCCTCACAGAAAAGCACAAAAATAACATTTGACCAAAAATCTGGGCACTCCACAATCTTGTTAAGTTGACACATCAGATTATGACCATTGGGGCATGGTGAGCGTTTTAAAAATCACCCTTTAGCTCTTCATAGCTAATTTAGGTAGTATACATCTCACCAAACTGGACTTCCAAATTGAACACTTCTGCCTTGATGCACACAGGGATTTGCTGCTTCTCTGAAAGCCTACCTCCTAGCTGCCCAACTGAGGTTGGCTCAAGTACCACCCTCTCCACCCACTGCTTCCTGCTTCCCTCGATGTGAGGTTACCTCACCTCTCCATGTTTTCTGAGACGCCTTCCAACCAAGATTTCACGAATTCACTAGGGCCAAATGGAATGATAGAATGCCCTGACAAATTTCCTCCCTTTCTCCCTGTCTTCCTCCTTCCTCCCTCCCTCTCCTTCCCTCCCTCTTTTCTTTTCTCCACTAACTCTCACTCTCTCTCTTTCTTGTGTTCTTGCCTATTTGCTGCGTGCGTGTCTGTAGGCTTCTATACATGTGCATGAACCTGTTGAGGCTACAGGGTGACATCAGGAATCTCTCCTTCTCCTCCTCCTCCTCCTCCTCTTCTTCTTCTTTTTGCAAAAGAGTCTTCCATTGAGCCTGAAGCTCACTGATTGGCTAGACTGACCAGCTAGAGAGCACCCAGTCCAGCTTGTTCCCAGCTCCCAGTGCTAGCCTATAGGCACTCCCCACCTCGCCAGTTGCTAGCGCGCTGTGAGCTCAAGTCCTTGTGCTATCATGGCACGAGCTTTACCCACTGAGCTATCTCCCAGGTCCCTGTGAAGTGTTCTTATAGGCACAAATCTTCTTGGTAAATCATTTTCCGACTCTTACATCCTCACCTGGAAAGTGAGAATGATGTTTACTCCTACCTCAAAAGATTGTCAAGGTAGGTGAAATGAGATGGGGCACTCAAAGCGTTCAGCCCTGAATGTGGCCAAGAGCAAGCCCTGCACAGCTGGAGTCACTGGCAGGACCACTGAGAGAAGCCTCCCTCAGAAAAGGAGACACACAGAACCCACAGAACAGTTCTGAGGGGAGCTTCTCACAGTAGGGTGGAGCGGTGCGATTGCCTGCCAAGGCTACATTGGGAAATTCACTCCTTGCTTCATATTTGCCAGGAACCGGTCTTGCCCCTCTGTATGTCCCAGGAAGGGAAAGGCGGCTCTGTAGCTGATACAGCGATGCTGAAACTGTCGTGATAAGCTTTCCCAAGACATTGGAGGTGGAGTAGGGGTGATGGTAGAGGCATGATAAAGGGCTGAGAAAGAGGGTGATGAAGCTGGAGATTTGGGGAGATTGACTTCCTTGGGCAGCTCAGCTAGGGGAGTGAAACTGGTGAACCTCTGGGGACCCTACCCCCTGCTGTCAGGGGAGCTGAGCTGGGCCCTAGAGACAACACTTTGTAGTGAAACAAAGGACTCTGATAGCTCTCTCTCAACTCTGCTTATTTGTATTTTTTTTACTTTATTTATTCTAGAAAAACATTATTAAAATACATGTAGAAATTTTAAAAAAATTCAGAATGTGGCATTCAGTGAATTTGTGCAACAGGAACCTGCCCACATGGTTGCCTCCTAGGTCAAAAAATAGATTATTATCAGCCATTCAGGAGAAGCTCCTGTTGCCTCATTGTGAGTCCTCACCCACATCCTGAGTGACAGACACAAACCTGTACTCTAGCAACAGAGGTAAACTTTCCCGCTCTTCATCTACATAGAATCATACACTATGTGTTCCTTTGTATCTGGCTTCTTTTGCTCAAAGTATTTAATGACATTCATCAGTCATTCGTTAGGTATAGGATTATTTCATTCATTCTCACTGCTGAATAGAAGTTCACTATATATCTTATAATTTATCTGCCCCTCCTATTCCTGACGATTGTTTCTAGTTTGAGGTTATGCACAGCACTGCAGTAAACATTCTGTTCCTATTTTTCTATGCTCATACATCTGCATTGACTTTTCTATATGATTTAAAGATAGTTTGAATGTTAACATGTACTGTACATATTCAAGTGCACACAGAGTGTATTGATCAAGGCAGAACAGTTAGCATTTCCCCCTCACCGTTTCTTTATATTTGGATCCTTTGAATCCTTTACCTCTAGTTCTTTATAAATATAAAATTAGTAATAGGCCATTGTAAATCATAGCCATCTCTCTGTGTCATGGAGTTCTAGTTCCCTGTTTCTCCTGACTGTCCCTCACTTCCTACCTCTCTCTCTAGCTCCTCTTGTTTTCTAATTCACATTTCTATTGCATAAATACCAAGAAATCATCTCTTGGGACTTAGGACACACATCATAGAGACAGTTTTAACAGTAAAGTGATTACGCTGATTTACACACCTACAAAAAAGTGTGCCTAGACCGGTTTGACCACTACCTGGCACTTAGCAAAGGCCCCCTTGAAGACATTTACAGTAATGATACTAATAGCCTCACTTTACAAACTGCTCAACAAAACCCAAACAAACAGATCAAAACAAAGCAAGTGTTTCCAGAACAACAAAGAATTAACTCCCCACCCCACCCAACTGCTGCCACCAACAGTGAGCATCTGAGGCACGTCCTTGGAAGGGTCATGTTTTATTGAAAGGAGAAAAAAACGAAACAACAACATGAGAGCTGAGTGGGGAACACTTTCCTTCTAAGGCAATCACCACTCTCCGTCATGGTTGGTAAACTCTACATATGAAATGCCGTGTCAAACTTCGTTATGGAAGATGTTAAGAACCCTGCTTGGGATTCTGTCTACACTCTCAAATCAGAACTTCTTTGCAAACAAAACAAAATCGAGGTCAATGGAGAGACGGAGCTTCCATGTTTTGGCAGCCTCCATTGTCACAGCACACAGCATTGGACTGAGCTGGTTTGGTTGGGCTCAGATATTAGGATCTGAAACCCATTTGTACAAAAGTCCACCATGGTGAGGGCAGAGTTCCATGTTAGCTAAAATGAAAACTTGTATTTACTGGAATGGGCAGAATTACACCCCTTCTTCCAAACTCAAGTTGGGCCTTTGACTTTGCAAAACCTCTTCCCAGGATCTCAGAATATGACTGCATTTGGAAACAGGAAATTTAAAGATTAGTTCAAGTTAAAAGGAGGCCCATTAGAGTGGGCCCTAACCTAACAGGACAAGTGTCCTTCTAAGAAAACAGGTTCACGTATACAAAGGACACCAGGAACACAGGACATAGGTGAGGAACGGCCATGTGGGCTATGGGGAAAAGGTGGCTATCTGCAGAGGAAAAGGAGAGATTCCAGAGAAAAATACCTGACCTTGGTCTCGGTTCTTTAGAGTGTGTGCTATTTTAGTTACCCCTCCTCCTGCTTTGACATTTTGTTCCCAATGCCCCAGCAAACTAATGTTTTTACTTCCTTTGATACCTTTCCACCATCTTCATCTTCCAGTATGAAGACTTTTTATTTCTCTTATTATAGCACTTAAATATACCTATTAAAACCAGCAACAGGAAAGTACAGAAAATTTAATGCTATAACAGTTTTACCCAGCAGCCCCAAAGGGAAGCCTAGAGAACCAAGGAACATGCCTCAGAATTTTGCCTACCTATTTTTCCAGTGCAGAACTCTCCTTGCTCGACTCCAAATGCTATTTTCTTTCCTGGCATTGGCCTCAGTACTCTTGCAGTGACTCTTGTAGTGTTTGGAGTCTGCTATGGGAAATTCTCAAGGACCTTCCTACATGAAACTCAAGACAAATAATAGTATGGTCTTCCCATTGCTGTCATTCACACTATGCCAACTATCTCAGTCAGTGTTATAGTGCTGTGAAGAGACACCATGACCAGTGCAACTCTAATGAAAGAAAGCGTTTAACTGGGGCGGCGTGGGGGGAGGGTTGTTTACACTCAGAAGTTTAGTCCACTAATGTCACGGTGGGAAGCAGGGCAGGCAGATTTGGTGCTGGAGTGGTAGCTAAGAGTTCTGCAACAGGATCTACCCCCACCCCCAATGACACACTTCCTCCAACAAAGCCACACCCACTCCAGCAAAGCCACACCTCCTGATCCCTGCCCCACTCCCATAGGAGCCTGTGGGAGCCATTCCTATTCAAACCACCATACAAAGGTCCCTTGCCTTTATGGGAAGGTAGGTTGTAAACTATTGGCAGAACAAAAGAATGAAAGATTTACAACTACACGCAAAAATGTGAGTGAGTTACAAATAACACTGCAAGTGGAAGAGGACAAACTGAGGGGTGTGCACCACGTGATTCCAGTCATGTAGAGTGAAACACAGACAGAAACCCAATTCTATAGTGTTAGGAGGCAGAATACCAATGTATTAGGTCCCTGAAGGCGCTGAAACACATTTCCACTCTCTGGGCAACTTCAAACAATAAATGCTTATTTTCTCACAGACCTAGAAGCTAGAAGTCCCTTTGCAATCCAAGTATCTTCAGGGCTTTGTGACCCTCAAGGCCCTAGAGGAGGGTCCTTTCTTGCCTCTCCTGCCTTCTGGTAGCTGCTACAATCATGGCTGTCCCTGAGTGGACAGCTGTGTCGATCATCACACAGTCATGTCTACGTGTGTCTCTTGGTCTTTGTGGGTGGAGTGGGGGTGGGGCTCCTCCCTCTGTGCTCTCACTCTCTCCTGTTTCTAGTCAGGATATCTGCTACTGGATTAGAGTCCACCCATATCTAATACCGCCTTGTGATAATTTGATTGAAAAGAAGAGACCCCATACTAGCTCCAAAAAAAGGTCGTGTTCGTTCACAGGTACCAAGCGTTAGTGTATCATTCTGAGGACACTCTTTTTTTTTTTTATAAATTTATTTATTTTTATATCAATCACAGGTTAGGTTTTTTGCATCCCATGCGTAGCCCCCTCTCTCATTCCCTCCCACCCTCCCCAACCCTCCCTCATCTCCTCCCCGCCCTCTCCAAGTCCACCAACGGGGGAGGATCTCCTCTCCTTCCATCTGATCATCTTGTCTCTGAGGACACTCTTATACACACTACAGATGGCTGCCCTGTTGGTGAACGAGTGCAGAGAGCACGGGGCGCACTCAGGAGTCAACGGTCTACTGCTTCAGGACCTGGAAGCTAGTTGTGTGGCGATTTCACTCTGAAATTTGTCCTTCAGTGCACTTCAGTGTGTGCATTCACCTCTCTGCTATGTTTCAAGAAAAATTTAAGTTGCCTTTGCCTAGAATTTATACACATTTAATCTTTTGATTTATGTTTCCCTAAAACATTATAGAAAAGCAAATCTATCAGTGTCTCAAAATAAGGCAAAAGGAGACTGTAATTACATATATCACCAAGGGCTTTGGTTTCTCCTCTGAATGTGTGATGGAGAAGCTATAAGTGAAAGTAACAGTGTGTTCAATGTGCCATATTTCTATTTTCATAGCAGCATGTACACATATTTGATATTTGTATGACTATGTCTCAGGCATTATATGTTTGTGGATTCTGTTTGCTGGATGTAGAAATTTCCAAGCACCCTGGAGTTGTTCCATAGGCCCTGTGTAGTTTACAGGTTGAGGATCCCTTTGCTAAAACCCTTTAGGGAACAATACACAGTGGAAAAGAACACAGAATTGGGATTTAGAATACCTGGGTTGGAATCACAGACATTGACATTTCCTTTGGTATGGTATTAATGTCTGCCTCAGCTCCTTTACCTATAAAACTGAATGATGTAATAGAATCCAATTCATAGAATTTTATGACTACATATGAAACACTTAGAAACTGCAAATTTCTGTCAGACAGTAATAGGGCCAGATTATAAAGTGTAAGTTATTATTGTTGTTGCTGTTTGGCTTATCATTAAAGTTTTCAGGTCTATGATTTTTGCCATAGTGAGGGTTAAGACTGATAGTGTCCTGATTCTGACTGGGGGAGGTAGATGTCAATTTACAGGTACCTGGGGACTCTTATCTGCAAAAACAATGTTTTGCTGTTGTTTTTTCCTGGAAAATGGTCTGCAAATTTTGGTGTGTCTCATATAAAACTTCAGAACCACAAAACATCACACTGAGGTCCCCAGGGTCACAAGGCTTTCAAGGTAGAGCCATGATGGACACCACAATGTCTTGAGAACTTCAAGAGCTGCCTAAGGCATGAAACTTATTATTAATAGAGCAAAAGAAATGCTTCTCACTCTCATCCGTGTAGCCTGGCTTGGCTTTTCATCTCGCAGAACTCAGACTTTTGTAGGAATTAATGGGAATGCTGGTGTGCCTGTGTTATTGCTTTTCTTCTGCATTAATGTTATGTGAAGTAGTTATTTTTTGTGCATCATGTGTATGTAGTCCTGCAGAAATCAGAAAAGGGCATTTAGGTTCTTCTGGACAGGAGTTACAGACTGTTATGAACAGCCATATAAATGCTGGGAATTCTGGTCCCCTGGAAGAGCAGCCAATGCTCCCAGCTGTGGGATCCATCTCTCCAGCCCTGCACACCTGTCTTGTAAGGTTAGTAAGACCAGTCTGAGAAGGTGTCCAAGTGCTGAGAAGGTCCCATTACACTGTGAGTAGCAGCTATTTATCTGGGCAACAAGTCTGCATTGTACCTCTGTCTTAGTCCATCTTCTGTTGTAACAAAATACAACAGACTGAACAACTTATAAAGAACAGAAGTTTATTTAGCTAGGAAAACCAAGAGCCTGGCATGAGGTAAGAGCTTTCTTTCTGCTTTGTAATAGCAGAGTGTGGAGTGTTCTAGCTCTGGTTGCCCTTCTGATAATGTCACCAATAGCATTATGGGTACAGCCCCATGGCTTCATATAACTTTAATTATCTCCTAAATGCTCCATCTTAAGATACAACTTATTCATGAATTAGGGGTTAAGTTTATAATACATGAACTTTTGAAGGCCACAGTTTCCATGAAACTATTTGAGGAAGGTGGAGGTTGAGGCAACATCCTCTATGATTTTGTATCTGTCCAGGAAACTCACTTCGTTGTTTCTAAAACATTCTAAGACCTAAGACAGAAAAGTTTCTGACCTCAGTAGCATTCCTGCACCCAACATGGCTTCCCTTTGTTCATGTGGTGAAACGAAGGCTGATTGGGTTTGCTCTTATCAGAGCAGGAGGCTCTCAAAAGTGGAATCTACCTCTCTTCATTTCCATATCAATGATATTCCTGATACCCATCCCACTGTCTCACTTCTCGCAACCATTTTATTAAAATTTTCCTCTCTCCTTTGTATCTGCTGATAGGCAGTAGATAGGATATAGATAGATGGGTAAACAGATGAATGGATAGATAAGGGAATTAATAAGTAATAAATTAATAGATAATGAATGGATAGACAGATGCTGCTGCATGGATAGATACAGGAATATCCAGATTTTTTTTCTAGAGAAAATTGATTAATTTAATAGCCATTGTAGTGGGTGGAAAGGTCTCATTCATGTTTGAGTATGTATTATAAATAAATAAATAATAAATAAATAAATAAATAAAAACAGCTTTATTATGAATAATAGACAGATTATATATGGATGGATAAACAGATAAATAGATAAGGAAGATGAACAAATGGTGTATTACTAGATGATGGATGGATAGAGAGATGATTCATGGGTGGCTGGATATATGGATAACCGGTTTTTCTGGAGAAAACTGATTAGCATAGTAACCATTGTGCCGTGTGTGAAGGTCTCATTCATGTTTATGTGTGCATTTGAAATAAAGACATTGTGTACAGACTGCATACCAAACTGTTGCTGAGTCCTGCTGCGTGCCAGGCACTATTCCAAGTGCCTAAGATAGGCATGCCACCTATCTTAGCTTATATGAACTACAGAGTAACCACGTAAAGCAAGAATGGTTATGACCCCCCGTTTAGAGATGAGAGAAGCAGCATGCAGAGGTTAAGAAATCCTTGCCTAGAGTCATGCATCTGGTATGAGATAATTTGAAGTCAGCAGTCAGCTTCCAGAAGCCTCGTTTTGCCAAATGATGCTCAGCTACCTCCTGTTCTGATAGCTCCACCTAATTCTAGCTATTTGGTAAGTTTATGCCATGCATTTTCCCCGTTGCAACATGATGCTTTTCATTTTTATTCATGGTCCCAGATTCATCATTCCCATCACCATTTGAATTCCTTAAATGGTCAGAGTCACTGGGGACAGTTTAAGCCCTCAGAAGCAGAGGCAGTGTGTCTCTCTGTAACCCACTTCTCTTTCCTGTGTTTCTTTTTCTTCCCAAGGCAGGCCAGAATTTATTGTCCCTAAGACTGATCACAGAAATGAAAATACACTCTTTCTCATTCTTTTTGCAGAGGAGAAAGCCATAAGAACTCTCTGAGGCTAGCTCAGATTGTACAGCACTTGCCTCCCAAGCATGAGGTCCTAAGTTTGACCCTGAGAATCCACATAAAAATGCTGGGCAACATCTTGTAATTCCAGTGCTGGGAAAGGAGAGGCAGGGACCTCTGGGACTTGCTAGCCAGCCAGTCTAGTGTAACTGGTGGGCTCCAGGCCAGGGAGAGACTTTGTTTCAAAGAGGTCAACTCTACCTAAGGACAACCTGAGACTGTCTTCTTTTGCCTCACTATAACTATTCCAATTAGCAATTCACAACAACTGTAGTTACTTGCACTAGGCCCACACAAGACCATCTTTATCAATAAACAAGGGGGAAGGGCTCACAGGGCCTTGCCTTTTAACTCTGAACCATTGGCTGAAGATAGACTAGGTGAGATGAGAACCACTGTCTTCCTGAAAACAGCTGATTCCACCAGGCTCCAACATACAACTCTAACTTCGTGGTTGGTCAGACAGACAGTCCTGCTTTATCTCAGTGCGTCACAAAACAAAACAGTCAAAAACATGAGAGAGATTTGTGAGTAAGAGGAGTGCTGACAGGATGGTGGAAAGGTGGGGAATAAAAGTAGGCACCATGTGCTTTGTTCTTGAGAGAAATTGTCTATACATTTAGTTAATCATAAAATTAAAAATAAAAGCCATCTTCTAATGACAAATTCCCTGTTACGGAAGGGGTCCTGCTTTGTGCCAGTGAGGAAGGAATGCTGCACAGAGAAACCAGGAAGGATCTGGAAGGCCCTTGCTAGGTTTCATCACCAGGTTTCATCACCGGGTGTATCAGCATCCGAGGCCATCCATGGCTGATTGCCTGTGTTTTGATCATGCATTTGCTGTAGCATGTCCTGAAGTACAGAGCTCAGGAGTGCTAGACCACTGAGCACCTGGAGGCCAGCCATATGCCAAGAAGCTGGTAGTTCCTCCCCAGCTCCACAGACACAGGTACTCAAGCACTGGGGACCCTTGTAGACCTCACCCTATAGCTCATCCAGATGTTTGGTTATGTCTTTAAAAATATCTTTTCTATTGAATAAGTAAAGGTAGCCACAGTATTTCCCTAAGTTCTGTGAGCTCCTCTATCAGGCAGGTTAATCAAGCCTCAATTCCTAGTCGATCTTTCAGAAGTTAAGAAGGTCACGGCTTGTGGGTGGGGCTGGAGTGAGGACCGTTTTTTGAGGACTGAGCCCTCAGCATGTATGATCTGACACTATCTCTGGTAGATAGTGCCGACCCGGAGGTCACTGTGAGGATATGCAGCCAGTGCCTGCTGCAGAGCAGCTCGTTGGTGCGGAGAGCTCTCTATCTTTTGAGGTCACAGAAGTCTTGGCGTTATTTTTCCCAGCATACCTTTCCATCACCTCCCCTGTTCCTAAGAGTCTTTCTGTGCTTCCTGGATTCCTTGGAAGTCAATCAAAGCCACATGCTGCAATATTCCCTGCAGTGACATGGGATATGAAAAGAGGAAAAGTGGCTTGTGGTCCTCGCAGAATCCTGAATGTGCCCTTGAGAAAGAGTATCAGTAACTGTTACATTCTTTACAGTGGAGAGAGAAAGATTAAATTATTCCCGCAATGTGTTTCAGTCAAATAATTAAACCATGCTTTGTCTGTTAATTTCACTTTGAGATGTTCCTTGCTTTTTGAGGTTTTCCTTTGAGGAGGGCTAAATGAGGACACGCTTCTCAAGGTAGGCTTGGATTCAATTTCAAAAAAAGCCTCACAAGGCTGCTTAAACAAAAATCCCCATCCAAAATAATTGCCCAGCCAACTAATTAAGTCACCTTTAGAAGCTAGCAACTTTCAGCTGACCTTGGTGGAAGCTGGAGCCACAAGTTATAACTCGGGCATTTGACTTTTTTTTTTTTTTATAAAGATCAAACTCCAACAAAGAAAGCAGCTCTTGCTGGAAATTAGGAAACACCTCCTACTTGGGATTAAAGGCTTGTGCCACCACACACAGCTTAGCTTAACAAACAAAACGAAACAAAACTGAAAAAAACCAAAAACCTGGTGATTCATAAAAAGCAATGTCAAAGGAGAGTACTTATGGACAGTAAGAGCCCCTCTCTCCTGGAATATGCTTTGGAGCTGATCCTCACCGTGCTTCAGTCACACCACAGTTTGTAGCTAGGATTTGCTCACTCTTGATTGGCCAATGCCTATGGCAGACATTAACAGTTCCCACTGTCCCTGTAAGACACTAGATATGCGTGACAGTTTTCTATGACCTTGTCTCCTCCATTAGGTCAGGAACCTGTTGAGATCAGGGCTGACTCCAGGACTCCAGGACTTAGTAGAAGGCCTGGTGCCTCTTCCCCATTCCCACTTATCAATTTTAGTGTAATGAACTCATGGGTTTTAAATATTTGTGGTCCCAATTTTATCTGTTAATGTTCAGCTTCATCGACTGGTGTATCTACTATGTTTAGAAACTTTAGTTAAAATTGATATGATATAAAATGATATTATTTCTCCCTCCATCCCTTCCTTCTTCCCTCTCTCCCTCGTTCCTTCCCTCTCTCTCTTCTTTTTTCTTTGACAATGTCTGACTTTGTACCCCAGATTGACCTAGAACTCACAATTCCTTTTGCCTTGGCTTCCTGTGTGCTGGAGTCACAGGGAAGGTCGCTATACCGAGCTACAGTACTTACTATTTTAGATGTCTCTGGGAATATTTCAAGAATATGCATAGTTCAAAAGAGATATTGACCCCTGTGACTGCAGTTCTCAGACAGCGAATAAAGTCCAGCAGGTAGAGTCTACTATGAAACATAGTTCAGTGTAAGACTCCAACAGATTTGAGTTTGAGTTCTATCCATGCCAAGAGTTAGTCAAATGACCTTGAATAAGTCATTTCTGGGTCTGTAAGCCCCAATATACTTATCTGTAAAAGGGTATATTGAAGACTTTCTCACAGAGTTCTTAGGAGGAAGATTCCACACCATCCTGTGTAGAAAGTATGAAGGCTGAGCACCTAAAACCACTCAATAAGCAGGCATTATTTCTTTTAAACCTTTAAAACTTATTCTTTGATAATTTCATGCATGTATACATACATACATATATAATGGAGTTTTGATAATTCTACCCCATTCCACCCACTCCAGTTTCTTCAAGATTTCTCACAACCACATTCCTTTCCAGCCTTCATGTCATCTTTAATAAGAAAAGAGCCTACTGAGTTCAAGTGGAGCATGTGTGCATGGGTGTGGGGCTGTCTGCTGGATGGTCTATCAGGGCTACATGTCAGAAGAACACTGACTTTCTCCCAACTGTTCTCAACTGCCAATAACTCCTCAGCCAGGGATGAGGTCTTATGATTATGAGCCCCTCCTCTCCTCCTGCATGCTGGAAAGCTGATGGCTTGGCCTTGTATAGACAACCAAGGCTGCTGTGAGTGCAGAAGTGTGATGGCCCTATCATAGCCAGGAGACTGCTTCATAGCA
The DNA here is from genome assembly GCA_028658305.1 of Pachyuromys duprasi. Classification (NCBI taxonomy): domain Eukaryota; kingdom Metazoa; phylum Chordata; class Mammalia; order Rodentia; family Muridae; genus Pachyuromys; species Pachyuromys duprasi. The sequence continues at coordinate 85,111,007 of CM053766.1, forward strand.
GTCCCCCAGCTAGAAAGCAGATACTACTACTGCTGAGCGTAAAAGTTGTAGAAAGCAACCCCGAACTCATCAATAATCACTGCTTTGTTGCTTTCTTTGGACACACACACAGCACACACACACACACACATGGACACACAGACACACCCACACCCACACAGATACACACACACACACACACACACACACACACCTTGTTCTTGAAAGGCACCAGAAGATGATAAATCTTCCCCAGAGATGGGTTTTGAGATTTGGGGCATTAGCAATCTAAAAGCAGACCCCGTGCCTTCCCAGTTTTATATTTGACATTGCTGTTTCACCTATAAATCCATAAACAAATGGACTTGAACACTTTATATTAAGCCCCTTACATGAGCAAAGCACCATGACTCGCTCTTACTCAAATCCAAATTAAGGTATAACTCAGAAGACAAAAATCACCTTTTAAAAGTCCCAAGCTCCATGGGGAGAGAAAATAGGTCAAGCCCTCTAAACAAACGTAGATGGCAACTTCTGCTTCTTTCAACTTGCTTCCAGCACAGAAATAACTCTGTTGGTGCCAACACCTATTGTTTACCAACTTCAGAAGGAAATCAACTTTGGAACAATGTCAAGAATGAAGGATGCCACAGTATGAGCCATTCTCAAGTTAGGTTCTCGGCTCTTAACTATGGGATTTTGCCATTTCTCAACCTTCCCAAGGCCTGCTTCTCATTTTTCAGTGTCTAAAATGGAGAGAATGGTATTACTTGCTCAATCTTTTAAACTATGATGCTATTTTTTTCAGCCTGTTGCAATAGGGCTAATAACTTTAGAGTTTGCTGTGAAAACTAAATGAAGAATGCATGTATATATGCAATTATATTAAGTATAGACATTAATCAATTATATACTATGCAGCATATAATAATGAACATATACTGATTACTAACATACACCATAAAGCATGTGCTAAACTACAAAATGTTATTTTACAGGTACAAATTATAGTAATTAGTTAATATGAGATAATAAGGCTTTCTGTGGACAAATTTGCTTATTGAAGTGAAAAATCTGGAGACCTAAAGTAAATGAATCACTCTGCCTGTTGCTGATAGAACCCATACCTCCTTCAAAGAACTTTTCTTTAATGGTTGTATTTTCCTTTTTAATAACTACCTACATTTTATAAAACTTCTAAGATGCATATAAGCAAAGATAAAAAGAAACAGAACTATATTCAGATATGATTTTGATGTGCTTTTTCCCAGACTCATTAAATGACTCATTCTGTATCTTATTTTATAATCTTACTATTTTGTTTCATAAGACATTCTGAGTATGTTTCATTGTTAATTTGTTATATAACATTGAAAATATATAATATCGTGTATTATTTATTATATAATTTTTACATCTAAAGGTCTATATTTTATTTAATCATCATACAAGGTCAGGCCATTTAATTTACTTCAAACTATTTACTATTTATACATAACTGATAATAAACATTTTCAGGACAGAAATAGATCATGCCAACATATATGACCAGAAAAATACATAGAAATGGTATTACAAATTTCAAAATACATGTTTTAAAATTATTTTTTATGCTCATTGGTGTTTGCCAGCATGTATGTGTGTAGAAGGGTGTCTGTCACAAGCCCTAGAACTGGAGTTACAGACAGGTGCAAACTGCCATCGTGGGTGCTGGGAATTGAACCTGGTCTTCTGGAAGAGCAGCCAGTGCTCTTAATCACTAAGCTATCTGCAGCCCAATGCACATGTTTTTTTTTTTAAATCTCTTAATTAATATATAATTCACACACCACAGAATTTTCCCAAAACACACACTTCATTGATTTTTTAAAAACAAATTTATAGTTATGAAGTCATCACTGTGTTTACTTTTAGAGTGTTTCCACCTTAACCCCCCACAATTTTTTTCATTCCGATTTGCAGTCAGTCTTCTCTCTCTAGCTCCAGGCAACTATTGATTAGCTTTATAGATTTGTCTTGCCTGGAAACTTCATCCAAGATGTAGGCTTTTGCGCCTGGCTACTATCTCTTAGTATGCTTTCAAATTTGTTCACCCAGTAGCAATATGTAGAGTCGATTTCTTTTTTTCTGTGTCTTATGGTTTGGATCTGTAATGTTCCCCCCAGGCACATGTATTAATTACTCTCCAGCTGTACTACTATTTTGGGGAGTCTGTGGAACTGTTTGGAGGTGGTCCTAGTTGGCGGAAAAAGGTCATTGGTGGTAGGCTTTTGGTGGCTATTGCTTGGTCCCTGGTTTCAGTCCCATTTCATAATGCCTGGTCTGCTGTGCTGTGAGGAGCCTCCTCATGTATACTCTTGCTTTTGAGAACACCTCGCTGCCTTCTCCTCCACATGGACTGGAGTCCTTGAAAACTGGGAGACAAGATGTTTCATCTCTTTGATTGTTTCTGCCAGGTATTTTGGTCACAGTGATGAAAAGTAACTAGTACCCTGTTACATTGTAGCTGGTTGTGTGAGTGTGCCACAGTCTGTTTGTTTATAGAGTATCCAGCTGTTGTATGTGTGGGCTGTTTCTTTGTCACTGAATACCCCTACTATAAACACTCCTGAAGCTGCATGGACATCCCTTCTCTTTGCTAAACACTTAATGATAGAACCGGACAGAAAGTTCATCTTCAACTTTAAATGAACCGATATACTCTTTTCCAAAATTTGCTGCACTTTGCAATCCCCACCAACCATGTGTAGGGTTGGTCTCTCTGCATGCTTGCCAGTGCTCATTATAGTTTGTTTCAATTTGTATTTTCTTTCCCATTCAGGTTTTTTTAAAAAGAATCTTAAAAGAAGGTAAATGTATACTTTATAGGAAACAAAGGCACACAAAACAAAGAACAAAATTATCCACACTCAAAGCAGTTCAGCCAGACACAGCTAGCACTGGGGTATAGACAGTGTTCCAGACTAGGTAATGGAGCTTACACAGCATATGTCATGCTTTCCATGCATTGTGACTGTCCACCATTCACCAGTTCAAAGCCCTCCACTACCCCCACATAGGATGAGGGTTTTGGTAATCAAGACCACACTACATCAACTGAATCTGCTGGGGGGAAAGAAACCTATAATTTTGACTTCTTGTGACAAAAACTTTATGAAAGCTAAAAATAGCAGCAGACCCTTAGGATAGAGTTAGAATTAAAATATTTAATTCCCTTAATGCTCAATTGAAAATGAGACACCCAGCAGCAGGGTATACTAAGTACATTGTCACCGAGAGCTCATTATCAGATCCGTAATATTAGCAAGAAGGAACATAATGTTCCCCGGAATGAAGATATTCCTTACACTACAGCCAGAGAACACCTGCATCAGCGGCCCCTATCAAGATGCAAATCTGCCCACACCTGTGCACACCTCTCCCTGCAGGCTCCTTCTCTGCTGCTAATCTGATGAAGTTGCATGCTCATAATGATTAATGATGTCAAGTATCATTTCATGTAGCCATTAGCCAGTAGTATACTTTCTTTTGAAAGGACATGTTTCTTGCCATTTTAAGACTTGTAAGAGGTTTTTTTTTTGCATATTTTACATGTCTGTTGTTATCAGATATCCAAATTGGTATTTCAGTCTACACTTATCTTTTTATCATCAAATGCACTGTCCTCTTCGATGCAATTGTGGCAGAATTTGTTTTCTTAATTTCATTTTGAAATTGCTGATAGTATATAGAAGGATAATTGATTTATATATATATTTTTTTTCTACAACCTTGCAAAAACTGTGTATTAGCTCCAGTAGAATTTAAAAATTTTGGTAGATGCTGTGAACTTTCAACATGTAAAATTATGTTTTGACATTTCAAGTTTTGGTTGTGAGCTTGTCTTTCACAGTTGAGCTATCACTCCATGTTTTGTATTTTTGAAACTAAAGTGAATCTATACAACATAAGATTAACCATCTTAAACTGTACAGTTTAGTGGCATTTGATACTTTAGTGTTGTGTAGCCATCACGTATATCAACTTTCAAAGCATAAAACCAAAGGGAAATACCTCGTGTTTATTGAGTGTCATTTCCACTTTCCCTTAATGCTCCTCATCCTCCTGTGGTCTGTTTTAAGTACTTTTGGGTTTACCTACTAGATACTTATCATATAAAGGAACCAAACAATATATAACTTTTGTGTATTTTTCTTTTATTTAGCATTTTGAAAGTGATTTATTATCATCACCACCATCATCATCATCATCATCATCACATGGGGGTGGGATGTGTACCACAACATGTGTAGAGATCAGAGGCCAACTTTGTGAAATTGGTTTTCTCCTTCCAGGTATCAAACTTGGATCAGCAGGCTGAGCCATTTTCTAGCGTGTCATAGTGTGACATTGAGGCTCCTCTGCACTGAAGCATGGATCTGTGTACCTCATTTCTTTGTACAGCTGAATAACATGCCATCGTGTATGTTATCACATTTTCATTTTTGTCATCCATTGATAAATATTTGGCTTATGTCTGTCTTTGGGTCTTGTAAGTTTTACTGTTATGAAGCATGTGGGTACAAATGTGTTTTTGAGGCTTTATTTTGATTTTCTTTTGGATATAGACCTTGGAGAGGACAACTGTATTTTAAACTTTTTGAAGAGCCAGCAAACTGTTTCCCACACATCTGCACTCTTTCATATTTTCATCAGCAACATAGGTGGATTACAATTCCTTTCTATATCTTTGTTAAAATGTATTTTCAGCCAGGCCCAGTGAAGCAGGCCTGTAATCCCAGCACTTGGGTTAGGGGCACAGGCAGGTGGATCTCTGTGAGTTTGAGGCCAGCCTCGTCTACAAAGTGAGCCCAGGACAGCCAAGGGTAGCAGAACCCTGAGACTGGAGTTAGCATGACTTGTGAGCCTCTATGTGGGTGCAGGAGATGGAAGCCAGGTCCTCTGGAAGAGCAGCCACTGCTCTTAACTGCTAAGCTGTCTCTCCAGGTGCTTCACTGCTTTCTTAACGGCTGACACTGGATTTTTTTTTTTTTGCCTGGATTGTTTTAAGAATTTAAATGTACTGCAACTCATAACCAAACCTTGGGCAGAGTGCAGGGAATCATGAAAAAAGGGGGAGTTTGTATGACCTGGAGAGGACAGGAGCTCCACAAGGACTAAATATATCTGGGCACAAGGGTCTTTTCTGAAACTGTTTCTCCAACCAAGGACCATGAATGGATATAACCTAGAACCACTGCTCAGATATAGCTCATCGAAGCGCAGTATCCAAGTGGGTTCCCTAGTTAAGGGAACAGGGACTGTCTCAGACATGAACTCAATGGTGGGCTCTTTGACCTCTCCCTACCCCCCAAGGGAGGAGCAGCCTTGCTAGGCCACAGAAGAGGACATTGTAGCCAGCCCTGAAGAGATCTGATAAGCTAGGATCAGATGGAAGGGGAGGAGGACCTCCCCCATCATTGGACTTAGAGAAGGGCAGGAAGGAGATGAGGAAGGGAGGGTGGGATTGGGAGGGAATGAGGGAAGGGGCTACAGCTGGGATACGAAGTAAATAAGTTGTAATCAATATAAAAATAATAAATAAATAAAAGAAAAAAAAGAATTTAAATGTGTATCTTAACTTACCTCCTCAGTTTGGGTAAAATGTGTTGACTTTTCTTGTCCGTAGCTCCATCTTATTCACCATCCTATGCACTGTTCTGACGACTGTTTTGTCCCTTTTAGAGCCAAATAACACAGTACTGTAATAATTGATTTACATAGGGCAAACTTCTTGAAGAAATTGAGGGCCAGTGAAAGACTGAACTTTTTATATTTTCCCATATCTGTGATTTTACCATAATGTAGCATTTTGTTTGGTCCAAAGAACTTTCCTTAGTTTTTCCAGTAAGTTTCCTAGCAGCAGTCACACATTGATGGTCTGCAGATAACATTAATTGGGCCTCGTTTTTTGAATGATTGTTTTCTTACACAGGGAAGTCTTTTGGTAGTTTATTTTGGCACTTTGAACATGCCCTTCCACTGCAGCTCAACCTGTATTTTGTCCTGTTCTAAGCTGTCTTCTGTTTCAATGAATGATACTTGTGTTTTCCTGTGGTGATAAAGCCTTTCCTATTTGTCAGGTATTTGTTTGTTTGTTTGTTTGTTTGTTTGTTTTTAGGATATTTGTCTTTGTTTAAGGCTTTCAGTAGTCGGATCATCACATCCCTAAGTGAGGAGCTCTTTGTGCTTATGTTACTTGGAGTTAATGGAACTTTTTGGATCTGCGGACTAACTTGCATAGGCTCGTAGTCAGCTGGTGATCTGTGAAGAGCATTTCTAATTTAGATGACTTTCTCGGTTTTTTCCAGGCTCCCTTATTAGTTTGCTTGCTAGTCTTTTACTGTGCCACTCAGCTTTGCCACCTCCGAGGCGCAGCTATGGACTCTTCCTGCCCATGTTGCTACTTTCACTGTCAGTAGTACTGGGCACAGACTTTCCTTCCTCTACTCGGAATCAAGTTCTCATCAGAATAAGGTGACGGATAGATAACATTGCCTACTGGAGCTTCTTCTGGGAAAGGAGATGGGGTTGGTGCTGGAAGAAACACCACAGTCTCCTGCTCGTATCCAAAATGCAGCAGTTGTTTTCCATGAATATGTACATTTTTCAGTTTCTTGTTTGCCTCTCATCAATTTCCAGAACTTGGAAATAATCTCTAAGTTATGTTGTCCAGTTTTATCTTTTTGGGAGGGAAAAGAATTTGCCTTTTCCTCTCTGCTTTGACTAGAAGTTATGCTTGTGTTAATGTTCTTAAGACTTTTGCTACAGAGAGATAGAGTGAATTTAAGGAAGATTATACTAGTTTATGCCTCCATGTGCAGTGTAAAATAAATGCAAAATTTCCTTTATATTTTCTAGGATTGGATAATAGCATTAAATAAATACATTAAGATTTGTAACATAAAAAGGTTTACACTGTGGGTTTAAATTTCTCTACTTATGGATCTTATTCAAGACTAAGGAGAGATGAGATGTGCATTTAAAGCCCTGGATGTAAGTTGTTTTACTATAGAAATTCTAGGCTTGTCTTGTTGCCTGGTTTTAATGACTGGTTATCAATCAAAATAGTTGCCATAGTCCTCATGTTTGAGATGGATAAGCTTCAGGGATCCCTGCTTACATACAGAGAACTCAGAATTTAATGTCTTACTATTGCAGTGGAGAATGCTAGTGGTGACATTCCAGAAAATCCATGTCAGGGAAAAATATTTTTTAATAAAAAAAATGCAGAGTTTGGCAGGAAGTTGGGAGAGGGATAAGCCACAAGTCCACATGACACCCCAGTGTTTTCAGATCTGTTCTAATGTGGATTTGATATCTGAAATTTAAGATAGTGGTGATCAGACTGTATTCTAAGGACTTTCCAGGAATGATGTATGAAGTTGAGCATTTTTCTCACAGGGATCCGGAGTATAGGAAGGAAAATCCATAGACAGCCCATGAAAGCCAGCAGGTGAGGAGATGGGTTTGTTTCTGTCTTTATATTTTTGGTTGTGAGCCTAACCTTTTAATGGTTGATCCATCTCTTCAGCCCTTATTTCTGTCTTTATGACCTGAAGCAGTCTATGGAAAATTCAGGGTTGGAGCATATAATTTCTTTACATTATACCACTACCCAGAATTAATCACTGATATGTTTGCATATATCCTTCTTGGTTTTATGTAGGGGAAAGAGAAAAAAGGTGATATTTTGTAATTCATGTGGGTTCTTGCTTGTTTGTTTTAACCTCTTCTACTTCTTTTAGCTCCTTGATACTATACCAATTAGGAGAGCGGACTGGAAGTTGGAAGGCAGAGTGTTGGGTTTCGAACAAAAACGAAAGAATCCATTGTTAAAGGCATAAGACAAAGGTTAGCAAGAAATACATTCATAATCAGAGAATGAGGCATTTTGTTCCTGGGATGTATATATCTGTTATGGTGAGTGATTAGAGCAACAGCAACAAAAGAGCCACAAGAATCACTCAAACAACCTGTGGTGATGGGTCAGTTTTAGATTTCCAGTCCATCCTGGACTGATATTGTGTGAAATATAAAATTATATATTTGGGCATCTCAGCAATTTAAATGGGTTCTAAATTTCTCATTTTTCTGCACTTACTGCAGACTGATAATAAATGGTCTGAAGGCCAGAATAGGCCCAGGGATCCCACACTGGGAAGATTGTACTAAAATACTTGTTATAGTGATAGTTTAGATGTCAATGGGGATTTAAAAAAAACAAACAGGACTATACTCTGAAATGTTCAACAGTTGTTTCTCTGGAGTGTGTGTGTGTGTGGTAGTGGGACTTAGTGCATTTGACAAGTTCCATGGTAGACATGCACTACAACAGAAATCAGACTACGAACATGGAGCCAGTAATGTTGACTAGAGCTGAGATGTGCACCTGACACCTGAACTTACATGCAGGCCTTCTGCTTATGCAAGTATTCAGAGAACAAAAGTTGAATATATAACCTTCAAAACAGTAGAAAAAAATCCAGATTCACTCTACCCATTAGAAATCAGGAAAGAGAAATTAAGACATTTTCTTCTGTTTTCAGAGGCTTGATCTTATCATGCAACCTGACTCTACAGTACAACAAGCCAGAGCTTATTTTCATCATCCTCCTTTGCAGTTTAGATGCAAGCCTGTGACATAGCATTAGTCAATCAGATGGTCTCCCTTGGCTCAGCCAAGCAGACTGCCCTCCTCTAGATTCAGAACAGGATCTTTTTTCTTTATTTTTTTATTATTTTATTAATTATACTTTATTCACTTTGTATCCCCCCATAAACCCCTCCCTCCCCCCTCCCAATCCCACCTTCCCTCCCCCTTCTCCACACATGCCCCTCCTCAAGTCCACTAATAGGGGAGGTCTTCCTCTCCTTCCTTCTGATCCTAGTCTATCAGCTCTCATCAGGAGTGGCTGCATTGTCTCCCTTTGTGGCCTGGTAAGGCTGCTCCCCCATCAGGGGGAGGTGATCAAAGAACAGGCCAATCAGTTCATGTCAGAGGCAGTCCCTCTTCCCATTACTATGGAACCCACTTAGATACTGAACTGCCATGGGCTACATCTGTGCAGGGGTTCTAGGTTTTCTCCATGCATGGTACTTGGTTGGAGTATCAGTCTCAGGAAAGACCCCTGTGCTCAGATTTTTTGAATCTGTTGCTCTCCTTGTGGAGCTCCTGTCCTCTCCCTATCTTACTATTTCCCACATCTTTTGTAAGATTCCATGCACTCTGCCCAACAGTTGGCCATAAGTCTCAGCATCTGCTTTGATAGTCTGCAGGGCAGAGACTTTCAGGGGCCCTCTGTGACAGGCTTCTAGCTTGTTTCCTGTTTTCTTCTTCTGATGTCAATCTGCTTTGCCTCAGAACAGGATCTTAAAGGAATTTTCAAAATGACCAGATCTTGGCAAACAGCAGTAAGGGGGAACTTGGAGTCAGTTGCAGTCTCGTTCATGAGAGCTGCAGAGTCGGTGGTAGCTGTGGCCACTCCAGTAACTTCCTCCAAAGTGGATCTGGGAACTCACACTCAGGTACTCCTGGAGATCCTTGTAGCAACCTATGGGGGAAAGGGATTGTTTCAGCTCTCATTTCCACATCACAGTCCATCATTGAGGGAAGTGAAGGCAGGAATTCAAGGGAGGGACCTGAAGCAGAAACCAGGGAGGAATGCTGCTCATTGGCTCCTCTCTAGCTCAGCTCAGCATTCTGCCTATGGCTGGTGCTCCCTACAGTGAGCTCAGCCCTCCCACATCAATCAGCAATCAAGACAATTTCTCAGCAATATGGCCATGGACCAATCTGATTGAAGCAATTATTTAATTGAAGTTCCCTCTTTTCTAGGCTGTGTCAAGTTGACCATAAAAAGTAACTCGCACATCTTATTAACCATTTATTTTAATTTATATTTTGCTTTTGGTTTGGCACTAAGAACAAGGATTGAAACAATGCTTGAACCTCATTTAAACATAATCACTGCATTGAAATATAATCACATACTCTACCACGCAACTAATTAAAATTTAGAACTTAATGGATTTTAGTATAGTCACAAAATTATACAGCTATCCCCACAGTCAACTTTGTAGTGTCGTCATCATCCCACAATAAAACTCTCAGCCCATCAGCAGTTACCCTTTGTCTCCACTTCATCCCCGGCCCAAGCTCTAGGCAACCAAATCTACTTTATGTCTTTATTTATTCGCCTATTCTGCATATTTCATTTAGAGTCTCCATACAGATATTAATTAGTCTTTTTTTGACTGTCTTCTTCCAAATAGCTTCATTCAACTCTTTCTCCATTCACAATGGAGGAATCTTTCCCCATCCCTGCTGGAGGAGGATGCCTCAGAACATCTTTTTGGAAAAAAAAAATCTGCATTATGAATAAACCTCATTTTATACATGTGTCAGCTGATGGGATTTGAGTTTGTTTGTTTGTTTGTTTTGCTATTTGAACAATGCTTCTAGAACCATTAGAACACAAGTGTCTTTTGGAGAACCGTTTTCATTTCTCTTTGGTAGACAGCTGGAGGTGGACTTAGCAGGACGGATATGTAGTCTCTTGAATGGCTGCAGCATTCCCTGGTCTCTCAGAGTATGGGGGAGGGTCCAGCTTCTCTACGTGCTTGCTGATATTTACTCACAAGTTCCTTTGACACAGAAGTATTGGTGGCATGAACTGGTGTCACATTTGGTTTGTATTTACATTTCTTTGATGGCTAATGATATTGAGCATCTTTCTGTATGCTTATTGGCCATTCTGATATCTAGTTTAGAGGAACATCAGTTCAGAGCCTCTGGTTAGTTCTAAATTGGGTTATTCATCTTTTTTTCTTATTAAGTTACACAGCTCTCTGTACACTTCAGTACGAGTCCTCTATCAGGTGTATAATTTGCAAACATCCACTTTGTGTAGGTGATATTTTCAATTCCTTGATGTGCACCACATTTTTTTATTTACAGTACAGAACAGGGGAAGCCTTGAATTGAGTATGGGCAGAATCACAGGCACAGATCATTAGTAGTAAGAAAATACTGGAGATCACACAAAGCTGCTGCTGACTGAAAAGAAGCACATCAGCCCTCTTGCTCTTATGAGCTCACCTTCCTTCTGCTGTCTTTCTTTCTTTAATATTTATTTCATTTTTCACATTCATGTACAAGTAAATTGGATTCATTATAGCACTTTTATAAATATATACCATTTTACTTTGTTTTTATTCACTGCCTTGCCCAGAAACTCATACTTTTCTTTTGTTGATCCCTTCCTCCTTTATTGCCTTGTGTGTGTGTGTGTGTGTGTGTGTGTGTGTGTGTGTGTGTGAACCTGGGACTCTCCAAGCAATACCCAAGGATTCACCTGCCCCTGCTTCCCAAGGGCTGGTATTATAAGTAGGCACCATCATGCCCACTGTTTTGTGATAAGATCTCTATGTGGCCCTGGCTGTCCTAGAACTTGCCATGTAGAACAGGCTGTCCTGGAACTCCAGCCACCTGTCTCTACTTCCTGAGTGCTGGGATTAAAGGCTTGTGCTACCATACCCAGCCTTATGTATACATATTTGTCCAGGTTCTGGGAATTGAACCCATCATATCCTTATGGCTGCAAGGCAACCACTTTACCAACTGAGCCATCTCCCTAGCCTCCTAAGTTGTATTTCTTTTTTATTAAAATATTATATATTCTTGTTATAACTAATATTACTTTACATAGGGAAAGCAAATTATTCTCTCTAAGGTCAAGGTATTCTAGTGACATCTGCAGTTAACTGTTTTGTTAGAGAGGAGTTTCTAATCACTGTAAATATTAAGATTAGGCAATTACATTGACTATCTTTTAAGACTATTGTAGGAAAAATACCTGAATTAAATTACATAGCTTCTAAGATATTTTTCTACTCTACGATTTTGCTGTTGTTTGCCATTTATCCAACCATCCATCCATCTATCCATATATTCATCCATCACTTCTTTGTTCCAAGAAAATATTTAAGTCTTAAAAATTTTTATAAAATGTCATGAGGCAACATAAATTAGAAGAAACAAAAAAGGAAAAGTAATCCAGGTTATAAATATAAAATCAGAAACAGTACAGGCACAGGAGAATCCATCTTGCCAGCCAGTGTGCTAGGCTACAGAGCTGCAAACCTGCTTGGAGATTATCAGAAATCAAGGCCACAGAGGGAGACTTGGTCAGCCACAGAATTTATAGTTCCTATCAGATGCAATTCTTCTCTTCTCTAGAAGCAGAAAGAAATGTCTCCTGATCCCAGCTCTGCGAAGTCACTGCTTTACTTTAAAGTATTTCCTCTTCTGCTTCTCCTTTGGGCATTTAATCATTTTGCTAACTGCCTTTTCCCTCACTTTGGATGGCATTTAGGAATGCTGACAGCACTAAAGTTAAGAGCTATGGGCCATCACAAAGAAAGAAAGAAAGAAAGAAAGAAAGAAAGAAAGAAAGAAAGAAAGAAAGAAAGAAAGAGAAAAGAAAACAACAACAAAACAGCAAACATGTCTCTCTTCCTCAGAATCCTACACAGAAGTCCCTGGGTTTCTCTATCATGATACCTTTTGAACAATAACCACAACTACAATCTATTGGGTCCTCAGGAACTTACCTGCTTGACATCTATAATCACAAAAGTCTTACATAAGATGCTATTCTGCCATGCTATGGATGGAGAATGTATTATTCAGACCTTATGGTATGGCTGTGATGAAATAACTACAGAAGCAGCTTGTGAGGAAAAAAAGCGTCACTTTGCTCACAGTTTCCCTATGTTATTCGGCATCATGAGCTTGGGATGAGCATCATAGCTCTGACAGGAGAAGATGGAGGAGCCTGGGGCTCAAAGTCAAGCTCCTGGTGATCTTCTCACAGCGAGGCTCTGTGAGAAGTGCTTCCAGGATCTCCAGCGCTACCAGCGAGAGACCAATTATTCCACATACAAACCCATGGGAAATGTTTGTATGCAAACTGTAAAAGGGAAACAGACATGGTTGGATGATCCACTCAAGATCACAGAGCTGAATGAAACAGCCAGGATGCCCAGCCACATCTTACCTGTCAGGCTAGAGAAGAAAAAGAGTTAAGGGTGAACAAGGTGTCCTTTTTATTTCCTCTCCATGTTCCCCAAAGCAAAGTCATCATTCACATAAAAATGTAGGACTAGCCAAGGCTTCTGGAGTCTACAGATGGAAGAAATGAGATTCAATGTGAGTGACTTGTCCTGTGACCACTGACAAGGTGGGGGTTGAACATGGGTGTCTTGTTTTACCCCATTACATGACTATAAATGCTCAATCTCCCTTAAGCTTCTCCTTGGCCTCTTTACTGGTGGAGGGCAATGAAAAGAAAACAGATAATATGTGTTTACTTGACCATGTGTACATATATGTTGAGGCCAGATATCAATGTCAGATATCTCCCTCTATATTGAGATAAAGGTCTTATTATTTTGGCAAGAGACTACCTAGACAGCAGGACCCCAGGATCTGCCCATCTCTGTGCTCCTAGCATTGGAGTTAGAGATATGTTCTAATGATTGCTCAGCCATAACTTTACCCACTGAACTGCCCATCTTCCCAGACCCTCAAATGCCGATCTTTCTTCAGCAAAAAGGAGAGAGGTTCATAAAACCCAGTCCCTTTGCCTTAGATCTTCAGTTATTGGACTATGCATGTGGAGGGGTATGGAGGTAAGGGGATGTGGATTTGTGGAGGGGATGAGAGGCCTGACATGGCTATATGTATTGTGTGAATAGAGGGAAAGAAAGGAGAAAAACATTAAAGAGGCAGAGAAATAGAGAGAAGAATTATAGAATGAGTATTAGCTGAAGAAAGCACAAGAAAAAACAGGAGAATGACAGGCAAAGCATGCTGGAACTTGTTTGAGTCATGAAAGCAGGAAAGGTTCTGGCAGGATAAATCATAAAGAAAAACGACCATTTAAGAGCCAAGGGCCAATCCCCTCCTTTGGCCTGCAGTGGTGAGCCCAACCATCAGTTGGTTGTTCAGTGGGCTGACAGCGATACACAGGGTACAGAAATTTCAGTTCTATGCAGTCCCACCCATAGGAGCTCCAGGGAGATGGAGAGACACAGGACAAAAACCCCAACCTTGGAAGGAAGGTGATAACCTGCCACAGCTGTGGAAAGGTTACTATCTGTTAGTTTGCCCAGGAAAAGTGGTTGGGAAGTCCCTGTGTTCATCAAGAGGGATCTAGCCAACATATTTTAATAGTTACCAGAAACAGTGATGTAGATACATAATGATTGACTTGGGAAAAGATCTATAAGTTATTATGAAGTGGGAAAGAAGGCAGAATGAACAGTATGATACAGCTTTGTTCAGAGAATCACACAGATCTAGAAAAACTATCTGGAAGGTGTACACAAATATTTGAGTATTTCTGAAATACTGGAAAGTATGAGAAAAGAGAGAATGGTGTATAGTGATTGTTTTGGAGGGTAAGAGCTGTGTTTTCATATTTATTTTTCATTTTCAATGTTTTTCTTTTGCAGTGAGCACACAATTCTGTGTAGGCATAAGATTAGTGTATAGGAACAGCCAGTAATTATCACAATATTATGATTTCTGTACCCCCCCATATCTGGTTGCAATTCTTGTTCTAAAATTCTCCTGACTTAATGTTGTGTAAACATTGCTCCCCAATTATCCCCTGGTATGCCAACAAAGCAGTCTATAGCCAATTGCTGAGAGAATAGGGCTGGACCTACTGCCAGTCAGGAGAACAGGAGCTAGAGGAGGGAGTAGAGCACTGAGCCACGGGAGAGATCCAGGTGAGACCAGGAGAGGGGCTGGAGCGAGGAAAGCTGCAGTGTGCAAGTATCCCTGGGATGTACACTGAGAGGAGACAAGATTAGTTTAGAAGGCTAAGAATAGAGTAATAACTGCTCAGTTATTATGTTGTGAAGTGTATTATTAAACAAATGCAAAAGAATCTCAATTATCTGTGTGATATCCGGGTTAAGAGAGAAACTGAGAAACAAACACAATTTTATAAAATTAACTATAACATTTCCCTTATAAAGCAGAAAAACAGTAAAGAGAACACTACAAAAGGATGCATAAAGGAAAGGATGTGAATGACATAGAACCAAGTGTGTGTTCAACCCATTATTGATGGTTAAAGGAGACTCTACTTGGAAGCCCAGAACTAACCAATGAGTCTAGTAGGTCCATCTCTGGCCAGTCAAAGGGGCTAGATCTCTGTGGATCCAGTTTCCTCTTTCCTGTTCCTAACCTCCCTAATTCTACACCCTCTTCTTCTTTGCCCAATCTGGTTCTAGCTGCCTGGCATTGTAGGATGGGAATTCAACTGCACCCTAGGAAACACCTACAGAGTTGGGCCCAGATGGATTTTGCCCTTGTTCCCCGAGGGGCAGGGGAAAGGGGGAACAAGAAGGGAAAGGAAGACATGATGGAGTATGGAGTTTCTATCTGGGGTTTTCCCTCTTGTGTTCTTGGGAAATGAGCCAAGAGTTTGGAGAGACCATGAACACATGTATTCCAACCCAGATGGGATAAAGATGACTTGAAAAACCTGGTGGGTGACATGGCTCAGTGGTTTGTAACATGTGCTGTTCCCCCATTCACATCTGATGGTCACAATTGCCTGTAACTCCAGCTCCAGGGAGGTATGATGTATTTTGTCTTTGATGGTACCTGTACTCATGCTTCTGAGCACAAACACACATACACAGAAGCACACACACACACTCACAAACACACACATAGAAGAGCACACACACACATAGAAGAGCACACATACACATAGAAGCACACTCACACAAACATACATACAAATAAAAGTACACACACAAACACACACATGGAAGAGTACACACACAGAAGTACACACTCACAAACACACACAGAAGAGCACATACAGAGAAGCATGCTCACACAAACACATATACATACACACAGACAAGCACACCTACAGAGAGAAGCACACACAGAGACACACACATATGCATGCTTAAAAGTAAATGTGAGAAAAGATGATCGTGCATGGGGTAATACCCAGATTGCAAGTTCCTCTGCAGAAAATTTAGGAAGATGTTCTTGACAGCTGACCAATGGGACTTGTGGTCCCATTTGTTCCTTTAAAGTTTGGGTCTGGCGTTTGAGGATACTGTTGAGGCCACTTGCCATGTGAGCAATGGGAGCAGCCAACTACAGGGCCAGAATAAAGGAGACCACAAAAATACTTTTGGGGTTGAATAAAGACTGCACAGAGCGGACTTGAACACAGGCTGTTCCCGTTCAAGTTTGTCACTGGACCTGTTTTTCCTTACAGGCATTTTTTTTTATAAACTATGCATATCAAATAGAATAAACCCTACTATTTAAAACATAATTGCTGACAGCTGCTTCTGCTCTCAAACAGTGATATGATTTCTCTCTGGAGGAGATGAAGTTTTGTTTAGCAAAATTCAATTTAATTAGATGCTTGAGCAAGCATCCCTCTTCTGCCCGTTCCCTCAGCTGTGGAGTAGGGAGGAGGCATGCTAAGGAAATGGCCAGAAAACTAAAGCATTAACCTCTCTGATAGGAATAAAAAGGGAAGAAAGCTCAACCTGAAGTGGTGGTCGTGGCAGAAGCTGTGGAACTATAGCTAGAAATGTCCCAATGTCTCAGATGGTTAGAACACCAGCATCAAAAAAAAAAAAAAAACAATAGAAGAGTAGGTTTTAATCAATCAGCTCTGGGTCTTTGCAGAGCTTTTCATAAGAGCATTGCTCAGCTGACAAGGTAAATGGGCAGAGGTTTAGAAACTGTGCTCTTGGTGGAGACCGCCCAGTGAGGCATGACTCTGCCACCTCCGTCACTTGTCACGGGTTCCTGGACTTCCTGACCTTTCAGCCCCATCACTCACAAAACAGGAAAGGTACTATGTGAGGGTTAAATGGGGTCCACTGTAAGAACCACTCAGAGTTACGCCTGGTCTATTGGGACTGCAGGGACGGCCAGCTGAGGTGTGATGAGGAGATGACAGGAAGGCGGCTGTGATGACACTGCATAATCACTGTGGCTGTGCCCGGCATCACCCCACCCTCCAGTGTCTGGTGTCAGCTGGGGGAGGCTGAACACTGAAATTAAGGTGAATTAGTTCAGGGATTCTCAAAGTGTGATTCCTGGACCAGCAGCTTCGGACTCACTGGAGAACTTGCTAAAATCTGTACACCTAAAGAACTAATCATGAGGGAGGGCTCTGGCTAAAATACTTAATCCCCATCCAGAAAGGCAAAGAGGATGGACATTAGAAGAAGGAGAAAACAGTCAACAAGTCAGGAGCCTGCACAGAGGGCCCCTGAAAGGCTCTGCCCTGCAGACTATCAAAGCAGATGCTGAGACTTATGGCCAACTGTTGGGCAGAGTGCAGGGAACCTTATGAAAGAAGCAGGAAATAGTAAGGTCTGGAGAAGACAGGAGCTTCACAAGGAGAGCAACAGATTCAAAAAATCTGAGCACAGGGGTCTTTCCTGAGACTGATACTTCAACCAAGTACCATGCATGGAGAAAACCTAGAACCCCTGCACAGATGTAACCCATGGCAGTTCAGTGTCCAAGTGGATTCCATAGTAATGGGAACAGGGACTGTCTCTGACATGAACTGATTGGCCTGCTCTTTGATCACCAACCCCTGAGGGGGATGCTGCACTACCAGGCCACAGAGGAAGACAATGCAACCACTCCTGATGAGACCTAATAGACTAGGATGCGAAGGAAGGAGAAGAAGACCTCCCCTATCAGTGGACTTGGGGAGGGGCATGCGTGGAGAAGGGGGAGGAGTGGCGGGGTTGGGAAGGGAAGAGGGAGGGAGCCACAGGGGGGGGGATACAAAGTGAATAAAGTGTAATTAATAAAAAATTAAACAAAAAAATTAAACAAACAAACAAAAAGCAGGCTTTAAGCTCCTCCCCAGAACCGTGGGACAAGAATCAGCAGTGTGGCTTGCTATCAGTGTGAGATTGGTGCCCACTAAACTCTGAGAAACACCAAAGGCAAGAACACTCTTCCAGCGTCTTACAAGAAAGGAACCACAGTATCGATGTTTTTCTTCCTTGTGTAGTACAGTCATGTACTTTCACTGAGTATGCCTATACACTAACATTTACACTTACCAAAAGAGATTGTATGCCTTCACTTCTGTTGTAGAATTTGGTCCTTTGAGAAAACTGCTGCCATTTCCATCAGATCAGCCTGCTTGCAAGAGTCCATTGTACTGGGCTTGGCGTTCCCTGACAGGAGGAGGTGGCGAAGGATGTCACTGGGCCTTCACCTAAGGGTCCAGTTCTTTTTCTTAGCTACTTGTATAGACTTCTGTCCTACTTGCATGTGCTCTCTGGGACATGGGAGGTTTAAGTATGTGTATTGGCTGGCTGGGGAAGGTTAGTTGGAGATGGGCTCTATTTATGCAGCTATGTTCAGGAAGGTCATTGCCACTGCTTTGGGATTCTGTAAGCAATCCCAGTAAACACATTAGCTTGCCAGCTTGATCTGTGCTGGAATCATACTTTGATTTGTTCTAAGGAGTGGGTGGGACATTGCTTATGTCTCCCCAGGGAAGGAATTCTCAAAACATCTTTTTTTCCCCATGCTGGGACTGAGCCTGAGCCTTGAATAATGAAGGCAAGCACTCCACTGAGTTATAACCCCAGCCTGTGCTTTTTGGGGTGGGGGAGACACTATCTTACTATGGAGCTCAAGCTGGCCTGGAACTTGCAATCTCCCTCCCTGCCTCAACGGTCTGAGTTAGGATTCCAGACCTGAACTGCCACACCTGATACATGTCCCTCCTCTCACCCTGGAGTGCCCATCCTCCTCAGTTTAAGTCATCAGCTTAACAATTCAAAGCTCAAACTTCCAGCAGTACTGTTTGTCCTCCTCCCTAAGTGACGTTAGGGTACAAGGGGAAGCTGGGGCCAGCTCACGGTGTGGCTGTACATCTTGCTGTCTCCCATCCAGCCCTGATCTGAGGCTCTGCTTCTGACTACACTCATCTACGCTTTTGGTTCTTTCTGGTGGCGCCTGCTGGTCCCTGTCAGCTCCTTGTCTGCTACAGTCTTGCTCAGTCCTACCACACAGACCTCTTTGGTCTCTAGTGACTTGGATAGCAGGCAAGAGCTCAAGGAGGAGAGGAAATACCTTTAGTGAGAAAGGACGAAGCGTTCATTTATCTCACAGCCATTCACTGTGCTTTCTCTTTTCTTTTCTCCCCCCACCCCCCTTTAATGAAAAGCCAAAATAGAAGACATCTGTCTTCAAGATTGAAATTTAATGAAAGCAGGTAACACTCGGGGAGGCTCTGGTTGTTATAATTGCTTAAAAATTCAATTCAAAATTCTTCCGAAGAACTCAAGGTCTAGGTTATATGACAAGACACATCAGGAATTAAATTTCCTTCTTCTTTAGATACAACAAAAACTAATGTCTCTAATGTAAATCTGGATTTAATATAAAACCAAACCTTTTCTAATTATTGCAGGGCAGTTTCTTTGCCTTTGCTGGCTTCTAAAATAAACACAGTTTAAAAAACTTATTTAGCATTCTACATAGGTAAGCAATAAAGAGGCTCATTCCCTAACATTTTTCTCCCTTAAATGTTGCTCAAATTCTACCTGACGTGCAAGCCACTCAAGGACCATGGCTTAGAAGAGTTGCAGGTGATACACTTTCGAGGTCACTAAGTATCAGGTATATTAGGTATTAAGCTGAAGTAACACACAACCTCAACATCTCACTGCCTTACCACAGCAAAAATTGCATGTGGGGGGTTATTATTATTATTATTTTAAATCTGCTCATTCTGCTTTTCTCTTGAACTCACCAGCCTTGACTCCACATAGACTCCTGGGACCCAGGCTTCACTCTGGCTTGGGCTCTGTTTTTCCAGAAGAGCAAGGGGTATGTGGCAGGTGTACAGTTTGTCTTAAAAATTCTGCCCAGAAATGACAAATAATTTCTGTTCACATTTTGTTAACCCAAGCGAGCCACATGATCATACCTAACTTTCAGTTGGGAAGGTTCAAATCTATTATGTGCCCTCACAGAGCAACCACAGCTTTTATTCAAATGTTGGCTCTGAGCCCTATGCTGCCACACTGAACCAAAACCAGCTTTCTGAGTAAGGGCTCAAGATGACAATTCTGTTGTCCACCACAGCTTGATAACCATGATCCTGCCATTCATGGAAGCCTCATTGCTCCAGGCAAGGCACCCATTTCCTGGTAGCAATTCAGAAAATGAAAAAAAAAAAGTAACACAACACTAACTCCTCCCCCATGCTCACCCTCCGCACAGGCCAAAGAGATGGTCACTTCTTCACCATTTTGCCAATGTTTACAGAAGAGGTGGAAAGCCAGAACACTCAGCACCATGTTCCTGGGGAAAATCTCTGCCATCTAACATTTTTGTAAAACTTTAAGGCAATCAGGCAACTGGGAAAAAAAAACAAATTATTTCTCACTGAAATGAATTACACATTTTTTTTCACAATTATAGACTCGTTATGCACATAAAGCCAAACCCAAAGGCCTTAAGAGGAATTCGATGAATCTTAAGTTTCCGCAGGACTTACTTCAAGCCAGCCACGTTCTGACGCTCTTAACAAGGAGGGTAGATCTGCTGTGTCCTGCTGGGTAGGTGCAGTATGCAATGGGGCAACAACTCCCAAAGCCTGCAGTATATGAGAAGAGATACATTTGTGTTCTGAGGGGCCAGAGATGAGTCTATATGTCACTAGTACCTACAGTTTAGCCTTCTTGTACCTCTAAAGTGCCATGATTTTGTGAACTGCATTATAGTGGGAGTCTACTGATAGCCTTGGGCAATGACCACTTTAAATGCTCCAGATCTTTTTCTTCATGCTTCAAGTCATTTAGACTTTGCAGTAACCATATCTATTAGTGTGCTTTGTATTATTTTAAGAAAATGCCCAAGGCAGAGTAATTTATAAAGAGGTTTATTTGGTCCCTGGAACACCACGGCACTAGCGTCCTGGCAAGGTTTCCCTTGCTGCATTACATCCCAGGAAAGAAGTAGAAAGAGGAGGAAGGACTTAGGAGACTGGAGGGATTGGTGCCTTTTGTTTATAACAATGTTGTGATGAATGTACTTCTATAGATTCAGCCACTCCTTCAGACCAACATTAATCCGTTTGTAAAAGTAGATCTCCATGATCTAGTTAACCTCCACTAGGCTCCATCTCATCGCATCTCAATCATCTCATTGAGCCCAGGCTGACCTTGAACTTGAGATCACCCTACCTTTGCTTCCTGACTGCTGGGACCACTGGTGTGTACCACCACATACCAAGAAAACATACCTTCTCCTCTTGTGTTGGAATCAAGCCCAATCCCTTGCCCATGCTGGGCAAGTTCCCTATCACTGATTCCTCCTCCCCTAGGCCTGCACATTCACCTTTTAGAGGCTCTACAATCTTAGCACACCATACTTGGGACAAATAATTTCCAAACCAAGCAGCTTATAAGGCAGGTACCAGTCCTATCACCTCTTAAACAACAGATGAAGAAACAGGTCTAGAAAAATTAAGTGCTTCGTGTAAGGCTATCTAGATGCTAATTGTAGGGATGGGACAAACACAAGTGTTCTGCCAGATCCCACCTGGGATGGAAACTTGATGGGGTGGGAAAGTATTAAAGAAAGGACAGACGCATAGATAAACATCTGGGGTAAGGATAAGGCAGGGCTGTGCTTGCTTTGACAGAAGGCACCAACTATCCCTTCATTCTGGAACCTCAAGTTTGTTAAGTTTGCAGCACAGGGGGATAGATCAGTCAGTCTCAGTAGGAAGTCTCTGTGGGCCAGCGGTCTACAATCAGGCTGTAAATATCCTGGAGGAGGAAGCTTCTATTGCTAGCATTTGCACACACTGGTAAATTGTGTATAAACACTCACATTTCCTGTCTACACTCACACTCAGAACAGAGGAAGGCTCTGTCAGTTCTAAGTCTGATCCATATAGGGAAGGCTCTCCCAATTTCCTATGGTTCTGAGGCCTTGGGGCCTTGCCATGGTTGGACTCATGTCAACAATACACATCCACTCAGCACTTTGACCTTTTTACAGACTCATTCAAGTCTTGTTCCTCTTTCCATGGGTACTCTGGGTCCCTAGCTCAATTCTTAGTCATTATGTGATATTGGATCTACCTGAAGGAAGTAGGTATCAGTAGGGTATTCTTATGGTTTTGATATGAGGAATTACCCCTAAAGTGTCTTGTGTTGAAGACTTGGTTCCCAGCTGGTGGTACTGTTGAAAAGTGGTGGGATTGTGAGGGATTTGACCTAAAGAATGGATTAAAAATATAGATTGGGTTCTCAGTTTGGAGGCACTCTTGGGAGGTTGTGTAAACTCGGAGGTGGGGCCTAGGTGGAGGAAGTAGGTCACTAAAAGTATGGCCATGAAGGGTGTTTATTGTTCTAATCCCTCTGTCTCTTTCTACTTTCTGGCTGCCAAAGATAAGCAGTTTTCCTCTGCCATGCCTTTCTGCCATGAGCTCCTGCATTGCCACAGGCAGAAAAGCAACAGAGCCAGCTGACCATGGACTGAAGCCTCTGGAACAAGAAGCCACGGTAAATCCTTCCTCAGATTTCCTCAGGTATTTGTCATAGCAATGAAAAGTGATGACCAAGGGCATCCATTACAACAGGCATTCAGAATGAGCTAGTCCATTTGACCAAGGGCTGGCGAAACTACACCCAGTAGAGGGGCTCAGCTCTGAGTGTTTTGCTTTCAAAAGAGTGTAGGCAGTTTGGATATGGCTCACAAGAGGCTCATCAGTACAGTGAGGAATCTAGCATTTAGTCAATAATAAACTTACACTGGGGTTCTAACTATATGAAAAAGCTTACTTGAACTGTTTTGTTTAAGCGTTTATAACATAAGATAACTCCTAACATTATTGCAGGTTGATAGACAAAAAAATGGAGGCACAGAGAGGCCATAAAAAAATGCACATACATGCCTAATAACTGTCAGGACCAGGTATAACTTGTTAGTGCACATCAGCCTATTTTAGGCCAGGGTTGTGAAGAACCACTGAAGGATTCCATTAAAACACAGATGCTGATTCAGGTCTGAAGGAGGGGGAGTAGTCTACATGCTCCCTAATGATGCCGCTGGACCACAGATCATACCATAAACAGTGGGGCTCCTGAATGCTCTGTTTGAAACTGGGCAGCGATGGGAAGAACCAACGGTGATTAGCCTCAAGGCATCTCAGTGGGGTGGAACTGAGTAGCATAGTGATCTTCAAATATTTAAGGCCCTCTCTGTGAAAAGCAAATCAGATTTGAGTTGTAGAGCCCTCAAGGACAGAATGTTCTTGAAGCATGTCTTTATTTCCAGCCTTGGAGCTTCAGACTTCTACACCTAACTGTCTGCAAAGCTAGGGTAGGCTATCCTTAATGTAGCTCAAACTTGGGATGCTAAGTCCATCCATCCTCCCAAGTTTCTATTTCATTTACTCACATAAGAACTTGGAACCACCTTTATCCAGCCACCCCAACCTCTAATTAGTCATCAAGATCTGTCCTTCTGATTTCCTGTGTTAACAGCCTACCTTCCTTCTTTCTATTTCCATTTTTACCTCTTCTGTTGCTTCCAGCCCAAGATTTTCCCAAGGTCTGTAATGATTATATTTCACACCCTAGCTTCCAATATGACAGTCTTCAGTCCTCTCCCCACATGTGGCTACCAGAATGAGCAATCTGGGATCCATTTCTTAAGCCATATCTTCTTGGTTTGAAGAACCAAAGCTGTGACTCTTTCAGTTTTCAGAATGAGACTCTATCTCCTCTGAAAGACCAGCACTCTCCTTGCCTGAGTTTGTCCCTTCTAAGTTTTCATGTCCTTATTCTCTTCCATTCCCCACCTTGCCCATATCACCAAACTCTGTGTTTTCCTCAATTTCTTCCTTTCTTCTTATCCAGGCTGGTTCCACCATCAGGAAAGGTCTTCGCCTGCCAATCTATCCATCCATGGTGTAATGATGTTTTTCCCAGATAGAACTCTTACTGCTCCCTCTTTGAGTTCCCATATGTGTATACTTCAATATTCTGCCTAACAATGCAATAAACACGACACTAAAAAGATTTGGGAATATATCTCTCTCTCTCTTACATGAACCAATTATGTTTTATACGGCTATCTACAAATACTGCTGATGTAAAGTTATTTGTTTACACAAAAACCTTGGGGTTCTTTTTGACTTCTCCTTACATCTGCATACAATCTAATAATTCCTTCTGGCTTATCTTGGTGTCCATCTGGAGCCCAACCGCTTCTCATTGCTGGAGAGCCTCAGCAGTCTGCTAACAGGTCTTTCACCTTCCTTCTTCACCGTTGTGTTCACACTCAGTAACTAGGGCAAGGGTCTGAACACACTAGCTAGCACACTCACTATCACCCCTTCACTTCTCCCTTCACACTGAGAATGAAATCCAAAGCCCGGACACTTTCTCCAGACCCCACGTTCCCACCTTTTTCTTTCACACACACTACTCTCCGGCCATTGTGGCCTTTGTGCTCTTAATCGGGTTTGCAAGCAGACACATCTTTAAATCCTCACTCTTCATCAGAATAACATCGTTATCACTTTTTATCCTTTATCAGAATGCTCTTCCAGAGACAGATTTCCTCTCTCTTCAAGCCATGTCTTCATCCAAAGCAACCTCCTCAGGACAGTCTTCCATGATCATGCTTTCAAAACTCAAACCCCTCCTACTCTCAACATCCTGACCTTGGTTTAATTTCTCCATGCTACTCTGTGTCCTTAATTAGTTTTCACTCTATTGCTTTAATGATATAACATCTGATACTGGGTACTTGATAAAGAAAAGAGGTTTATTTGGACTTTGTCATTCTGAAGATTGGGAAGTCTAACATCCTGCAGCTGCATTAGATGAAGGCTCTGTGATGCATCAACTCATGGTAGAACGTGAGAGAAAAAGGGAGGATATCAAAAGAGGTAAGACAGAGCTCTCACTGTAGCTAACCCGTTCCCCTGGGAAAGACAGAAATCCATATGAAGGTGCCATCCCATGATCAGTTTTTTTCCCATTGTGTCCCATCTCTCAGCATTCTCTATTGAGGAATTAATAGTCTATTACATGGCCTATTAGGAAATCCCTTGATATCAACAATCATACATGTTTTGTTTCTTAAATTGTACTTTCACCCACTAGTATCTGTGTTCCTGGAAAACAAGAGCCTTTGTCTTGTTCTTTATTGTATCCCATGCCTAGATAATGCATGGCCCATAGCAGGTACTTAGTGATGACATGTGACTAAAAGTTCTAGGGCAACATTGTTTAATTCATTAGAAAGACAGACTCCCTGTCAGTGGATCCTGACAATGGCCTGCCTTTGGATGGAATAGATCACCTGGCATGAAGAAGTTTGATGCATGGAAAGATGGACAAGAATGCTCACGCATGTATGTGTGGGGACTCAGCACCTTGTGTGGGGCAAGAAGAGGAGTCTTCATACTAAAGATTCAGCTATAATCATTCTCATGTACTTGCCTGGACCTTAGGGAGCTATGATAGGAAGCCTGGAGCTTCTGGAAGAAATCTAGTTTCCAAAGTTTCTGAAGCCACTGTGACGTGTTTTCCAACATACAATGTTATCTCACCTTTTAAGAAAATGCTTTAAGGGAGGGTTGGGGAGGGTGGGAGGGAATGAGGGAGGGGGCTACGCATGGGATGCAAAGAACCTAACCTGTGATTGATATAAAAATAAATAAAAAAAAGAAGAAAAAAAAAGAAAATGCTTTAGACAGAAGGACAAGGAAGAAAACCACAGATAGTTTATTAGAGGGACTCACTATTCAACTACAAATTAGAGGAACACTATTAATATTTTAATTGCATATTTTGTCTGTTTTTACTTTTTGCTTCTGTTTTATAGGACGCACATGTTTCTATATTAATTATTACTTCAGAACAAATTACACCCCATACATCTTAGAAAGGCCATATCTTAGCAAAGACATATGCATACTTGCTTTCTCAGGTCTCTGGTCTCTGGCTGAATTGGTGGTTTGACCTCCACATTGTTCATGTGTTGTTGTCAGGCTGAGCCTGGGTTAGTCTCAAAGCTGTCTTTGCTCACAGTCTGGCATCTGGGCTTGACTCTAGTGGCATCTAAGGTTCCTCAGACACCTTTATCCCTCTGTGGTCAGATGATATGGACTCCCCAGCACAGGCTTCGGAGCTCCCAGGAGGGATAGAGATGATGGCTCAGGATTCTAAAAGCCCTTTGAGAAATAGAGCCAGGCAAGGATCTTTTATGAGCTAGCCTTGGCAGTGATTAGCAAGCTGAGAGAGCGCTCAGTTAGCCTCACTCTATTGATTTCATTGCTGCCGATTTCATTTAGTTTAACAAATGTGAGCTGAATGACCACCAAAGGCAGGCTCCCAAGCACTGTTGTAGGTTCATAAAGATGAATTAGGCACATTTCTTCTCTTCAGTTTATCTCAATGGGAAGGATGTTCCCATATTCTATTTTTTTTCTTTAAGTTTTATGCTAATCACTTCAATAACAGATCTAACATTTATGGTGTATTCAAAAAAGATTTAAGTAAATTAATTCTTACAAATTACTGTGCCCAGAACCTAGCTTGAAACAAGAGATCCATAAGCTTCAAAACTTTCTGGTTAACTTTCTGTTTACACTCAGATACATTCTTGACTTGTCTGTTCTGTACTTTAGGGGAGCTACATTCTCTGGGTTCCCTCACCCTGTAACTCCCAGGAAGGTTCAGCCATTGGAGGCGCTGGTGGGAGACTAGAATACAGATTTTGGAGAATGGCCAGGATATTTTTACTCCCTTTCTTTGCATTCCAGGGCATTTCTCTGTGTCTCTGGCACAAACCCGGATGTGGTTTTATCTCCTTCGAGACAGCCTCCTACTGTCCCTCCATCCCTAGCAGCTTGCCAGCATGTCTAATCTCCAAGCTGCCTTCTGGGCCTTTGGCTTCTTACCATGATCATCAACTGCGTTGCTCATTTTCTCTAAGGAGTTCCTTTGGATTGCAAGACCTCGAGTGCTTCCTGTCTCCTTGTGAAAGGGTGAGCTGTTCACGTTAATGCTACTATTGCATTTAGGTGTATGACAACTCCCTTGCATAAATACTTTTATTATTGTACAGACAAGAAAACAAAACTAGGCAGAGGAAGACTACATCACTTGGTGTGTCACAGACTTAGCAAGTGATGGAGCTGGGATGTAAACTTGGATGTATCTGTCTTTGATCAAGTATATTCTGTGCACAGGTAAAATATCCTTCAACCCACTCTCTGCTCTGAAAAGCTGGGGAAGGATGCCTCTGGATATCTGGGGTCATATTCTTTGTAGGAATCTTTCTAAGCCATTTCTTTATGATGTTCCTCTCCATGGGAACTCATAAATGAATAATCTAT
Source organism: Pachyuromys duprasi (assembly GCA_028658305.1). Classification (NCBI taxonomy): domain Eukaryota; kingdom Metazoa; phylum Chordata; class Mammalia; order Rodentia; family Muridae; genus Pachyuromys; species Pachyuromys duprasi. The sequence continues at coordinate 85,138,501 of CM053766.1, forward strand.
ATGAGGTTCATTTCTGCCTGGCCCTGTTTGAATGATTTATTAGTGATTTAAAACACTTTACTGTCTAATGTACAGGCATAGAAAGGGTAGGTGATGCAGGGTTTGTGGTCATGTCTATAAAACACAGAACCAGGTTCCTGCAATGAGTGTAACCTTGGTTACCTAAGGTGTTTTTCTTCTGTCTCTAGAGTCACTGACAATAACTTTATAAAAAGTCATTCATAATACTCCGAGGAGTGATGTGCTATACAGAAGGCACTCAACATTTAAAATAGCTGCCTTTGAAAGAGAGAAAGAGAGAGAGAGGAAGCTTTATAAAGTGGAAAATTATCATTGTTCCCTAGAGTCTAGTATGAGAAATGCAACATCAGATTAATCTCAGACACAAAATAAGAATCATCAAGGATCCCTCTAGTCCAGAAAAACGTTAAACTGGGATGCTGATGAGAGAAGACTTTGGTTCAGAGCAATAGGCTTGTAGTTTATTGAAGTGATCACTGCTGCTACCAAGATGATAGTTAACCTTTTTAAGCACGCATTCATTCTTGAGCTTTACCAGTTAGAGGCACAAATTCATTGCTTCAGGAATTTTTAACAAGCTGAGTAGCCATGAGTAGTTTGCTGGAGTCACTCATGGCCCTGGACTTCTGGGGCTCCAACTATGAAACTTACCTTGCTCAGCCACTTGGGTGAGTTGAAGATTGACTACAGGCTTTGGTTTGATGTTGCCTCTGTAAGTGATATCAGAGTGAGGTGTGCAGTATGGATGTTTGAAGAAGGCATTAGTGTCAGTGGGATGCAGACAGAAGAAAGATGCTGCAACCCTAAGTGACTCACTCCTGCCTCCATCCCCTACAATCCAGAAAGCAAGGGGACCCTCTCTTTATAGTCATTTCCCTTCCTCGGTTTCAGCTTCCTCCGTGGGCAATGACCTTGAATCTTGTGTGGTTCAAGGCCATCTCTAGGCAGCAAAGGCAGAGAAACATTCTATGACTTTCACTTACCACTTGCAGTTACATTTCCTGATTCTTGGATGTGGGACACTGCAGTTTATCCATTTTTATGCTATTCAGAGTGAGCTGACCTGATAAGTCTGTTGAATCCTTTTCTGGGGTGGCGGGGAGGTCAGGGGGAGGTTCCAAAAGCCAAAATGGAAACCAAGCCTAAGAGGATCAAACCCCAAGTTTCAGCTCTGGAAGATGACTCAGTCAAGTGCTTGCTCTCTGAGTGTGAGGACTTGAGTTTGATCCCCTGAGCATGTGCTTGTTTGTTTGTTGTAAAGCTAGGAGTGAGGGTTCTTTTTTGAATTGCCAGTACTGGCAAGGTGGACACAGACAGATCTCCGGGGTTCCCTCACTGGCCAGCCACCCCCTCATCTACTTAGTGAGCTCCAGGTCAGAGAGGGTGTCTACAGAAACAAAAGGTCCTGAAGAATAACACCTAAGATTTGCCCTCTCACTTCCACGTGCATTTTCATACAAATATAAGCATGCATCCGCACTGACCTCCACATAGATTCTAAGCTTTCACTACCAGGCAAAGCACACAAGCCTGTGCTTGAGTGGCAGGCTCACTGTGCTGCCCTTTCAGACTCTATGCCTCTCTATCAATAATGCAAACAGCAGTTCATGGCAAGAGCAGCCATGATGCTTAAAACTCCCAGAGATCAGGCTGTATCCCCATTGTGATTTCAGAGAATAAATACAGTGAAGGAGGCCCAAGCAGCAGGCAGCAGGCATCTTGCCTTGAGCTCTTGGTGCCTCCGCTGACCCTGGTAGCAGGTAAGAAATAATTACTGAAAAGCGAAAAGAAAGTATCAGTCTATTGTATATTTTACAGCATGAAACCGCATCAGTTTTTAGTACTTAATACAGAAAATTTCCAACTTTCATATCACAGAGATTAGAAGGGAGGGGCCTACTGGCTGGTGATTCTTATCTCATGTTTCACACTAAGAGGAGAGTTAATGAGAAGGTAAGAACAAAGCTTTGCCATAATAGCTAGCATTTATTCATAAATAGAAAAAAAATTTTGCAAGAATCAACACGCAGTTAGCTAGAATCTTCTAGTCCCAATTCCAAATACATTCTTTATTGGCTCAGCCCAAGTTATATAACTACGTGTGTCCCAGTCATCTTTAGGTATGGTGATGCTAGCCTCATCCAGGACATATGGCTACCCAGAGCCCATGTCTTTGGTTGATGTGGCAGGCCAGGGTCCTTATGCTGAACAGAACTAATTAGTGTCTTGGAAATTAAGATGACTTGGACAGTGATGTCTGCTTTCGGAATGTCACTATTCCAAATGTGATAGCCTCCCTTGAATTCCCCATTTTCTTTCTTTTAAAAAAGTGTATGTGTGTGTGTATGTGTGTGTGTTGGTGGTGGTAGTAGTGATGTGTGTCATAGAAAGCATGTGGAGGTCAGAGGACAACTTGTGGGAAGTTGTTCTCTCTTTCCATTATGTAGGTTCTACAGATTGAATACTCTTACCTACTGAGTTCTCTTGGCAGCCCAATCCCCCACTTTCTAGTTTAATTCCATTTTCAGGATTCAGGACATCAACTGTGAGATGGACACAAGGCTAAGGACCCATATCTGAGCTGATGAATTTGCAACATAGCTATATATTTCCCTGTAACTGTCACTAGGCTCATCATTGGTTAGATTCATTAACCTGGTGGTGGCCAGGTTACGTGAATCACTCAGTGGCTACACAGTCACCAAAATATCTAGAAATTGTAAGTCTTGTCTTTTGTTCTTATGGCCCTTCTTGGCCTGGATTATCTTTACATAATCCAGCTACTGAAATCCTATTTGATATTCCTTTTGTTTTTTCCTTTTGAGAAAGAGTTTCTCTGTGTAGCCCAGGTTGTCCTGGAACTTACTCTGCAGAAGAGACTGACTCAGAGCTCTGCCTGTCTCTGCCACCTGAGTGCACCACACTGCAGGGCTGCTTTCCAGGATTGTCAGTGCACAATTCGACTGCCGACCTTCCTTGTACCCAGCCTCCGGCCCCCCTCCCCGCCATAATCCTGACGAGTTTAAAACTGCCACCTTTTGCAAACAAAATATATAGGATTCTTATTTGAATTTTAATTTCAGATGCCAAAAGAGAAAATTTAACAAATGCAGTGCCGAAAGGCATACATGTTCACATTAAAATATTTATTGTTTACTTGAAAATAAATGTCTTATATTTTAAGAAAAGATTTGTTTCTATTTTAAATTATGCTAATGAGTGTGTGTCGATGTGTGATTATGTGAACACAGTGCACGTGCCTATGGAAGGTGCTGAATCCCCTGGCGATGGCGCTCCAGAAGGCTGCCAGTGCCCCGACCTAAGTGCTGGGAACGAAACTCGGGTACTCTGCAAAAGCAATATAAACTCTCAATCTCTCTGCCAACCCCAGATGACCTGTGTTTCTATCCAGTACTCCTACTTCAGTTTTGTTCAGCGACAATATCTTCTTTTCTACCAACGTTTTGGCTATACTCTCCTGTTTCGAGCTTTTGAAGTTCTGTTGCCCATTGGTTGATTGTTTCTATTTTATATTCTTCTTTAAATTGTACGACGCTTGCATGCAGAATCATCCTATGTTATCTTTTTATTTCCCATATCACCTAAGGGGATTTCTTACACACAATAGAAATTAATAACTTTGAGTAAGGAATAGAGTATTTACTGAACATGGGCCTTTGGCTATCACATAAATGAGAGACACATTTGCAACCCAAAATCGAAGCTATTCCCTCAAATTATTGTGAAACACATGCTTTACTTAAACAGTGAAATATGAGCCTCATTATGAAATGTCTTTGTCTTCTATATCATATAAAAACTAAACTCTACCAGAACTGTATGAAATGGATATTATAACTCACGTCAGAGATGAAAACAGCAAAGTCACAAGAACAGTGTGCTTAAAATTACAATGTCAGTAATGGGCGACCCAATTCACAGCCCACAGCTCTGGGACCAAAGAAAGACAGCACCGATCTTGTCTTTTAGTGATTTAGAAGGGGGCAGGAATACATTTCTCTTTTGTGTGTAAATCAGTCCCCGGAGGTGGGCAAATCCACTTCTGGGGTCACCCAGGACCTCTCTCCTGCCTTGTCACCATCTTCTTGTTGCTGTTTCTTTTGCATGACTGATGTCAACTCAATGTCTGCATTCTAGTCTGAAGAGCTGGAAAAGTAGAAAGTAAAGGACAATGTAACTTCCTTGAAAGATGTTGTCTAGCTTTTATTCACACATCCTGTTGACTCTTAGCCATTGGTCAGACCTTAGGCACAGAGCCATACCTGGCTGCTAGGGAAGCTGGGAAATGTATCCTTTAGATAGGAGTGTCTTAGAAATATCCAGAACCTCTGGGTTAGCCATCACAGGGAAGGGTATGGAGCAGATGCTGGGTGGCAGTTGTGAAGAAGAGAGATGAGAGAGCGTAGAAACTTCCAGGACATGTGCAGATAGAGGACTGAGTTTTCATTCTCTGAATGTTGTGTGGGAGTGGCTACAATACATATTTATTTTTTATTGGTTGAACACGTTAGACAGAAATAAGATGTTTTGATCAAATCTGCCCCTACTACCTTCCCTGCAGTTCCTCCCATAACCTCCTCCCCCACTATTTTATCCTCCAACTTCATAAACTCTTTTTTTTTAACCACTGAATGCTGTCAACATGTCCATGGGTGTAGGGCCAGCTCCTTGAACATGGGTAACCTGTTGGGGGCCTCATCCAAAGACAACTGACATCCCTTTCCCCAGAAGCTATTAATTGCCAGTAGATCCTCAGATACAGTGGGACTTTTTGAGCTCTCTCTCCTTACCCATGATGTAATTTTGGTTAGTTTAATTCCATGCAGGTGTTGCAAGTGTAGCCTTGGCTCTGTGGTTCCTATGTGTAACAGCCCTGACCTGTCCACATTTGCTCTTTTTCTGATCACCCCATACTTGACTATCTTGTCTGTGTCTGAGAAATTCCCCACTTACAGAAACTTCTGCCTCCCAGTGAATGATTCCTTTTCCTCCCATTCTCTGTAGAAGCCAGGAATTTGCTTTTCCAGCCTTCTTGGAATAGAGTTGCCTAACTTACTCTTACTTCAGGAAAAAACAAATTATCAAAGGGGTGTTAGGCACCACAGAGCAATGGAATGGATCTCCATGGCAGACAATAACTAGTGAAGCACAAAAAAATCCATTCCAGAGATAGTGACAGCCCCTCCATCCATAGGAGGTTGAGGAATCAGAGCTTCCACAGTTGCAGTGACCAGCACTGCTGGTGTGAACTGAAGAGTTTGTGCCTGGGGGTGGTGGCCATGCATCTTATCTGTCTCCGCTCTTTACCACTTCCATACTATACTCATGCCTTGGCTGTGGGATTCTGTAGTGTGCTGTGACAAACGTACAGCCTACATTCCAGACCCATTGACCTTGAGCTTGGCTGTGGGACTGTAGCTAGAAGGGACAACATCTCAGGTCTACTGAGAAAAAGGCTTCAAGAAGCATGGTAAATGAACTTCCATTAGTTCACCTGACCCTCTCCCTTCACCATGCGAATATATTCATTGACTCTTCATCCTGGCTCCTAGACCAAGGACACCTGAAAGAACCAAACCTTACCCAGACCCCAACTGAGACTGGGTGAGCCCAGCCAACCCTAGTCAAAATGTCAGCTGAAGTCTGCTGTTGAGTTTGCAGAATAAGTTGTCATATGGCATTACCACAGGAGAGACCTGACAAATACAATCTACCTTCTTGGCTGCTGGTGAGGTGGAATTTGGTCAGGGCTGCTTTTGAGCCATAAAAGAGATCTACTGCCATCACTATTTTGATGAACTCCAGCCTGCAGCCAAACATTTAGCAGTCACCTTGGTTGTTCTTGCTTATGTGGCTACTAAATCTGCTTCTCTAACCTTTCTGGCAGTGGAGGTGAGGTGGGGGTGGTCTATGATGCCTAACACCCTTTGATATTTTTTCCTGGAATAAGAATAAGTTATACAATTCGACATCCTGACTGAATGAGGATCAGAGAGCTTGAGCATCTGAGATCAGGGCAAGAAAGAGCATCTCTCACTTTCTCAGTGGTCACAGTTTCAACTTTGCTGCACGAAAGTGTTTCAGTGTTTACGGTCTTTGGGTTAAAATAAAAGCAACATGAAAACTCTGAGTCTACATTTCCTAGATTTGTCACTGGTACTGCAGACCCTTTTCTTTGGTGCAGAGTTTTTCTTTCTTTCTTTCTTTCTTTCTTTCTTTCTTTCTTTCTTTCTTTCTTTCTTTCTTTCTTTCTTTCTTTCTTTCTTTCTTCTTTCCTTCCTTCCTTTCTTTCTTTCAGACCAAGGTGTGTGTGTGGGGGGGGAGCTTGGTTGTGACTTGAGAGGCATAAACTCTAATCCTGGGGTTGTAAACAAGCTTCACGATCTTGAAAGCATCATTCTTTCTTTGAGTCTTATTTTCCTCTATCAACTCACTTTTTAATGCTAGCTGTCTAGGGGAAGCTCTAAATAAGGTATTGTGTGTCTGTTTCCCATATGATGCACAATTAATGATGTGCCAATGGATTCATGAGCATATAAAGTAGTCTAGAAGGTTCTGTGCAAACACACTATGGTGGTTTTAAATAGGAATGGCTCCTAGATTTGAATGCTTCATCAGGGAGTGGCATTATTAGGAGGTGTGGCCTAGCTGGAGGAAGAATGTCACTGGGGGCGGGCTTTGAGGTTCAGAAGCTCAAGCCAGGCCCAGTGTTGCTCTGCCTGCTGCCTGCTGGTCCAGATATAAAACTCTCAGCTACCTCTCCGGCGTTGTGTCTGCCTGTGTGCTGCCATGCTTCCCACCACAATGATAGCACACTACACTGCAAACCAGCCCCAATTAAATGTTTTCTTTTTATAGGACTTGCTGTGGTCATGGTGTCTCTTCACAGCAGTAGGACACTGACTAAGACACAGGTTAACCTTGGCTTGCTCAGGACTCTATACTATGAGTGATGTGAAGAATCTTTTATAAACATTCTTGCAGTTCTCATATTTTTATAATGAGCATGTATTACTTTGGTAATGAGAAAAGGGTTTTTTTGTTGTTGTTGAAAGGCTCTAATGTGCTATGCTAATACAGGACATTTATTATAGGACTTTTTTTGAAAGAACTTTCTCTGAAAGAGGGACTTTATTGCAAATTAAAGGGAATACAAGGAAGGACAAAGAGAATGAAGATGAGAAACAAGGGAAGAGGGTAACAGGGAAGTACCCCATGACAGCCAGGGCACTAACCAATTGTAAAGATGAGAGCAAAAAGAGAAGGGTGATCTCTTCAGACATTAGGTTATTATTGTTTCGATGAAACACCATGACTAAGATCAGCTTGGGGAGGAAAAGGATTATTTCTCATCAAAAACAGTGATGAGAACTCACACAGGACAGGAACCTGGAAGCAGGAGATGATGCAGAGACCATGGAGGAGTGCTGCTTACTATCTTGCTCCACATGGCTTGCTCCACCACCCAGGGATGGCACCCCACCTACAACAGGCTAGGCCTTCCCCATCAATCTCTAATTAAGAAAATGCCATAGCAGATTGCCTACGGCCTGATATTTTGGAGAATTTTCTTAATTGAGGCTCCCTCCTCTCAGATGACTTTAGTTTGTGTCAAGTTGTAATAAAATTATCCTGCACAATTGATCCCCTGTCGGCTTGATACACAAATACATTACTGTTAAGCCACAACCTTTCCTTTCTTGTTCATCTCTAAGATGACACATTAATATCAATATTACAGTATGAAACATTTAACAGACTTACAAAGTCCCATAGTGTTTAGAAATTCAAATATTTTTAGAATTCAGTCTTTTTAAAATTCAAAATCCCTCACTCAGGATGATCATTTCCAGGTCCCACCATTTGTCTGTGAATTTCATGATTTCCTCGTTTTTAATTGCTGAGTAGTATTCCATTGTGTAAAAGTGCCATAATTTCTGTATCCACTCCTCGACTGAGGGACATCTGGGTTGTTTCCATGTTCTGGCTATTACGAATAAAGCTGCTACGAACATGGTTGAGCAAATGTCCTCGTTGTGTACTTGAGCATCTTTTGGATATATGCCTAAGAGTGGTATAGCTGGGAGTTGAGGAATCACTATTCCTAATTGTCTAAGAAAGCGCCAAATTGATTTCCAGAGTGGTTGTACATCCCAAAAACAGAAAGAAACACTTGGTATATACTCACTTATATAGACCTATAGGATAGTATGGACATGCTGAAGTCTATACACCTAGGGAAGATAAGCAAGAAGGAGGACCCAGGGTAGAATGATCAATCATCGGTTAGATGGACAAACAGGATGGACATTGAATATAGGAGAAAACAAGCAACAGGACAGGAGCCTACCACAGAGGGCCTCTGAAAGACTCTAACTAGCAATGTATCAAAGCAGATAATAAGACTCACAACCAAGCCTTCGGCAGAGTGCAGGGAATCATATGAGAAAAGGGGGAGTTAGTAAGACGTGGCAAGGACAAGAGCTCCACAAAGACCAAATAGATCAGGGCACAGGGGTCTTCTATGAGACTGTTTCTCCAATCAAGGACATGTATGGATATAAACTAGAACCCCTGCTCGGATATGGCCCATGGTAGCTCAGTATCCAAGTGGGTACCCTAGTAAGGGGAACAGGGACTATTTCTGTCATGAACTCAATGGCTGGCTTGTCGACTGCTCCCCCTACCTCCCGAGGGAAGAGCAGCCTAGCTAGATCCCAGAAGAGGACATTGCACATTGCAGCCAGCCCTGAAGAGACATGATAAGCTAGGGTCAGATGGAAGCGGGGGAGGGGGGTCCTCCCCTATCAGTGGACCTGGAGGGGGACAGGGAGAAGATGAGGGAGGGATGGGGAGAGTGGGAGGGAATGAGGGAAGGTGCTATGGCCAGGATACAAAGTATATAATCTGTGATTAATATAAAAATAAATAAATTACTTTTAAAAAATTCAAAATCCCTTTCACAACCTAAAATCTCTGTTAAAATTTTAGTTTTTCAACTGCGGTCTCCTGTAAAATAAAAAATAAATTAAATACACCATTCCTTCAAGAGGGAAGAACCAAGGCACAATCACAATCAAATGAAAGCAAAATCAAACACACAATGCTGTAAATACCACAATGCCCGCTGTCTGGGATCCAGTCATCTTCTGGGCTCCTCTGCGGGGCTTGAGCCAGTCCTCCAGCTCTTCCTCTGTGACACACAAGGCTACAAGGCTACAAGGCTTCTCTTCCAAGCTCACACTGGCTCCACTCCACTGCTGCTGTTATCCTAGGTCGCCATCCCATGGCACTGGCATCTCCAAAACTGCTGAAGTCTTCTGTGCTCTCTGACCCTTTATGGCTTCCAAACCAGTTCCACCTGGATGACTCTGCCACTACCAAGCTCAGCTGCCAGCCTTGGCTGCCTCTGCAACATAGAGTCTGTGTGATGACTCATGAAACACTTTCCAGAAGATTTCACCTCAGTGATGCTGGTCTCCTCTTAATCACTGGAAATTTCTCAGCTCCAACTGACCAGCATTACCTGTCCCAGGCTTCACTTCGATGGTGATGCTCTCTTGCTGACTCTTCATTCCCGGCTGACCAAAGCAACCGAACCTTAATTCAAAATAGCAAACAGCCCTGGGAGCATCTTTAAATTTCCCTCTGAAACTTCACAAGGCCTGGCATTTTTATGTGGGTTATCTCATTTATGACCTACATCAGAACTGAGGTAGATACTACTATTGTCCCATTTTAGATGGAAAAAAAACCACCATGCTTTGGTGTGTTCAAGTTACTTTTGTGAATGAGGGGCAAGTAAATCTAATTTTCTTGGCTTCAAGTTCATCTACTTCATGTCTTGCAATATAATACCAATGGCAGAAGTGGAGAAGAGCAAAGGATTCTACTAGGGAAAATCAGAGAGGTCTTCTTGGAAGAGGGGACTCTTGAGCTGTGTCTTGAAGGATGAGCAGGAGTCTATGGGGACAAGGATGCAGGAAGGGCATGCCAGGCAGGGGAACAGAATGCTGAGGCAAGGGTAGAAAAACCATTTGGCCTCTCTTGGAGATTCCAATTATTCTGGTCCCACTGCAAATGAGGGGCCAGCAGGAGCAGGCTGTGAAGGATGAGAGGCCTGTTAAGACTTTGGCCCAGCCTGTCTTACACCTGGTGGCTTCTTCTCAGAATCAATCATGGCCATGTGGTGATGCCAGCAGGCAAGGGTGAACCAGCAGGGGCCTTGCAGAGCCTGCTGCTTTCAGCCCATCTAGGGCTCTTTTCCAAAGGAAAGAACGAAGTCTTTTCCAGAATAATCCCTAGTGAATTTTGAAGGCAGCCTGTCTGGGTGCCAGAGAAAGCAGCTGGGTTGGACTGTGAGAGGAAAAGTTCTGGCAAGAAGAGACAGAAGTCTTTTATTGCTCAAGCGCAGGATGGTCAAGGCTTTGCCATTTGCTGTATTTGAAGCCTGGTTTCTCCAGTTACCTGCTGGGTGGTTTCAAGGATGCACTTACACGCTCTGCCCGTCTTAGTTACTTTTCTATTGCTCTGGCAAAAGACTATGTCTAAGGCAACTTATTTAAGAAAACATTTAATTTGTGGCTCACAGTTCAAGAGGAATGTAGAGTCCATGGACATCATGGTGGAGAGACTGGCAGCAGGCATGGTTGGAGAAGGAGCTGAGAGCACACATCTGATCCACAGGGAGAATGTAGAGCAAGGCAGAGAAAACTAACTGGGAATGGCGTTAGAAACCTGAAAGCCCACCCCAGTGACGCACCTCCTCTGACAAGGTCATACCTCCTGATCCTTCCCAAACAGTTTCACAAACTGAGGACCAAGTGTTCAAATACATGAGCCTATGGGGCCCATTCTTATTAAAACTACTGCATGCCCCTTAAGCATGTTATACACATTTAAGCAGCATCAGACATATTTCTTAGGCTACTTGTGAAGATTAAACGAAGCCATGACAGATGTGCAACTAACTCTGAGCAGAATGTGGACTCAGAAGAGGTCACAGCTAACCCATCCAGAATCTATCTATTCAGCAAAGATGTATTGAGAATTTTTTTCATGTTCAGTGCTGTTTTATCACTGTGAAGAGGAAATATCATGTAATGCCTTCCAGCTTATGGTCTAGAGAGGCAAGCAGAAATAATACATACAAACTTAATGACTCTTATGCAGATAATAATATGTGTGTGTGCATGCCTGTGTGGGCTCTTAGGTAAGAGATATGGTGAGCCCTCCTTGAATGGTTGACACTTGAGCAGAGATAAGAACCCAACGAGCTAATTTTATGAAAATACAGGACAAAATGATTCAACAACATACTCCAGGCACTACGAGAAAGACAAAAGGCTGGATGAAGGAAGAAAAAACATTGAAGACTAGCTCAGATTCTCATTTTTAAATTAAAAAATTCTTTGAGAATTTCATAAATGCATACAAGAAAATACAATCATATCCACATATTTCCCATCACCAGCTACTCCCAGACTGATGCAATACTCCTCCCCATCCTCATGACCTTTTCTTTTTCTATTTCGTTTAAATAATTTACTAAGTCAAATTAGTGCTTCCTGTATGTGCATGGGTGTGGGGCCATCCAGCAGAGCATGGCAAACCTGCCAGTGACCTCACTCCCAAAGAAGAATGATCTGCCACTGCCATCCCCAGCAGCTATCAACTGTCAGAAGCTCCTCAGCCAGGGGCAGAGCCTTGTAAGTCCTTCCCCATCTATTCTATGCTGAAATTTTAACTGGCTTCACCTTGTGTTGGTCATTCCATTTAACAACTGGAAAAATGAAGACAGCACAGGGGAGAACTTTCCCAACTTCACACAGCCAATACAGAGCTGAAGTCAGGACGTAGGCCCAGCAGATGATTTCCCAGTCCCATAGCCTGATTGACTCTGGGCAGAGAGATGGCAAGTGCGCCTGTGTGCACATGACAGCATACATGCATTTGATGAATTGGGTCAAGAACAGAAGTGCTGTAGCTGTGGAGACAGGCCTAATGAATTAGACATAAACAAATGGCTAATTCAAGACAAACTAGCAAGTTGCTAAGTGGCTGATCCCGGTACCTCAAAAAACATGCTAGAGAACTGATATTGTGAATGTTTGAGGGGAGGAGGTCATTTTGTGTAGGTGTGTGCAATTACATTTGCCTATGTAGGTCAGAGGACCATCTTGGATATTCCTCAAGCACCATCCTTTTTAAAAAAATTTATGTGCTTGTATATGAGATGTGCACATATGTATGTGTGTGCACCTGTGGGTCCGAATGTGGAGTTCAGAAATCTGTGTCAGGTATCTCCTTTTATCACTTTCCACTTTATTTTTTGAGACAGAGCTTCTCACTGAACTAAAGCTGACATCATTTGGGCCAGATTAACTGGCCAGCAAGCATTAGGATCTGCCTGTCTCTCTGCCCTCCTCTAGCACTTGGCTTCTATTTCTGGTTTTTATTTGGGTCCTGAGGATCCAAACCTAGATCTTCCCACTGGTACAGCAAGAACTTTACCCACTAACCCATATCCTAGCAGCCTTCCCAGCCCCCACTCTATTTTATTCAGCCAGCATCTTTTACTGGCTTGGAGCTTAGCCAGTCAGCTAGGCCGGCCATCTTGCAAGTAACAGGGAGCCTCCTGTCTCGACTTCTCTGGCATTGATGTTATAAGCATGCACAACCATGCCCTGGAGACCAAGCTCATGCTTGCACAGTGAGCATTTCACCAACTGAGCTGTCTTTCCCTGTGCAAAGGCACTTTAACAATTATGATTGTGGAGGTCTGAATAAACTATGCCTCTCATATACTCATGTATGTGAGCGCTTGGTACCCAGTAGGTGACACTGTTTGGGGCTGTGGTGAAGGAGATGAGGCTTGTTGGGAAAGGTCCATCACTGGAGGTAGGCTTTGAGGGTTTCTAGACCCCTTGTACTTCCCCCTCCTCACTCTGCTTCCTGTGCTCATTACACTTCCTGCTTTCTGGCCCTGCCACCATGTCCTATGGACCCTGTCACTCTGAAACCAAGACAAATAAACTCTTTCTTCCTTAAGTTATTTTCCATCATGTTGTTTCATCATATAAATAGAAAAGTAATCTTCAGTGATCAAAAGTAAGGGTCCCTGAACTAGACTAGAGAGCTCGACTCTACTACTAACAATCTGATTTGGGACAAATAGAGCAAACCCTCTGGGCCAGTTTCTTCATCTAAGACATGGGAACCATTATGATACCTATTTTTCTGATTTGCTGCAGGAATAAAATGAGCTAATGTTTGGACAACACATAGGCCAGTGCCTAGCAGGGAATAGGGGAAGTGCTATTTGCCATGATCAAGACTGGCATTAAACACTTGCTACTGCTTTATTATTAAATTTATACAAGTGCTTTAGAGGCAGAGACTCTCATCCCTATTTTATGTAAAATTAAATGAGTGATTGATGAGGGAAAATGTCCTCTCCAGGATCATTTAACCATCTAGTGGAGTGTCCAGACCAAACCATAGACAGAGATATCTGGCTTGAAGTCCTGTGGTGTTTGTAACCATCTAACGAAGCTGCTTTAAAAAGCAATTGTGTCAAGAAATCTACCGCTGAACACAAAAAAATGTTGGGGCCAGTGTACATATCAGCAAAGAGCCAATCATCAGTGACCTTTTGTGAGCTTGCTTATGCCGCATGGTGCTTTCCCATAGCAGGAGCAGATTCCGTGAAGAACAGAGGGCCAGTAATTGAACCATTCAACTACTACACAGGAAAGAGCGCTAAAGAGTCTCTGCATGTGAGTATGCCTCTGAAAAACATAGGCACTACACCACAGGAGATGAAAGGCTCACCTTTTGCTATTTGGAATAAATGACTTCACTATAAATAAATATAAACATATACTATAATACATACTATAATAAAGTAAAAATTCATAAGTAGCCTCCTCTTTAGCATATTCATGTATTCCTCCTACCTTCCTCTGTTGCAGCTTCAATACTGACAGCCTCTAAACTGAAGATATGTTGAGCATGTCTGTTCTGAAAATGATCCGTTCCCAACGCGCACTTGTGCTTCAGTACCCTGGACTACTCTCCTCGGTGGCTTTCTCTTCCCTTCTTCTTGTCACTTTCTCCTGTGACCATGCATTCCACCTCTCATCTTGCTCTCTGGGTCTTCCTCTGAAAGCACCCTGTGTCCCCCGCTCTGGGACTGGCAGCCTTTCCATCCTGCCACATCAGTCTCTGCAGCCCAGCGTAACTACTGCCTTGTGAATCCCCTTTGCTCCCTGTCCTCTCCAGCTTTGTCTTCATTTCTTGGTGTGACGAAGTCCTGATTAAATGCAGAGCTGCCTGCACTGGTCCAACCTGCAGCTGAATGTGACTGGAGAAAATAAAATAAAATAAAATAAAACCACACAACTGTTCGTTGGTTTTTACTTTAAATTCATGACCACAAAGCTCACGGGCGATTCCTCCACTGTGCCTGCTATCTCTGTGGGTATGCTCCATCCCTTTACTTACACACCAAGCCTCCTTTCTTATCTACCATAGGGCCACACTTCAGTGGCTTTCTCCTCTCTCTTGTGTTGTTTTCCGTCTAGATTTGAACAAGTCACTCCACTCATTGGACTCATTGTTCATTAACAGATTCCTTATTAACACATTCATTTATTTCCCCTACCCCTGTTACAATTAGCAGACCACTGTCTTTCCTTTTAGCTCGGTGTCTGTGTGTTCATTATACATGTTCACATGGTGATGGTCGTGAGTGTGTGGCAGTGCTTACATGTGTGTACAGGTGCATGTGGAAGTCCAAGGTTGATTGGGAACCTTTCTCAGTTGCTCTCCATATTATTCTTTGAGGCAGTCTCTCTGTCACACACCAGAATTCACTGATATGACTGGCTTGTTACCAGCTTGCTCTGGGCATTCCAAGTTTCTACCTTCTGGAAGATAGAATAACAGGCAAGCCATCCTGCCTACCTAGTATTTATTTTGGTTGTATCAGCCAGTGTTCTTTATAGAAACAGAACTTCCAGAATGAATCATGCCAGCATAGCCTTGCTATGGTCCACAGAACATCTCTGTAATGCTTTGAGTGTGGCAACAGGAAACATGATACTCCACAACATTTCAAAATGCTGTACCCCCAAAGACTATAAGCTTCGCTATGCAGAGGGGCAGGAGATGCTCACAGCAACTGGAAGATACAAGAGAGCCCTGAGAATAGATGATAGGGCCACCCAGGCAATGCCAACATCTTCCAGGACAGCTGGTAAATGCTGCTTCCTGCTGACTCCTGGGACAGGGCCAGGGGCCTCAGCTTTTGGATGAGCAATCTCCTGCGAACCCCTCTGCCAGCTGGCAGGGTCTGGCATATGTGAAAGTTTCTCTATTGGGAAAGAGCGAGTCACAGAGCCATGTCTGGGGAAGTTTGGCTCCGTCACTTTCTTGTGGTGAGACCTTGGAAATGTTGGCATTAAAGAGCCTCAGTTTCCATCAAGAAGCATCAACATAACCAGTCATATATGTAATTCATTTGTATAAATGTCTGAAAATGCTCATTATTTATTCAATATCATCTAATTATGGTATCAGCTGAGATAATGTGTGTGACTTGCCCAGCAGAGCTGTTGGCACACAGGAAAGGTTTGGAGTATGCATTCCAATCACTGGGGGCCTCTGAGACTCACAGATGCCAGTGGCCATGTGATTTGGAGACAACTCTAAAGGTAGGTGGTTAAGGGCAGAGGGTGTGTTCCATGGAGCCATTGTCCATATCTCAACCAAGGGAAAGTAGAGAAAGGACTGAGAAACTCATATTTCTTCATATAAAGCACAGGGAGACTGTGTGCCAGCATGTGCACAGTACATCTTCATCATTAATATTTCATGAGGAATCTATTAAGAAAATAACTGAACTCGAGAGAAGACTCAGTCCGTAAAGTTCTCATAGCACATACTATTATTTTCTCGGTGTACTAACTCACATGAGCACTGCATTTGATCCCTAGCACCTATGGAAGTGATCTGGGTGTGGTTCAGTCTCAGCTGCGGTCAGACAGGCAGCTCCTCAGAGCTCACTGGGCAGCCAGTACAGAATATTAAAAAGCCCTGGATACCATGGCAAGATGCTGTCTCAGAGACAGCTCCTGGAAAACAGCACTGGGTGTTGTCCTTTGACCTACAAATTCAGGTTCACAAATGAGTGCACACACACACACAAGCACACATGAACACACTCATACACAAAAAGAAAGGAAGGAAGGAAGAAAGGAAGGAAGGAAGGAAGGAAGGAAGGAAGGAAGGAAGGAAGGAAAATTTACTTTCCAATATTCCTTTAGGGATGTCTCACACAGTCTACCAAGTGCTTTTACACAGCAAACATTCATGTTCCTCAGCCTGTTGTGAGGTTTTAAACATCACTGAATGGACTCTGGGAGGTAAGGGGTGGGGCCTCCCCTAACAGCAGGCTCAGGATAGGTTCCCTGTGTGAGGAGAAGTGGCCAGCCTAGAGAACTTCAGGGTTTAAACTCTGACCTGTGTGACTTGGGTAAGTTGCTTAACATCTCTGAGCTGCTTCACCACAAAGTGGGGATAAAAGTACCAAATTACAGCTTTGATGTGATGATGAGCAAGAAAAGCTTCTGGAGCTGTGACTGGAATGTGATAAGCATTCATCAAACATCAGCCTTTACAGTGTCTATTTATCCTGAGAGGACACATGTTTCTGAAATCCTTAAAGTGGCTCACAAAAAGTGACAAATCTCAGAGATTCAATAACTGTTCTTACTACAAGCCCATGAAATAATCCACAGCTGAATTCACATCTCACATACCCCCACCCAAGAAGCCCTTACGGTCACTGGTGTCCACCGCATCTGGCGCATCGTGGGCTCTCTCCCTGAGCCCTCTTACTGGCTCTGAGCACCTTTTGGGGCATTTCCAGCCATCTCGGATTGTGCTCCTTTGTTTTCCACCTTAGTTCCACCCTCCAGTTCTCCTCATGAAAGTCTGTCGTTGGCTCACTTTTCACAGTCAAGGCCAAACTCCTTTACAGGACTTGGCTCATGGCTTGCCCCTGTCCACCTCCTGTCTGTCCTTCCTGTCACATGCAAACCATTAGCACCCTTCCCCCAACCCCTCCCCTCTGACCCCCCTTCCTCTAGGCTGCTTCCCTCTTGCCTCTCCTCTGCCCCCTGCCTTTGCAGCTACCTTTGTCTCTGCCTTAAATGCCCTTGTCTCTGGCAGGGAGTCTCAAGCTCCCAGTGATGCCTGATGCTGCCAGACAGACTGATATTTATGCACTTTCCCTACACTTCCCTTGAATTTTAAAACAAATATTTTCATTGATTTTGTGATCATTTTTATCCCCTGAAGGTTGTGAATTTTTAAAAAACAGATGAAACAGTTTCATTGTTCATTCTTGGTGCCAAGTTCAGTATCTAGGAGCACTTAGTATATGCTCAGTAAATATTTGCTGGGTGAGTGAATGAATAAATAATTAGAATGGATAGCTAATTGTTTAATCAGGAGACGGCTCACATTTTAAGAAATAGCTGAACCTAGAAGATTACAAAACCCCACAGACTGTCTAGGTCAGTAAAGCAGAGCAGTAAGTCTGTATTAGTCAGCTTTCTGACAGTATGAGATACCTGAGGTAGGTTACTTGTGAAGTAAAAGGGTTTATTTAGCTCACAGTCTTGGAAGTTTATACCCAAAATTTTAATGGCCGAATCGATTTACCTCTGGTGTGGGTGCAGACGATGGGAAGTTATGGAATCCTCTTTGAAGGCATGGCACCAATAATCTCAGGGCCTCCCCCCAGGCCTAGCCTTCTTGGTTGTTTTTCTCTTTGGGGGAGGAAAGCACTGAGCGGTGCCTCAAGCCAAGGATTCCCTTCCTGTGACTTAGAAGAAAATCATACAGATTTTAAGTCTCCTCCACCTGCTAAAGGGTCCACAGCACCTCCTAGTATCACTGTTCCAAGGATCAAGCTTTTACATGTGAACCTGTGGGTGACACTCAACATCCGTACCCTAAATGTTAAAGTCTGAGGAATGGATTTGTCCAAGCTAGACCCAGGAGGTCCCAGGTCCCTCTTCCTCCACACCCACTCTTTGGCACTTCCTTCATTCTGTTTCTAGCCATGCTGCTTTCTTCTCAGCAGTTCATCCTTCCATAGGCTTTATGGCCACTGAAGATGGGGCTTTCCAGCAAACACAGTGAAGTCCTCAGAAGAGCTCCAGATGTTGGACCCTGTGTCTCCTCCATCACACCAATCATTTGAAACAAGGAAGTGGGATATCATAGTTGGCCAGCCCTGAGTCACGTGTCTGCCTTTGTGGCCTGAGGACAAGGTCAGCAATGCCATTGGCAATCCGGAGACACCAGGTGAGTTGAGGAGACACAATGACAGTGGACGGAAAGGTCCTGTGTGGAGTGTGATAATCATCCAAACAGCGCTCCCTTGACCACTCGACAGAAATTCTCCAGCCAATGGAAAGCAGAGAGAGGCAGAGACAGTGACAAAGACAGAGAGAGTGAGAGTGAGAGTGAGTAAGCGAGAGAGAGAGAGAGAGAGAGAGAGAGAGAGAGAGCGTAGAGTTTTAGTTCTATGGGGGCTTTAGAGGGTTGCTGAAGGGAACCTTGGTTGTTGTATGCTTCCATCAGGTCTATTTGCCTAAAACTGACTAGTTAGAAAGTTTCAGCTTGGGTGGAGATGTATAATCATAACAGTTTTATTAATTGCATTTGCTGCCTCTGGTCACACAGTATTAAATCTTTTTCCCCCCAGGAGATCATAATTTCCCACTAGATTCAGTAATTTTCTTGACACAGCAGATATGTGAGATTTAGTTTAGTCTAGTTTAGAACTGGGGTTCCAAATGTTCACTGTCAACTTCCCTGCTGTCCTAGCTCTGACAAATGGATGCCAAGCTTGTGTTCTTTCTTTCTTTCTTTCTTTCTTTCTTTCTTTCTTTCTTTCTTTCTTTCTCTCCTTCTTTCTTTCTTTTCCTGGCACCTGGGTGTTGTAGAGAGAAAATGAGAGTGGCAAATGCAGCATTCATGGTGCCTCACTTCCTTCTGATCCCTTTTTTGGAGGGTGCGTAGGAGTAATGCCAAATAAGGAAGAAGAGATAATGACATTTGTACTTTTCTCTCCCCAAATTTGTGATAGAACCTGTGGAGGTTTGCATGAAAATTGCCCCATAGACTGACAGGGAGTGGCGCTGTTGGAGGTGTGGCCTTGTTGAAGGAAGTAAGTCACTGGGCATGGTCTTTGAGGTTTCAGAAGCTCAAGCCAGGCCCCATGTCACTCTCTCCTCCTGCTGCCTGCCAGTCAGAATGCAGAATTCTCATCTAACTCTCTAGCATCATGAGGTGCTGAGTACCTCCATGCTTCCTGCCATGATGATAATGGGCTAAGCCTGTGACTCGTAAGCCAACCCCAACTAAATGTTTCCTTCTAAGAGTTGCTGTGGTCATGGTGTCTCTCCACAGCAATAAAACCCTAACTAAGACAGACTCCTAACCCCCAGTGGGAGGAAAAGCCTTTGGCAGGTCATAAGTGTAATTAGTGCTTTCAAATAAAAGAGGCCCAAGATGTCAGCTTTGCCCTTTCCATTCTATGAAGTCTGAGTAACAAGATGGCCATCTGCAAATGGGGAGCTGACTTTCACCAGACTCTGAACCTACCCCTGCTTACCTTGGTCTTTTTAGCCTTAGGGAGGTAAGAAATAGAGCTACCCAGTATATGGTCATTTTGTTACAGCAGTGCACACACACACTTTCCATCGTCCTTCCCATCCCTAGTATTATGGAATACTCCAAAAGCCACTTAGTACATGCTCCCAAATCAGACTGCCACTAGCTACACCAAGTTGTGGACAAGGTAATAACACATGCCATCTAAGCAGCATGTACAGTATACAAATTTACAATCTTACACAATGGTCTTTCAACATTCCGTGGTAATCCAGGGTACCTCTGAGAACATCCCAGGATTTGTCTATAAGCAATTCCAGAGAAAGAGACAGAGACAGAGAAAGACAGAGACAGAGACAGAGCTAGTGTTCTATTCTTGCAAGCACTGCCCTGAGTGATTTTGTGGAAGTGGAGTAGGATGGGGTGGAGTCTCACTCCCCCTCAGTTTGCGAGGAAGGCAGGTCTTAAACTAGATATCATGAACTCCTGAAGAGGAGGGAAGGCATCTCTAACCTTTTTAGGAATTCACAAGGCTGCATTATATTGCCTTCTCCATTATGCTGACTTTGTGACTACAGTGTAACAGAATGTAACAGAATGGTGTAACAGAATGTAACAGAATGGTGTAACAGAATGGTGGGGGATGGTGCTGGTAGCCTATCATGAATGAGAACTGTAGTTGCCATCAGGTCCTAGAAGACTGTACACTCACCAGGAGAAATGAAAAATTTTAGTTTCCGTGAAGAAAATCTTAAAGAAGTGAGAAGTATTAAATTTAGTGAGTCTCCATTCCAGAGATATTTTTACAGTACTATTTGTGGTGGAACAGGCAGTATATGTACAGCACTCTGATTGATACTGAAGATGCCTATCTTAGGAAAAGAACACGTCTCCATCCAAGCTGTAAGCTGAATGAATCCCTGGATGCCCAGAACGCCACTTCCACTGACAGGAACAGGGGGCACATAAAACACTGCTACCTTTGCTGGGGTATTTGCCATCTGTGTTCTTGACAGTGTATAGGGGACCTGCTGCTTCCAAGGGACAGGGGAAATCCTGATAGTTTTGTAGCCAACAATAAAATTTAGATTTTGAGTAGAAACTGTATGAGATTTGCATCTGAACTTGTGATCCTGGAGCTTCACATATTAAACACATTTCTGATGGTGTTGTGGGATGGCAGTAAATGTCATTTGGGGCTAGGATGATGGAATGTGCCAATTTGGAAGATCAGTACAGCCAAGTGAACTGATATCTCCAAACAGATCAACTATATGATGTTACCAAAAAAAAAAAATGAGTAAAAGATTCATTCTGCACATGAGAGAATCCTAAGGATTTTAAAGTAACAAAGGGTAAAGGCAAATGACACATTCATTCCACATCATAGATAATTCTTATTTTTGCTATCACATTTGTCAAGTTTTGGTACAATATGGAAAAAGAATTTTCATACGAGGCAGATCTTTCTGTCTTGACTCAAAGAAACACAAAGCAATAGCTTGAAAGCAGAAATAGGTATAAGAATACCTATTGGCTACTGAACTACCACTGCCTAGTGAAAAAAAGCAGTGCTGCTCAATTTCTTTTTCATTTTTAGAAATGTATATATTTTTCATAAAATATTAGGTCAACAGAAAATGAGTTTATTGTGTTTCTTTTAAGTATGTTAGTAAGAAAATATTTTAAAGTTTTAAGTTTCTTTTTTATCATTTATTATGTGTGTGCACGCGCGCCACAGCATGTCTAAGAAGATAAGGAGGTTAGAAGACAGCTTGTCTTGTCAATTTTCTTCCTCGATCGTGTGGAATCTGGAAGTAGAACCTGCAGTCAACTTGGTGGCAAGTTTCTTTGCCTGCTAGTGCCCCTCTAATTTTAACTTTTAATATTGTGAACATATATATATATATATATAATCACCTAAATAAAAAACCTTTTGACATGATCTATAACTTTTAAGAATAAAAGTGGGAAGTTAGGCGCAGGGGAGCCTGTCTGTAATCCCAGCACTCAGGGAGGCAGAGGCAGGCGAGTCTCTTTGAGTTTGAGGCCAGCCTGCTCTACAAAGCAAGTCCAGAACAGCCAAGGCTACACAGAGATACCCTGTCTTGAAAATAAAAATAAAAATAAAAATGGGTCTTGTGACCAAAAATTTGACTGCCATGCTAAGACAGGGAAGCACCTAGCTCTGTCCTGTAGGAGGAAAGGAATTTCCCCTACCCAATACAACAGACAAATCACCACAACCTCTCCCTGTTTTAGAGTATACCTGTTTTCTGTTAAGAAGTCCTGGGTATATATCTGACTCTATCCCTCTTTAGATGTTTGGATATCAGTGACTTTGGTTCATAGCCTTAGATATCAATTCAAAGAGTTAGGAGCTTCCATCCAATATCTTGTTAAATAATATTTAGTAGTTTGATAATGTGTGTGAGGTTTTGCATCTTTGTGAGAGTAATTTTATCTCATAATACAGGTTTGACCTTACTATACAAAACATATTATCATATTACTACAGTGAGCAGAAGCTGGAAGGTGGGGGAGAATTTTAACAAGAAGACCGACTTACGTTACAATAGTGGCTTCCGTATCTAGAGAGTAACTGGGCAAATTATGCAGTCTTTATAATCACATTTTCTTTGAATTTGGATAAAAATGCATGCTCTCATGTTGCTTATTTATTAAGTCATATTGTATCTATGAGCCAATGGAATGTTCTGTCCTCCCCCTCCCCCTCATTATCCCTGTTAGGTGGTTGAGAAAGTTAGAATTCTCAGAGACAGAGCTCAAGTTACTTTTGGCGTTCTTGATGAGTCCTTGGTCATCTCTACTTTCTTTCTGCAAAGAGGCAGGGGTGTTCTCTCTGAGTGGCACAGAGCCACTGGAACATTCCATCCCAACAAGAGGAAAGGCTTCCACCATGTTCAAAGGCTCCAAGGCACACATTTTTCCTTTGGTGTTCTCCTTATCGAGTCCTCCATAGGAACCAGGGTGGACCCCAAAACCCATTAGTAGAATCATGTTTTGCTAATAGTGGAAAATAAACAGTTGGCTAAATTTTATAAAGTAAGGATTTGCCAAATAAAAAGCTATAGGGATCTGGAGGGACTTTCCTCGTGAGTGTTCTAACTCTCTTTAAGATCAGGGATCCGGGAGGGGATTTTTATGGCATGATGTGTGAAAATGGTTTGCTTCCTCATGCTGCTAAAATGGAAGCCTTGGGTCCTTTTCACAGCTGAGGGGGGGCAGGTTAATGAGTTGGGGGGATGTGGCTGGTGCTCTCAGCAGCTGGCTCAATTATCTCCTGTTCATGCTGTGCTTTGGGGCTCAGAACACAAGCTTGGTGGAATTTTAACCTTGGTGGAGGACTTTGTTCTTCCACGTGGCTGCCTACTTTTAGCCTTCCTATTTCCGGGACTCTTCTCATACAGGGGTTTGCAGGCAGGGTGGGTAAAAGGACATCATCTCAAGAGGTTTCTTGTGAAAACAAGGGAAGTGAAATGACACGGTGAAGAAATGAGGAGCTCTGGGGATAATAAGAATCAATCGTGCAGGGAAGAATATCAATAACGGTGTGTTTTGGTGGGAGGAGTAGCTTGTACAAGGAGCCTGATTAGAAATTACTTGACTAGAAGTAATGGAAAATCACTCAAGTAAAGTGTGTGTGTGTGTGTGTGTGTGTGTCAGAAGCTACAATTCATGGGTCCCAAATGCATAAAGAACACCAGAGAAGTAAAAAGGCATTAAATTCTTGGATACTGTGTACACTGTATGATCTTGAACAAACCGCTTGCCCCTCAAAAAACCATTTTTCTTCCCCATAAGTGATAGAAAGAGGATGTAGACTTTAGGATTTTTATGCTATGTAAATGAATAGTTGTATGTACATTAGAACAGTGCTTAACATATTCAAGCCCTTCATAGATGCTAGTCATTCAGTATTTGTGTAACAGCTACCTTGTTTCATAGCAACTCTCCTGCCGAGGACAACTAGAAAAGCTGGATGACATAATACTTTAGAGAACTACTGAGGCTGTGGACACTTAAGATCTCAGAAGGAAGGGAGGTAAGGGCTGAGGAGCCTAATCCTTCACCCTAAGCATGCCCAGGCAGACAAGCATCCCCTGGGATCCCAGAGAGCTAAACATAAGGATGATCAAGCAAAAACCCTAAAGATTACTTCCAGTAGATTTACTACACTGTGGGGCTCAGAAAGAGGGGTAAGGGCCTGCCAAAGGAAATGAGCCATGATGTTTGCCTTTTGCTGTTTGAACTGGTCTGAGCTGCATTGTGAGACTCTATCTCAAAAATAAAATTCGGAAACATGGTTTAGCTAGGAGACCACTAGCCTCCATAAAGATTGGTTTTCAGTCCAGTCTCAGTCAGTTTGCCTTTGCTTAGTTACTTAACCTCTGGAGGAAGCAAACACTGTCTGGAGCCTCACACACAGTTGACAGTTCATCTACAGTCACCAGACTCACCTGAGGCAAGTCAACATGGCCAAAAACAGACTTAAAACAACTGTCATAAATATGTTCATGACATGACAACTCTTTAACTTAGAAGAAAAAAACTATTTAAAAGGCAAGTAGGGCTGGAGAAAGGACTTGGTGGATAAGGAGTACTTGCCATGCAAGCATGAGGACTTGAATTTGAATCCCCAGCACTCATGTAAAGAGCTTTACATGAGCATGTAAAGAGCTTTAAAGAGCATAGCTTCAAACATCTGTGAACCCAGCACTACAGGGAACAGAGGCAGGAGGATTTCTGAGCCTTACCATCTGCCCATCTAGCTCCAGGTTCAGCAAGAATCCTTTTGTCAAGGGAATAAGGCAGAGAGTGACAGAGTAGGACACTTAACATCCTTCCCATGAACAGGCATACACACCTGTGTACGAGTACATGTGTGGACTTGTGTGCACAGACACACATACATATACCACACACACTCTCACACACATACACACACATACATACACCATATACATTCTCACACATATACATACATGTGCATCCACCACTCACACACCTATATATATATGACACACACAAATACAATACACTCATGTTCATATACCACACACACATACACACATGTGAATACACTATTCACACCCATGTACATACACATATATACACCCATGTACATACACCACATGCACACATATACATACATGTGGACACACTACTCACACATACGTGCATATACATACACAATACACACATTCACTCATATACACACATATATACATATACCACACACATATACACATACACCACACAGACTCACACCAAATACATAAAATTTTAATAACTTTTTTATTAATTACACTTTATTCACTTTGTATCTCCCCATAAACCCGTCCCTCCTCCCCTCCCAATCGCACCTTCCCTCCCCCTTCTCCACGCATGCCCCTCCCTAAGTCCACTGATAGGGGAGGTCTTCTTTTCTTTCCTTCTGATCCTACTCTACTAGGTCTCATCAGGAGTGGTTGCATTGTCTTCCTCTGTGGCCTGGTAAGGCTGCTCCCCCATCAGGGGGAGGTGATCAAAGAGCAGGCCAATCAGTTCATGTCAGAGACAGTCCCTGTTCCCATTACTATGGAACCCACTTGGACACTGAACTGCCATGGGCTACATCTGTGCAGGGGTTCTAGGTTATCTCCATGCATGCTACTTGGTTGGAGTATCAGTCTCGGGAAAGACCCCTGTGCCAAGATTTTTTAGTTCTGTTGCTCTCCTTGTGGAGCTCCTGTCTTCTCCCTATCTTACTATTTCCCACATCTTTTGTAAGATTCCATGCACTCTGCCTAACAGTTGACCATAAGTCTCAGCATCTGGTTTGATAGTCTGCAGGGCAGAGCCTTTCAGGGGCCCTCTGTGACAGGCTCCTAACTTGTTTCCTGTTTTCTTCTTCTTCTGATGTCCATCTGCTTTGCCTTTCTGGTTGGGGATTGAGCATTTTAGCCAGAGTCCTCCCTCTTGATTAGTTTCTTTAGGTGTACAGATTTT